>OZ022514.1:11207500-11807500 GCA_963989385.1 Ctena decussata | reverse complement strand
AAGAGTGTACTTCTAAGTGTTTTTGCCTCATCTCTTTTCTAACGTTATGGAGTATAATCTTAGAAAATTAATTTGTTGCTAGCAAGAGTTATTTCTCATGGTGACTATCAAGCATATGGGCTTTATTACTATACCCGTCGCCAAGAGCATACAGAAATGGAGTAAAATTAAGGTTGCAAGTTTGATCCGGATAGTGTTCAGTTCATGCTGTTAAAGTTATTACAGTAAGCTAACCAAACAATGCACTCATGGAAATTGGTCCGCACCATTATGGAGTGAACCCATCCCTCCAGATTTGCAATTTTATTGAAGGCACTGTTTAGCTTATGAAATGCATGTAGTTCTGAATTACAAACAGATTTAAAGTTTGTGCTTGAAAACAAAAACGTCTGTAAAGGAAAAATTCAAACTCACTGTTTATGCTGTAAATATGTTCATTACCATTTTCCAGTTTGGTTTAAGAGCCTCTTACCCGAAATGTGTAAGGTTTATGAAGCTGTTTAAGTTCACAAGTATCGATAAACATTAATCATGTGCACTAGTTGTCAAGTATTTGTATTGCTGATTGCTAAGAGTAAATATTCTAAACCAAAACGTACTTTTCTTCCATGCAATGTCAACAGAGACACTGCAAAATGACATGTTAAGTACTAATAGAGAATTGATTTTTCTTATCATCTCTAACTTCTTCAGGCTCAGGGATAATTAGTTTACAAAAATCTTTAATATCATGTTTGCGAAAGCATTAATCCATTAATAACTAAAGTCCACCAAGGAGCATTTGCTATGAAAGGATGATAGTTTGTTGCTTTTAAAAGCATTGTACATAGCAGTCTGCACTTACCATGTTTACAGCGCTCGATAATGGCAATTGCCTTGTTAGTCATGGAGGCAGAAGGGTGTAGACGATCATACCTATTTATTTAAATGTTTTGTATACCAAAATTGCTTGCAAACTCATTTTAACGAATTGGTGGTCTGTGGTGATGAAATTTGAGGCTCATAAAAAGGTATCTAAGATAGCCGTCACTTCAGCACGTTACAGTATCTCTTTGAACCCTGTCAGAAACAGTTTTTAATTCAACTTTATATTTGGACATGTCTGTGCATCTAAATATTTCGGAGTTGTCAATGTTTCTATGCTTTACGAATTCGGATTTATTATTTTGGCACTCTGACCTCTTTTTATTCAAACTGTCGGTTATGTAACTTAAAAAAAAATACTTTATAGAGTTTGTAATATTTGGATATTTGCTTATGACGAATAGCGGTTAAGGTGTATTCAGACTGTTGTAATATTCAGCTCTTGCAAATGTTGTCCTGGCCCGCTAGATTTTGTGATGATACAATTTTAATTGAGTATATAAAATTTCAATCTGAAAACCACTCAAGGCACATTTACCATCCTCGAAGATTGTCGGAATTCAGTTGTCGTTTTCTTTTTCGTTTTTTTTCAAAAGTTGACATTATTATATGTGGAGCGCTAAACATAGTTACATAGCACTCCAAGTAAAACCACCGAGTTTCTGTGGCTGAATGCCTTTTGGGATGTAAAATGCACCGTTGACATTCCAAAGATTGACGTATGAGTCATGAATATATATCATTTTAAATTTATGAGATTTAATCCCTGTATTTGGATGACGTCATAATCTTGTGCACGATTTTGAGCAGTAGTTGGTCATTTGAAATCTTTTGAAATAGAATGGTTGGTTTTGAAGAAGGATTATAGAGGAACACAGCAAACTGCAATCATGTATACGTCCAGACTGTCCGTAACTACACACAGGCGGTATAGAAACACCTAGGATAGGCTGATTAGTAAACGTTTGATGACATCTGCATTGCAAAGTCACTAATGAATTATAAGACTCGTTTTTGTAGAATTTATTGATTGAATGTTTTACCAATCCTAAGAACAAAAAGAAATCAGCCAGAACAAGAATTGTATTTTGGCTCTCAGTTGCTAGCAATATGTTTTCAACAATTTAAGCCAGTCAAACAAAAAAAAACTCACACACAAAGAATTGATGAATTTTCTTCCATCAATTTTTGGCGAGGGTAGGGTAGGGTTTGTAGGCTAGGATACACCCCTGTAAAATTATGTTCCTTAATTTTGATTATGTTTGACTATACCATCTATGATGAAAATAGATTACCTCTTTGGAAATAGTCTATATTTTCCATTGTTCACTATCATGTACATTATCAAAGTTTTTTTAAGATTCTTTATGATTTAGAGTTGCTAATTCCAATTTTTAGACAGAGATCGGCAATTGTGAAACACGGATAAAATTGAAGGCATGAAAAACAGCAGAAAATCTGATCTACTAAAGGTCTGAGTTGTCAAGATTTAGACAAGTATTTCAAAACTCATGTACATTTACTAAGGCTTACAAAACGATGGGTAGTTTGTCGTTTCCATCGAGATGCATAAAATATGAATACATCAGACGAATATACTCTCTAGAGTCAAAATTGAAGTTTCTCCAATTTCAAAGCATTTGTCAAAATGAAGAAATGTTTATAAAAGCCAACAGCATCTAACATATAAATTTGTTGTTTAAATCGCCAGCAATTAATCATTAAATGAAACAACCATTTAGAAAAAAAACAAACTTAAACTTTGTCATTATCTTTTGTTACCAATAATGATTTGAGCCGCGACACAAGAAAACCAACAAAGTGGTTGTGCGCCCAGCGCAGACTCAGATCAGCCTGGGCATCCGCCCAGGCTGATCAGAGTCTTCGCTGTCCGCAAAAAGGTAGCTTAGACCCTTAGCTACCCATTAAGCGCTTAGCAAAGAGTCTGATCAGACTGTGTGGATGCCCAGGCTGATCTGAGTCTGCGCTGGGCGCACAACCACATTGTTGGTTTTGTCGTGTCGCGGCTCATTTTATTTCGATAGGGTTTGTTGTTTTCAAACACGACAAAGCTCTCTTGGCGGCACAATTCAGGGGGAGTCATACTTTGTGAATCAAAATAATGAGTAATACTAGTTTGCCGAAAATTTCACAGCTCGGTGGTGCTTACTAATGCAGCAAGCAAGTTTGATGAAATAATGTCCCTTCTATTCTATTCTATTCTATCCCATAGCCTTACTAGGTCGTTGGGACACCACAGATGACTTCAAAACAATCCCTTTCCACCTTGGCCTGTCTTCAGCTGCCCTAGTTGACCTAGCAAAATCCATTCCTGTCCACTCCTTGATATTGTCTTCCCACCTCTTCTTCTGTCTACCTCTTCTTCTTTTTCCTTTCACTGTGCCCTGAAGAATTGTCTTTGCTAAACCAGAAGACCTTGAAACGTGTCCAAACCACCTTAGTTTCCGTTTCTTGACCAGCGTCAGGAGTTCATCATATTCTCCAATGGCTGCTTGGATCTTCCTGCGAACCTCCTCATTGGTTATATGGTCCTTGTACGAAATATTCAGTAACCTTCGGTAGCATCTCATCTCAAAGGCCTGTGTTCTTTTCTCTAACTCTGCTGTCAAGGTCCACGATTCACAGGCATACAGAAATATGGAAATGACAAGGGAGCGCATCAGTTTCACCTTTGATCCAAGAGATATGTTGTTATCTCTCCAAATGGGTTTCATGTCCCTTGCTTTTGGAAAAAAAGAAACGGGGATGCACAATCCCAAATGTACAATGTACAAAACCATATGAGCTCACACAAGGTACCATGTCATTGCATTGTCTTACTTAAATTTACTTTAATATGATAAATATCCTTAAAGTACGGGACAAATCCACAAGAAAAGCAGACAGAACATCCCTTAATTTTTCTGACTGTATGGGATGTCTAACTAAAATTAAAATCATAAAAAGTTCCTTCAAGAGCAGAGAATACATACAGAAATAGGAAAATCGGTTTTGTGATACACGTTACAGAATATTTTTTTTCTATCGTGTTCTTTAAAAACAATTGCCCTTTCGTAGCATGACATCTAACAAAATTAATAAATCCTGAACCGAAATACGAGTAAACCATGAAATATTTGTAATGAAGGTGTGGTTGTTTCATATAAAATTGATAGCAAAATATGAAGAAACGGTACCCATAGGAAACTTAATGCTTCAATATGGCGGAAACTACCGATAGCGACTTACGGGTTTATCCGAGAACTTACCTGTTCAAATAATGTCGAGTGTTATATGCAATTACATAGGAATATAATGTTAAATGTGAAATTAAATACATATATGATATTACGACAATTTTTTATAAGTTATGATCATAAACTTCAGTCTTTGTTCGTTAATATGGTATAAAAAATATACAAATTAACTTCATCTTTTGATACTTCCATTGGCTTTTGAAGTTTGAAGCTTCAATCACATGAAAATATTTAAGTATAATGTCGAAAATGCCTCAGAAGCTATGTTCAGCCTAAAATTTGAAAATGATCGGATTTTCTATGAAACTATTATAAGTTATCACCACTGAGAGATTTTTACAAGGTTTACATTGATGTAATTCATTATAAAATAAGTATATTATAAGTTTCTTCCATCGATCTCTAAACATACAGAAAGTCGCGTTTCGAAACAACCTCGCTCATAATAGTTTCAAATAGTTTAAGTCCAAATCCGCCTATATTGCTCAAAGGCTTACACCACTTCGTTTCTTGGTATTCGTGTTTTGTTTATGTATTTATATATGTGCTTTTGTGATCTAACTAAGAAAGGAAGAATATTTATGTCTTATTACGAAAGAAAGATGAAAAGAGAGAATAAACGAATGAACACAAGAAAGGAAAAATGAGAAAGAAGTCACTTAACTCCTACACGTGACCATCAAAAATGAACAGACAGTTAATCGGCTACTTGAAGTTTTAAAGAAATCCCTTCATAAGCTAAACAAAAAATGTGTAAACTAAAAATTACATATTTTTGGTAGTGTTCGATCAATCTATTAATTATTTTCCTAATTGCTAATGTTTGTGCTAACATTTTTGATTGAAATTTATAATATTTGAGTATTGTGCGGCGAATTTTGCGTATCCCAGGGTAGAATCTTAGAATCAACAGAATTGTATTATTGACTGGCAGATTTGCTCATGCATAGTCATGGGACACGAAGATAATACACTGTTTTGCTCTCTTAAGATATTACCGTCGAAAAAATTGTTAATTGTAAGAAACTAAATCATGGTGAAGATTTTCTCGTAACCGTGGTAGTGTAATGATTAATCGCTATGGGAAAAATTGCTATGAAACATTTTTTTGCAAGGCTATAGAAATTATTTTAATCCTTAACTTGATTTGTAATATTTCTATTCATAATTAGTTTGTCACTTTAATTTATGACTGTTTTAAGTGAAGCTAGAAAGGAATATTTAAAGATGTTTTTGTGCTATTTTCTATATTTTTGCAAGCTGATCGGCATTTGTTGACAATATACAGTACAATTAACATGCTTATTACACGAGGATTAATCGATTATCGATCATAAAATCCGATAATACCTCTTATTGTCAAACCGTTAAAGTTCATGATATGAAGAAAAATAAATGCAAAAAATATAAAGCTGCAGTATTCAATTTATGGAATGAGTTATATATGCAAACTGACTCAGACCAGCTTATGCACTCGCGAAACACCGGTCTGAGTTTATTATCAGTTATTAATTGTCAGTTTTAGTTTAATTTGAGTTTGTACATAACCTAACCCGTGTTTCTGCAAAAACCAAACTGATCCGAATTACTAAACAAAATATTTTGAACATGTGTTATCAAATGAGGCTGTGACTGTGCGAAAATCATTTAAAATTGACAAGCTGTTCTCATGTGGTAATTAAATTGAGATAGAATTAAAAAACCGGCAGAAATACGGAAAGAAAAATTGAAAGTTAAAAGCCACTCGTCAGCGTTCCGGCCATGGACAGGTCCCTTTCTTTTCTGGTCAATGTTCATAATTTTCCTCATATGAGCCGCGATACGATAAAACGAACAAAGTGGAATGTGCGCCCAACTAAGACGCAGATCAGCCTGGACAGCCACCTGGTCTGAGCAGAGTCTGTGCTATGCGTTTAAAGGGTAGCTAAGACTTTAAGCTACCTCCATCCCGATAGCGAAGCCTCTGATCAGATCAGGCGGATGCCCAGGCTGATCTGAGACTTCGATGGGCGTACGTGCACCTTTGTCGAGGCTCATTTATTATAATTGTTTGCTAAAGACATCAACTGAGTAGGCTCTGCCGGTCGGAAGGTGTGAAACATATTCGTACACACGTCTTGTCAAAACAATGCAAATTTCAAAATTAACACCTAAATTAACACCTGCTAACGGCAATGAAGGTCAGAAATGGATATTTAATCCGAACGTCATTCTTACGATTATTTTGTATAAAACAATAATTTGAGCCGCGTCGCAACAAAACCAACGCAGTGCCATAGCGTCCTGCCAAGACTCCGATGAGCCTTAGCAGCCGCCCAGACTAATCAGAATCTTCGCTGTGCGCTTACAGGACAGGTTATGGTCTAAGCTACATCTATGTGGACAGTGAAGACCCAGATCAGATGGGCGAATGCACACGCTATTCTGTGTGTTTGCCGGGCGCACATGCCAATTTGTTTGTTTTTGTCGTGGTACGGCTCATTTGTTTTTTATTTTTGTTCGCAGAAAAACAAGGAAAGTCAGACTAATCTTAAATTTTTATCTTTAATGTTTTAAATAGCGCAGCTTAGTTACATGCCGAAAGACACAATTTACATAAAACTTTTCAATAGTTTTGTCAAAACAGAAACTCAAGAGAAAAAAGGTTATCGTTGCTGTTGCGTAGTGGTTTAACTTCCCAGTAAACAAAATTTCAGTCATGTCGAGATGTTGCCTTTGAATTTGTAGGACTACAAGTATTGCTCGGCCTGCGATAAATGACACCCAGGTCTAGCAGCTCTGCCGTAGAAGCTCCAGGCAGCCAATCTATTTCGCTAGACCCGCTTGGCGGGGCAAAAGAACGAGAAAATCTGTGGGTGGATGGGTATCTGTATCAGGCTTAATCTTTCCATAAAGATGAGACCGTCAAAGTGATCGAAATATAATAATTTCATTATTATATGTATTATTGTGTTATGTTTTTGTTGTCAGAAACTAAAACAAACCGCTGTCAAAACTGACCAATAATCAGATTTATTTTCTCGCCAATTCTTACGAAATATTTGACCTAAATATCAGAGAGAGGGGAAAAAAGAGACTTATTACAACGAAAAGGAGCAACTGAAAAAAAGTAAATTGATTTGATCTGAGAAAAAGAAAATGAAAATCCACATTGTTAAAAATTAAAAATGTTTCCATCCAGCTCCTTCGTTATAAATATTAAACACAGTGATGACAAAACCGGCTTCAGAGAAGTTCAACACCTGTACGGATCATGGATTATGGACATCGATACGACATTCCTAATATCGATTAATGCCTATCGCTCCCCGGGTCTAAGGGAAATAACTGCATTCACATTAATGCTCTCTCCAGGTAACAGGTAACCGATTACACTACTAAGCGCGCATTGAAGACATAAGCTCCAGTTGGTTGCATCTTTTGAAGTCGAAAGTAATAAGTGATTTCTCAAGGTCAATGTGAAAATTAAGCACATCATAACAATTTATAGAAAATCAAGGTGCATGTCGAAAAGATCTGCCGCTATGCTTCTCGAACTATCAGTACTCCCCACTCTTGATAATTTTAAAACACAAAAATAAACAATTCTGTAATTTACCCGACATATTGGAACAAAGATGCGTCCACTGTCGGTACTACGGGTCACTTGTACTGTACGCTCCCAACCAGTGATCCTGGCCTGTCAGCTCCTATTGCTTATTTCTCACTTTTTGAAAAGTTCTCAATTATTTTGAAGAATACTGTATGATCTCCATGCAACATGAATTTGTCGGTGTACGTCTATTTCTCCTTTACCAGAAGCTAAATGGGGAAAAGAGTTTGGTAGCAGTATGGGAGAAACTACCCTGCACACAAGAATGAATCTGCACTCTGCTGGGATGTATATGAAACGTTTCATGTTTACCTACATATTAACTATTGAAGGCAATATAGAGGATGTTACACGAGTGGTCATTTCAAATAAACTTTATGAAACGAGCCTTCGGCGAGTTTCATAAATTTCATATGTTATGACCACGAGTGTAAGATTCTATTTATCATACAAGCCTTCAACATGTG
Source organism: Ctena decussata (assembly GCA_963989385.1). Classification (NCBI taxonomy): domain Eukaryota; kingdom Metazoa; phylum Mollusca; class Bivalvia; order Lucinida; family Lucinidae; genus Ctena; species Ctena decussata. Next base: position 11,799,320 of record OZ022514.1, on the reverse strand, counting down.
ATTTTAACGCCTTCAATCTGAACTTTATTTCAATAAGAAAACGCAATGTTGACATGGACGTTGTCAATGACGTTACGTGTGCGCGTCAAAGTGTTATTACACGTGTGATCATACGATTTTTATGACAAGACGTTATCCACTGAATAACAAAGCGACGTGATATGATAAAGCAAATTACGGTCCCCCACTCTTGATATTTCATTATACAGTAGTTTGATGCTACTTAACAGAATACAGAAATGGGAAGCATAGCGCTGATGAAGACGGCCTGCGTGACTCTGATTATGCTTAAAGCAGCTTCTGAGTCTGTCTCAAGATAACATGTTGTGAACTATATCTTCACTGAAGCTCGTGTTAAGTGCCGTGCGGAATCCCTGTTCTTTAACAAAGTGCACATCTTTAATGACATTGCTGTTATAGTAAGGCATATTCAAATGTACTATTTTGGTCACAATGTACAGTGCGTTTTACTCGTGACAGAGGGGGGGGGGGGAATGCTTAGTACCTATGGAAAAAGCAAGAAGTCGTACTGCTCATTTGCGCAGTTTTGTCAGAGCATTTGATGTTAACGTTTCTGAAAAATCGGCAGGGATAAAAATAATGTTAGATGTTTACCCTGCATGAATGTACGGACTGCACGAATGTATAGTTTAGCATGACGCGACTGAATTAAATGGTGCAGAAACGTTTGAAATGAGACTGTGAACATCAAAATCAAAAGCTGTCATTTTACGCAGTCTGACTTCAATATTTGACAGCTATCAAAACATTGCATGTGACACTGTGATATAAATTGCAATTAATTTCAGCTTTTGTTCCGCAGCAGCAGGAGTTTCGCTCTTTAATCAACTTCAATTAACAGGAAATTATATCATTAGTTGTAAAGAAATATAACAGTAAAAACACAGTTTGAGTATTTTGTTGAATATGATAAACGCAAGATACAAAGTCAAACAACAATTTCGACTGAGTAAAAGTGATTTATCATTCAACGTAAAATCATCCATGATTGATCACAGTGTATCGATCAGTTGAAGATTGGTAGTATCACTCGTACTGCGCACTTTTGATATATTTACTTTGTCATTTAAATTAAGAATACCTCAGCTATCCCCGAAACACTTTCAGTTCTGAATCCAAAAACAGTATGCGCGCCATTTTCTAACATTTGCTCTTTAAAAAAAATATGTGTGGGTTATCATTTTAGTTGACTAGTGCAAGTTAAAGCTAGGTTCCTGGACTAGCGATAACAATTATGTCCACAAAATAATTTCATCTTTTTCTGAGCAGTATTGTTTCTGAATTTGTTGCTACTGAGAAACTCGTCAGATGTTGAAGAAAATTGTAGTTTTCCTTTTGGTTAATTTTCTTTCGTTGGAATTCCAGTTCTAAAAATAACTATGTTTATTATGTCTATAAGTGGGCGATTTTTGAAGCCATTCTCCAAAGGTCAATTTTCCCTTGCCGTGAGCTCTCCTAGAGGTCCTGGCATGGCGGATGGGTTAAAACTATCCCAAAATGCAATGCAGCATGCCGTCAGCCACGTTATCTATTTTTGGCGCGAACTAAAAATAGCGCTAACTGGTGTGCGAAGCAGAGTTAGGAAATCCCTTGCAAAACAACTTTTCTAATATTTTTTTTTGATTTACACTTTTTAGTGAAACTTATTCATTCCCTTTTATAAGTGCTTTCCAACAACTTGGATGAACGATCATCAAAATTATGATACATTCAAAAGTACAGGAACCTACCTTTAATCTAATGTATCATGTGTATGAGTGATTCTGATTTCATCAGATCTCGGATTATACATATACAGCTGAATTTAACTTAATTTAAGGGCCAGAAGTAAAAGGAAGTAAAGGATGCTAAAAGGGTGGTAAAACTGTTATCTATTTACTGAGGCAGATAGTAAAACTGTTAATTATATACTGAGGCAACTGGTAAAACTTAATTATACGCAGAGGCAAAAGAAAGTAAACACTTTTTAATGCTAATTCTTCCAAAGGGAATAAAAATTATAATAACAATGTATTGAACCACTCTTATTTCAAATTTTCGGCCTTAGGCCTTCTTCAGGAAATTTGGAAACAATTATTTCAACTATGTGGCATCCATTTTGAAACCATGATATTTGTATCAGTTGACAGGGGTGACGTCACCCCTGTCAACTGATACAAATATCATGGTTTCAAAATGGATGCCACATAGTTGAAATAATTGTTTCCAAATTTCCTGAAGAAGGCCTAAGGCCGAAAATTTGAAATAAGAGTGGTTCAATACATTGTTATTACACTTTTTAATGCCCATATTTTACTTATTTTTCACTGCTCAGGTCTGAAATTTTGCATTATAACCTTCACTAAGATAGACCAAAGTGGTAAAGCAACGTTACTGATTGAAACGCTTGACTAGATGCAGTGTATACCCTGATCCAAAAGAATTGTCAGGGCAGAGTTATCTTCGTACCCCCCCCCCCCCCCCCCCGTAGACTTTTTACAAAAAGGGGCACAGGGCATACACGCTGCTCACTCACCGGTAACAAAAAATTATTTAGCTGTAACAAAACTTCCAAATACAATGTAAAGTTATGCAACAACTGGATATGCGGTTTAGCCAACAATATTTACATTATCACTGCAAAGCTCTCTGTAAACCCAATTAAGTGATGCAGGAGTCAATGTTTTTACAAGTCAATAATTACATTGTGTCACGCGCTTCAGAGTGACAGCTCATCCCACTAACTAGCACGTGAAATCTACAACATGCCATGTACTTGAATGGCTAGTAAACATTGAGTGACAGCTCGCTACGCCTACTTGCACGTGCAATCTACAACAGGAGGTGGAATTTACTGGTAGGCAGTGACAATGCGGCTGTTCCAAACTATTGCAAAATTCGGCTGGTAATGTTTTTAAAACGATTCATATATATGTATTTCTTATTTTTGTTTATTTTTTTTATTGATCAAAAGCATCGTTTAATAATATAAATATAAGGAATGAATGTTATTTTTTGAACGTTTACTGAAGTATAAACTACATCGGGTCACGAGCAAAGTAAGTGAACCCCGAAGGGTTATGTGACCCGATGTAGTTTATACTTCAGTAAACGTTAAAAAAATAACATTCATTTCTTAAATAGATGCACGTGGCGAACCATATTACCTGTCCTTGTACATCGTCGATTAAAAAGGGATGGATTGAAAACTTGCGATCATTTGCGTCCTTTTCATCAGTATTTCAGTCATACCAGGACGGTGGGAGGGTGATAATGAAAGGCTCTGTGCAATGGAACCCGGTTTACGATTGAGAACGCGTCCGGGAATCGAGCTCGGGACACAATGTTGCTTCTAGATTTAGAGTGCATCACCGTTGTTACGACGTTTTTCAACAATGCACTTGGCAGTTTACACCCTATAATTTAAGTGTTCCAATATTCGTAAAATTCTTCATTTGCGAGCCCTGAGAGATTCGCGAATATAAGCGTAAATATGTCGCGAGTATTTGTATGTTGGGTGTGCCCGACTTAGGCACTGTGCTGAACCTTATTTTAAGGTTTTGCATACAGCGATGATGTTATAAGTATATAAACGTCGGAAGCGCAGTCTGCTAAGACCTGTCTTACTTAGTTCGAACCCCGCGGCGGCGGAATTCGTCACACCGTAAACGGCGCTTCCTTGTGCGCAGAATATGATTATCATTTTAATAAAATGCACCTTCCTTCTTACTTTTCTTATCAACATAGATACGTCTTTCATACACGACAGTATATGTGGTAACAAGAGGTACAATAACAATGCGGTATGCTTAGTGAACTTGAACAAGCGTGCAAATCTATTCTCCCGAATCTTCTAGTGGACTGATCGAATTTGACAGTGATTGCCAGCGCATATTTGTTACCGCCCTGACATTTCTTTTGGATCAAGGTATACTTACATGCCGCTTTTGCACGGTTTTCCACGTGCAGCAAAATGAACAATTAGATTATGCTGATAATTTGCATTTGAAATTTCGGTTGTTTGTCTAAACAAACCACGATGTTTTCGTTTTATTTGAACGATGAACAGGTTCTCTGTGGCAAGCAAAAATCATACACGCAGGGGCGAAAGAAAGTATACATTGTTAAATGCCCATATTTTTCTTATGACACCGAAACTCTGCATGATGTATCTTTCTTTAAACAACAACACTGTGGTAAAGTAAGATTTTTAAATATTTTCTTCGACTAGCGACACAATACGTGCATGTTGGTTTTGTCCCTTTTGCACGTGCATCATATTAAAGACAAATATTCTTCTTTACTGAGTATTATAATCCTGTTATGCAACAGTCCAGTGACACTGCTATTTCATCGAAGAAAAACACCCTTTCTTACATAGGTAATGACATAATGGGGTCATAAAACCAATAAAGACCGGGGATGAGTTCTATATAGTAGAGAATACATGTATTTGTCTTTAAACAATACGATTTTGCTTTAAAATCAGTATTTGAATTTTCGATTGTTTTTCTGACAAATAACAATGTATGCTATTCATTCATTCACATGACGATAATGCTTTTAGTGTAGACAGATGCCATCACAGGCTAATCGCTCAAAGCGGTTCGTGACTGGTTTAATAAAATACATTAGAGGCACGACTGATTGACGATGAAGTAGGTACATACTTTCTTTTTTTGTTTCTGACTATCTTTTCCTCTATGCGTATAATTTCTGTCTATCACAGAGAGCCTTGTCATCGTGCAGATGAAACGCAATCGCTGTGGTTTGTTTAGAATAAACCGAAATTTGAAATACAAATTACAGCAAATTCATATTGTCCATTTTGCTGCACGTGGAAAACGTGCAAAACCGGCATATACATTCAATGCTGCTTTTCAAACGCTTCAGTACGTAATTTTTCTATACCAAAATTAGTACGATAAAAAATAGGCCACATTTGAAAAATCGGGTGCCGTATTCATAAAGCCACTTAAGTCGTTGCTATGCTGTTGCTAAGGCTCAATATCTATAAAGGAGATTCCCTACAACTATGAAATTTGGTCTGGAGGAACAGTCTTTGTAAGACTGTTCCTCAAGAGCAAATTTCATAGTTGTAGGGAATCTCCTTCAAAGAAATTTGGCCTTAGCAACAGCATAGCAACCACTTAAGTCGTTTTATGAATACGGCCCCAGATGTTCTACTGTCTTGGAGTGTATGAAAACAATCATCCATTATGATTTTCCTTCTTTTTTCTTCCTTTCACTCAACTGAATAATATGTAAATTTTAATAAAGCTCTTCTTACCATAACAAAACTTTCTTTCTATCTTATTTCTGAGGCATGCAGTCAATCTGTTAACTAATCACTGAGGCAGCTGGTACAAATATTAACCATTTACTGAGGCAAAGTATGCGTATAAAATGTTTTTTGTTTCTGTTTTTCGTTTTGTAGTATGCCTAAAACCATATAAAACATGCATGCTCTTCGTGTTTCTAAAGTTTTGCATCCTTGTAGAATATTTATGCACAGTTTCAGAGCTCTAGATAAAAGGGAGTATTTGGTGATAATTAGGGATAATTTTTTGTTAATTCTGCATAAAAACATATGTTGTGCCCCTCATCTGAACCGTCTCGATGAGACGGTCCAGATGAGGGGTCACAACATATGGTTTCGATGAGAAGTAAGAAAAATTATCCTTAATTATCATCAAATACTCTCTCTTATCTAGAGCTCTGCAGTTTGTTATCTGAAGCAGAATCAGTTAGATGACATTTACAGCATTGTCTAATGGCGTGCTATAGGGCAATTACTCATAAGAAAGTTTCATTGTGTTTTTAGTTTCAATCGACATCTGAATTTTGTGAATGACGGAAATTTCATTATGTATTAGTTTTAATAGAGATCTGAATTTTATAATTTTGTAAAAAGAACAAATGCGTAAGATAAAAGTCTTAACGCTTTTATTCAATAAATATGAATATCAGTTCATACGCTGATGTGAGAATATTAACGAAATTGACAACAAACATGTGCGTGTACACGCAAACACACGCTTCTGTATGTTTATCTCAAGCCCCGGTCTGTCTGTTAAACAGGGACATATGGACATCAACATTTTGCTATAGTTTGTTTGATTCAAAATTCCTTTTAATTGGTACACATCTTTTCACCCACGGCTCAGCTACAACTAAACTGGCCGCATCATATGAAAGCTTGTCTGAAGACATGTGTGAACAGGCTCACTCCCAAACTCAAGGAGCTGTGCAGTCAGCCCAGCATACGCAATTCACCCTGATAATTACTTGCACTCGTGGAATTTGAAAGGTTACACAGCCTACGTATATGCGCATGATGGGTACGGCATGTGCAATCCCGGTTAAGAGGATTTCTCAAATCGCTACTCACATGTTTTACGAAAGTTGTGGGAGTACTATTTTAAATAGTTTTAAAGATATTTTCAATTATCAGAATAATGTTAATTAAAATACAAAGTTCAAAAGTTAACGGGCATATAAAGAGGGCTGCATGCGACGATACAACCACCCTATTCAGAGAGCTTATAAGCTATTTAGCGTGTTATCGAATCCTTTCTTAAGATTTGCCACAAAGACCTGATTGTGTATGTTGATATGATGAAAAAATTTACTGTTTAAACTAAATGAGACTCAGTAATGGTTCAAATATATGGTTAGTATTATGCTCCAACGCAATCCGAAAAGTGGAATTTCAACCTGGTGGCATGACCTGAAATCTGCAGGACACCTACGAATCAGGAGATCTTTAAGCGACATCATCAGGGGCCGTATTCATAAAACGACTTAAGTGGTTGCTATGCTGTTGCTAAGGCTAAATTTCTTTAAAGGAGATTCCCTGCAACTATGAAATTTGCTCTGGAGGAACAGTCTTACAAAGACTGTTCCTCCAGACCAAATTTCATAGTTGTAGGGAATCTCCTTTATAGATATTTAGCCTTAGCAACCACATAGCAACGACTTAAGTGGCTTTATGAATACGGCCCCAGACACTATACAGGTTCGCCATTATGGTGCTGTATTATCAGAGTCTTTCTATGCAGAGAGTTTTTAGTTTATCTAAATTACATAATTATTAAAAGTTAAGCATCATTGTCAAAGACTTCACAGTTCATACATATGAAGAAGGTATAAAGTCTTTCGCATATACATGTCGTCGCAGCTGCTGAAATAGGCAGGCCTGAGTACGAATCTGCAACTTTAGACAAAGACAATATTATTGTTTCAAGGCAGCTGATGAATAGTGGTTGAGTGAACCCGGGTTTAACGTCCCACCAACATATAGATCATACAGAGACAGAGCCTTGGTTTAAATGCTCATCCGAAAGACCGGACCCCAACCTTGGTGGTAAAGAGTATCAACCACAGCCGCAGGATATGATTCTAATATAAGCGTTTCGCTTCCTGTCAAATCCAAGCTCCTGTACCATGTTATGTTGTGCTTTTCTCGTAATTATGTAACTTATAGTAAAGAGATATTGTTTACATCAACCACGGCCGCTCCTCAAATTTATGCTGAAATAAATGGTGTTATGATTCTTTTTTTTTTTTTTTTTTCCTTTTCGCATGTTCTCAACATAACTCAGTGAGTTCAATACTTTTAAATGTATTTAAAAGCAGAAAAAATCACAGAGGCATCTCTCTCCAGTTTATTTGATTTATTATTTTCACCGCATTAAACCTACCGGAAGCTGTTTCCGGTGAAATTGCTTTTCTTACGCCTGATTGGCCAATAACCAATACATTTATGACAGATACTTAGAATGTTTTTATGCCAGGGTCTTAAAACAAATTCAAAATCAATTTTTACGCTCAGAAAACAATGAATTTTCCATTAGCAACATGACACTTGCATACCATTAAGCTTTAGATGTACCCGGAAAACAATGTTTTTCAATTAAAACAATATTATCATAACAGGATTATATTTTCAGTCATCAGCATTAAATGGGTTAATATAGATTCTATCGGTCTTCTTGATTAGGGGAGAGTCGGGTAACTTCGGACAGGCGGGTAAATTCGGGCATACAATTGCAAACAGTGAAAATCCAGTTGAGACGGCTCATAATGAGCCGTCTCATCAGGATTTTCTCTGTTTGGCCACTTAATTTTTGTTTTAGTTCCAAACAACTGACATAGAAAGGAAACAATGCCAGTGTCCGAATTTACCCGCTGTCCGAAGTTACCCGACTCTCCCCTACAGATAACACTCTATTGATGATGGGCTGAACTGGATTGCGTGGCCGTTTCAACAGTTTCAATAATATTTTGGCGAACTGATAATAAAAAGGCTTGAAAAATATGACCTTCATCGTACGCGAACCTATGGCCATTTAAGTGAGGGTCTATAGCACTGATCCGTCAGCCAACAGGACCAGAGGGAAGTTTAGAACGGTCATTCTTGCACACCAGATAGAAAATGCCATTCTTTTCAATAAAGGTATGTTCTGTTCTCTGTTCTGTTCACCTGGGATAAAAAATCTTATCTTACCCTGGTGTTCTGACCCAGGATCGGAAAAATCACGAGCTGTCAATGCATTGGTTGTATAGGAGCTCGCGTACCTGCGTCGTCAAGTGAAGTTGGCATTTTAGATGATGACGTCACGAAGACAGTAAAATGACGTCAGTTCATGCACGCCAGTCGTTGACGTACAGAGCCGAATGCGGTCGTTGAAGGCGGCGCCTTCTTTCAAAATCAAACTGAAACCTCTCAAGCACTAGAATTACGCATTTTAAGAAGTTCTGAAGTTAAGACAAAACGTGGTGTGCAAGAAACAGTATTTATCATTGGTGTGAGGTGCGGATAGAAAAAATGCGTCACTCGGGATCACTATACGGCATCACTCGGCAAGCCTCGTAATGGCAAACAGTAACCCTCGTGACAGATTTTTCTATCCACACCTCACACCCATGACAGATACTTATAGTCTGCCGTTACTCCTCTGATTGCTGGCAAAGTTGACAATCATGTGAAGCTTGACCATATTGTCGAACTTAATGCTTAGAGGAATAGTTTTCGAACAGAACATATATCCGAAATTTTTATTATCTCAATACTACACGAAGATTATAGTTGCGATATTATATAGCTGCCATGTGCGCTACATATCTTTTTAAAGACCGATTGTTTCGTCTTTGGGTCAAGCAAGAATAATACATTATTCTCTGTCATGTTACCGGAACTTCCGGAAAAGTACGTTCGGGTTATATTGATTTGAACGATTATCCAACCATTGATTTTTGACGAAAAGAAGATTGCATTTTTATGTTACTGGTATAAAACAAACTAGCAATCAATGATTAACTACTGGACTAACTTTTTATCTTTTTATCTCTCATGTAGTAATATGAGACGTGGAGAACATATAACTTTTCTAGTCATGATTGGACAACCTGAGATTCTGTGTGATGGATATCACTGTCAATGATAACTTCTGTTAAGTATTGATGCTCTCTACGTCACCATTTCGTGAATGAAAATAAAATAAAATTGAATTAAACAGTAAAGATATGGGTTATACCAGATATTCTGTCAAATCTGTTTTCAGTATTTTTGAAAATAAAGTATAGGATAATGTCCAACAGATTTTTAGATCAAATATTTTCTTGTACAATTTTGAACATGGCATGCAAAATGTCTAATCGTCTCAACAAAACCTTATTGCGACAACAATGGTTTCATGATGTGTCATGCAACACGGGTCGCCATGTGAAATGCAACATGTGTCACAGCGTAAACACCAAAAATATGTTGCACTACACAATTTTGTTGCATACATAATGTCTTATCGTCTAAACAGAACCTAATTGCGACAAAACTGGTTTACTGATGTGTCATGCAACATGGGATGCCGTGTAAATCCACCTTATGGGGAATTTGTTGCATGACACATTTATCATGAAACATGTGTCACCGTGTAAACACCTCCGAAGGCATATGTTGCACGACAAAAACGTGTTGCATGCAACTTGTCTAATCGTTGAAATATAACCTACGCGCGACGAGAATGGTTGCATGAAACACGTGTCGCCGTGTAAAGCTACCTTTATCTGTCTCTTGCTGATTTAGGTAAACTTAGTCATTGTTGTCCATTATATAATACGAAATAAGAATCGATATATTCAATAACGCACTCAAAAGTTTATTTACATTTCTTTATAGGAGGATGAAATATGTTCTGTACTAAGATAAATAATTCATTACCACTTAAATTCATTCACTAGGTTTTGTTACTTATCGATTCGCTTAAATTGCAGACTTTGTAAATGTTTATAAACATTCATTTGATTCAATACTTCATTCATTCGAATTTGGCCAAGCAATACCATTGACAGTGATTCTTAGAGCGTAAGAGGGGGGGGGGAGGGGGGCTGGGGGGTATTAAATGACGAAATAATTAAAAAGTAATACTAACATAAGATCCTTGATAAACGGTATGAACCAACCGCAACCCCATTCATATCAGTCTAAAAGGAGTTGACCATGTCCAGGGTGCCCTCTCTTTGTTGGAAACAAAACTTCCTGACTTTTCACTGCATTTTCACTGACCAGTTCCATTTTTCGCTAACCAAAATGTCATTATTTAACCGTCACGACCTTCTACCTAAGGTTTTCAATGCAGGACCTGTTTGGGACGCAGAAAAATCAGCAAAGCAGCAGACATATTTCATAGCTTTAAACTTTTAGACTTTTTTTTTAGCGTTTTAGGATTTCCCTGCCCATTTTTCAAAATTCCCTGATCTTTCCCTGACCTTGAAGAAAATTCAAATTTCTCTGTTTTTTCCCTGACCAGTGGGCACCCTGAATTGTCAGAAAAACGAAGTCTGTCGGTGCCTCTCTGTATCAAACGGATTTGGCAATGTCGGAATACGATGATTGTCGGTGCCTTTCTGCTGTTTAACGGAGTTAACAATGTCGGTGTAACGAGGTAAAGTGACACCCATAGAACAACGACCCCTGGTCATTATTCTGTAGAAAAAGTGATTCCCTTTTCTTACGAATATTAACTCCCCGGCATTATAAAATGATGACCCCCTCAATCATATCGATAAAAAATTGACGCCGACCCTTATTTTCTAATGAATCGTAAGCACCCGGTCATAGTTTTATGAACACCCTCCACCCCCGGTGTCTTTATATGTCTAATCCGTTACAACTCTCTCTATTTGTTGACGAATTCTTAAAATAACTTGGCACACATGTCAAGAGGATGACAGGAAGAGATAATTGCAAAACCTGGCTCTCAAAGTAAAAGAAATAAGACCACTGGGCACACAACTTTGAATCAACATTAAATCAACCTTGATTCAAAGTCGTGACGTTGAAACAATGTTGATTCAATGTCGTTTATACGTTATGTGCCTGCTTGGAGGCATATTATACCCGAGCAATCCCTATACTTTCCTTTCACATTGTCAGACATTATTTTCCCGTGAGCTATCAAATGATCAGAAAACTACTATTACAAATGAAAATATTCGCATTGAGTTCAATAGCTCTTTATTGGTTTCTGTGAAATATGCTATTATCAGCATTTACAAGCACGTCACGCAAAGTTGACATATTTGAAATACAGACCGTCCCACACACACAGCATGAAGATTTAAATTCAATTTACACCACAGCCCTCCCAAGGCATAAAAATGAAAACATGAGAAAAGATAACAGAGCCAAAATACGCGAGAACTATAAAGCCCAATATGAAATATTTTATGTCGTATCCAGCAATAAACATAGCTGTGTCTGCCAATCTTACCGTGGATTACATCAAAGACAGATGGTTTCAAGTTTACATTCGGCTTTCTAAAAACTCTACAAATGAATGCCGTCCGTAGTACATAGTTTGTTTATAACTGTATTGCATGTAGTTAGTTTTACGCGCTGTCTAAACGCATCATACAAACAACAACGTCATGTGCGAGGTTTAATTTAAGGACCTCTGTTAGCTGTAATTTGAATTTGCCTACAAAAGTGGTGAACAATGAACTATCGGTATGCTTCAAATATCCACTGAAATGTGTTGCTCAGAACTTCCTATATTTTGGCACAATAAATATTATTCGATTATTAGCACGCAGACTTACTTTTTTCGGTGCAAAAGCAGGGGTGGGGGGGTGGGGGGGGGGGGGGGGGGTTCTTGGAAAGCAGAAAAAATAAAGATATTGCGTTTAATTTATATGATGAAATTGCTGTCAATGGCAGATTATATATAAATATTTATCATGTGTATGAGTTGTGGATAGAAAAATCCGTCACGTGGGTCACTGTTCGGCATCACGAGGCTTGCTGCACCTCATACCCACGATAGATAGTTTTTCTTGCACACAACGTTTTGATTTAACTTTAGAACTAGTTAAAATCCTTTTAAGTGCTTGAGATGTTTCTATTTGATTTTGAAAGAAGGCGCCGATTTCAACGACCCCATTCGGTTCTTTACGTCAACGTCTGGTGTGCATAAACTGACGTCATTTTGCCGACCTCGTGACGTCATCATCTAAAAGCCAAAGTCACTTGATGACGCAGGTACGTGACCTTCAATACAACCAATGCAATAAAATCTTGTGATTTTATCGGGTCCTGGGTGAGATAACATGGGTGAGATAAAATTTATAGGTACAGGGGAAACACGCGGATACTCCTTTATATACAGACTCAATTAAACCGAGTCTGCTATTTTTTATTCTTTGGTGTGTTCCTTGCTCCCAAAGGATCTTACTTTTCAGAACATATTTATTTGCCTCTGAGTGTATAATGCCGCGCAGACTGCCGCTCTTGATTACGAAAGTTGCAGGGAAACCCAGCAATACCCAACATGAGAGTACACAATGACCTATGGAGTTTTTCATGTTGTTCCGGTTTAACCAGTGACATTTGTGCTTGTAATGATAACGTATTTCCTTTCTGTTTGCTTTCAGATCAAGAAAGAATTGGGATTAACAACATTCAATGAAAAACGGTTGTTTCAACTGATGAGACCTACAGTAATTCTATTTTATGATCGCTTAAATGGGCATAATTCAATACCGGATTCGAATATTCCTTCGATTTCATTGAAATAATTAAGCCGCGACACGACAAAACCAACAATATGGTTGTGCATCCAGCGCAGACTCAGATCAGCCTGGGCATCCGCCCAGTCTGATCAGAGTCTTCGCTGTCCGCATGGAGGTAGCTTAGACCCTTAGCTACCCTTTGAGCACTTAACGAAGAGTCTGATCAAACTGGGCGAATGCCCAGGCGGATCTGAGTCTGCCTTGGGCACACAACAACATCGTTGGTTTTGTCGTGTCGCGGCTCATATATTACTGCCATTTAACTAATAAGGCGTTAATCTTTTGTCTGGCTAGGGCTGTAAAAGTTAGTGACAATGGTTTTGTTATTTTAGTTTTAGTCGGACGGTAAACAAATTTTACCAATGGACACAAAACATACTGACGATCATTGAACTTTTTATTGCTTTGATATTTATTGGATATCGAATCAAGAGTCGACTTCTACTGACATTTTAATAGCTTGCTGGAGCTCAGTACTTAGAAACACAGTCGAAGGTAATAGGAGAACTTATGAAGGACTATTGTGGAATTCATTCAAAGATATTATTACAATTTTAATATAAACATCGAATGTTAAAGATAATAGATAAGTAAAAGTACTTCCTGCTTGATAAGGATCACTTATGAAATTTGAGAGACTTAAAGTAAAAGTTGTTAAAAACTGTATATAGCCTAATTCGATGAACTTCTATTGAAAAATAAGAATGCATATGCAATGCGGAACAAATTTATGAATTTGAAGATAGAGCATATTTGCATAAGAATTACCACGAGATAAAGGAATGAAGATTAGATGATCTTAATGGTAAGATTGTTTGTGAACTTCAAGTTTGGAGATATTGAGGATTACAGTGGGCATCATCAAGTACTTCCAGGAAATGCTAGTTCTGCTTTTGATGTTCTGTTAAACAGCATAGATACTGGAGAAATGGTGTTATTCTTGTCGTTTCTCATGTCAAGAAAATTTTGAAAATAATTTGTACACTTCAAAATTTGGAATTTTGAGGAGGAATGAAGTGAACACCAAAGCGTATTTTTGCAGCCCATAGAAATTATAACTTTTGGCGTTGTGCTGACACAAAAGGGTACCGGTGTTATTGTGTCTTAAATAAGACTCGAGGAGAGCGATTTTCAGAAGCTGAAAAATGAATAGTGTGCAGAGTAAAACCATTGACAAATGTCAAGGTCAAGGACAGAAGGCGGGGAATGACGTAAAATTCCGATGGGCGGCCGAATTTATGGCAGGCCCAGGAGGATTTCTGGAAAAGGCCGAAGTGATGAGTAAATGGTTTACGAGTTTTGACGAAGCTGAAGCTCATGCGTGGAAGAACTATGAACGCGAGGTCAATGAGTATCCATATTCAAGAGGGACAATTTTGAAATTACTAGTTGAAGATAATAAAGGTACAATCACGGAGTTATCGAACGCAAAGAAAGCGCGTGAAAGATATATGTAACTTCTCAAAGGATTTCTATTTTATCATTACTTTCCCTTGTTATTATCATTTATGTTTTTAATATTCATCAACATAATAATTTTAGACGTAAATAGAATAGATTAAATCATTAGCTTTTCAAAGGATTTCTAATTCATAATAACTATTTTTCCAGTTTTTATACGCCCGTTTGATAAACGGGACGTATATTGTTATGGCGCTGGCGTCCGTCCGTCCGTCCGTCTGTCGTAAACTTTTTCGTTTCCGGATAACTCCTCCTACAGTTTACATCCGATCGAGCTGAAACTTGGTATATAGTAAGACTATGAGGTGGACCAGCGCATATCATTTCGAGGTTACGCTCCAATGATTTTTAGCAGAGTTACAGCCCTTTACTTAGAATTTTTGGGGTGTTCGTTTCCGGATAACTCCTCCTACAGTTTTCATCCAATTCAGCTGAAACTTTGTAAATAATAAGAGTACGATGTGGAGTAGTGCATATTATATGGAAATTTTGCTCCGATGATTTTTAGCAGAGTTACAGCCCTTTGAAAAAACTCGACTATGGCAGTTTGTGCGGCAATTCTTGAGCATTCCATAACTTGCTTACTCTTTGGAATATATTGATGAACATTTATACCAATGTTTATGAGGTTAAGACAGCGTGTCTCATACAAGAATGGTTACTCCCCTTGACTTAGATTTTGAGTTGCCTCCCTTTGATTATTTTGCCAGACTATATTTGTACACCTCATATCTAACTAACCCTTTGGACTATTGTGATGAAACTTGATAGTGATGTATATTAGGTTGACACAATATGTCACATATAAAAACGATTGCCTCCGCTACTTATTTTTGGAGTAACCTCCCTTTGAATATTTGTTAGGCTATTCTTATGCAAGCGATAAGTAGACAACCGTATGGAATATCTTGATGAAAATTTATAGCAATGTGTATTAGGTTGAGGCTGTGTGTCTTATATAAGAATAATTGCCCCCCCCCCCCCCCCCCTTCCTTATTTATGGAGTTACATCCTTTTGATTAATTTCTACAGCTATTCTTGGGCAAGTCATTACTAGGTAACCGTATGGAATATCTTGACGAAACTTTATAACAATGTGTATTAGGTTGAGACAGTATGTCTGTATGTCTAATAAAAGAGTAATTGCTTCCCCTTCCTTATTTTTTTTTAAGTCGCATCCCATTGATTACTTTTTTAAGGCTTTTCTTTTGAGAAACTTAATGTTTGAAATGTCTTGATAAACTTGATAGCAATGTAGACAAGGATGAAACGGTGGAGAAAAAAAAACTTCAGAAACGGGCGTATATTGCTCCGCTTGCGGAGCTCTTGTTACTTTTAGTATGTATGTAATAGTTAGTGCTTTGAAATCGTTTGGAATGAAATAAACCCGAAGAACTGACAGCGCAATGAGATGTCTCTGTAATTTAACCAAGATTTCATAAACATCAGCTAACTTGTGTTTGCAACGTTATCAGCTTCAGATAATAAGCTGAAAAATCGCCAAACACAAAATTAGTAAGTGTTTATGAAAATATGAATGAATGAAATGGGCACCACAGGGCGTTGTCTTTCGCGTCTATTTCATTACACCACTATTCTTAATGTCGGTGGAATAGATTATGCGTGCGTTTATTGTATTGAAGTAGCTTTAATATACATGTTATAGACGGCTTTAAAATAAGACCTGATAGGGTTGCTGCGTGGATCTTCGTTTGGTTTGATAGAGATCACTTAACCCTTAATGCGCCTAAAAGCAGACGACAAAATTTACGTCTGCAAAATTTCAATAAATGTCTTGTCCAAGCGATATCATATTGAGAATTCGAACACTAGAGGGCAAACAGTGTAGATTCAGATGAGGTGGCTCATTATGAGCCACCTCATCTGGATCTACACTGTTTGCAAATTCAACAATTTTAATTTTTGGCGCTTTAAGGGTTAAGCTCTCTCCCGATACAGCAAACGGAGAAAGATTTTTCCTCGCCACAACAAACGTGTTTATGGGTATGTGTGTGCTATATTACTTAATATCCGCTTTTTGTCCTTTTTCTGTTTGCCAGTGGATTTTATTTGGAATGGCGGTTGATCTGAGGCCTTCTTTCGTTTCAGTGACAAAAAGCATTCTAAATTTAATCCAAAAAAATCCGCATTGTGATTTTTTGAGATAGAAAGCGTCGCTATTAAAAATGATACGCGGATAAAATGGGGGGGGGAGAGAAAGAGAGAGAGAGAGAGAGAGAGAGAGAGAGAGGGGTGGAATTTTATAGAAAGCGAATTTCGGAGTTTGAACAGATATTCGACAATAATCAAAAAAAAAATATAATGTCCGCTGGCGAATGTGAACACATCCAGAGAATCAGTGCTGCCCGCTTGAAAATTCCTGTCATGACAATAGGAGTCAGCTCTCGAAGAAACGGTTGCTTCTCTCGGTGCAAGGACGAGTTCTTAAAAAGTACTTTTCTTCTCTCGGAGCAAGTATCTCTTTTAAGAGACCTCATGTTTAAAGGCGGATATGTTGTACAACAAGGCACATGTTCGGAAGCAGCCAATCAGTGTGCTTTATTTTGAGTTTGAGATTATTCTCAAGTTTTATAACCTCGAACCCAGAATGTCAGACAAATACTTTGCTTTTGTAAAAAATGCAACGAATCAAAAACGTAATGTGCGCCGCTTACACGAGCATGTTCGCTCAATAATGAAAATACGGTGTATAGCAAGAGGAAAATCTGCATCTATAATGCTTGACGCTAGATGATATCAATGAGGTTTACATACGGTGGATTTTGGTGGTAATTCTTACATAATTTTTGTTGATTCTTCATTAACAATTGTCGAGGTGGTTCTAATAACTACCACAGCATAGATTTTTATGCATTAGGGTTCTTCAGAACTTTTGCTATTATTTGGATAGAAAAAAAGGAAGAAAAAAGTACCTAAAATTATAATCATAATCTGCCCATATCTAATGCTCTACTCTTTGTTGCTACTATAATATGCTTAAGTATTGGGACACCTAAAATAATAAATTTTCCATTTGTCCCAAATGGAAACTTGGCCATTCATTATTTTTAGGTGTCCCAATATATACGCACATTACAGAACTATAATTTGTGCAAGTAGCTGTGTTTGGCTTATTGTGGTGTTTATTAACTTTTTAAGGTGTTTAGTTGATTAAAAGTTTGTATATATAAATTGAATGGTTAGGAGTACAAAAGATACAATGTATATAAAAAAGGAAGTAGAAGTCAGTCAGAATACATCTATTGATATGTTTCTTTATGTTTGAAATTCAATAATTAAACGTGTGAATCAGGAAGATAATACAGCAAAACAATTAAAGACATATATTCTTGTTTATTGGGGCCACAATCGTATTATGCAACAGTTCAGTTAAACTGATATTTCATGAAGGAAATATCCAGCCTCACATGGGTAATGACGTAACAGGACCATAAAACAGGAGGGAACACAGGGCACGTTCTATGTAGTGGAGAATAAATGTCTTTAACCACTGTCAGTCATTTCAAGAGAGAGAGAGAGAGAGAGAGAGAGCAAACGTCCGACTCTTTAATTAAAATATATACTAGTACTACGTACGTACAAAAAACAAGTCGATCGACAATACCAGAGACTGAAACATACGTTCTTGGAGTTCCGTGACCAGTACAATCTCATACTGCTAGTTTGGAATGAGAAATGGAAACCCAGGTGGGGGAACACTGATATATGGAAATACGAATTCATACATCAAAGAGAATGAATATAACGACTAATGGAAAAGTTATACATGAAAATTATTAAATCAATTTCAGGTATTACACGAAATTGCCTTAAATAATGAGACAGAAACAAAAGCAAACAATGTAGACCCTGATCAGACTGCCTGCACTGTTTGTGAATTTGACAACTCTTTGGCACATCCCAAGACAGCAAATTTATGTACAAATTTTCGGACATTAACTGTAATTGCCAAGGTGCCCGGGCCCAACATGAGGGTAATTAAGGTAAACAGGGCAATGTTTCTGCTTATCAAAATGATCAGGCGAATTTCTCATTAAGCCCATTACAGGTGTGGAAAAATCCAACTGTCTTCCTAATATGCATGTACAGATTAATTTTTTGACCTTAGGTTTTCCAAGACGTATCTCAATTTTTAGCGCATGTACTGCTGGGATGACCGAATTAGTTGTTACACAGTGGCTCATGTTCCTTCACTTTATAGGCCGGTTTTAAGTATTATGAAAACTAAAAATGTTTTTTGACAATAACAGATGTCCCCCCACCTGCGCTTTCCCAGCAGTATCATTTTCCCTAGATGCTACCAGGTTAAGATCTCCTGTGACCTTGAAATGGGTCACCTTCTGCGACCTTGAAAAAGAGGTCAAGGTCACCAAAATTTAATCACTTCTTTTGGTTCCAGTCCATCTATCCATTCAGGAGATAGATTGCAGACAAGCCATTTTTCAACACTCTTTGACTTGCTGTGGCCTTGAAAATGGGGTGAAGGTCACCAAAATCTAATCAGTTCTTTGCCATCTCCCAATGATATATATGTGCCAGTTTGGTAAAAATCCATCAATTCCTTCAGGAGATATGGTGCAGACAAGCTATTTTTCATCATTCTTTGACCTCCTGTGACCTTGAAAATAATGTCAAGGTCACCAAAATCAAATCAGTTTTTCCACCCATTACATCCAGTGATGTATATGTGCAAGTTTGGTAAAAATCCATGCATCCCTTCATGAGATAGAGTGCAGACAAGAAGCTATGCTGACGCAGACGCTGACGCAGACGCAGATGGGATCCACACCAAAAACAATCCCCCCCCCCACACACACACACACATACACACACATGGTGGGGGGGGACATAAATCCTTTGGAATCATCAAGATCATTTTCAGTCATTTTGAATAGAGGTATGCTAAACCCGGTGCTAGTGGGCTAACAAACTGGGGTGGTGAGAGGGGAACGAGAAGCCTTTGGTGCTTTTTACAGTTTAGGCATTAACCCTTAAAGCGCCAAAAATGAAAACTTGTTGAATTTGCAAACGGTGTAGATCCAGATGAGGTGGCTCATAATGATATATAATATAGCTTGGACAAAACATTTTTTGAAATTTCTGCCTACGTTAATTTTGTCGTCTGCTTTTTGGCGCATTAAGGGTTAAAATGTGTTATGATTCCATGACAAATGCCTTTCACTGGGAGAGACGTATCTAAATTAAAATCTTAAAGAGTTCCTTCTAGAGCTGAGAACATATTCAGAAGAAGGAACATTGGTCATCCTTCGAAGTTTCGGCTACTTAAGCCTCATCAGTGACCCTGATAATATCCGGTAACGAAAGCCAGAGAAAAGCATACTGTAACTTCTTAATGTTAATAAGGCAGCCGATTCAAAGACTGATAAGTATATAAAAAGAAGGTCCAAATGATTAAAAAGCGATGATCTAGAATAAGAGTCTACACTAATCAAAATTTCTTATTTCTCAGAATACCTCTGATCTCAAAAGACAAAAATGAATTATGATCTGCACTATGGATGACGTACGGGGAGATGTTATACGGCCGCCAAACGGCAAAACACAAGCTGCATTGAAGTCAAAATCTTAAAGAGTTCAAATGAATGTGTTCAAAATACAAACTTTACGGCTTCTTTTGGCTTTTGTTGCTACTTGCAAGTGCTGTTGTACATGTAGTTCTGCAATTTAGGCGTTTCTACTCAGTTTAAACCAGAAATGTTTTTTGACAAAAACAGATGTCCCCCACCTGCGCTTTCCTAAAAATATTTTCCCTATATTGCCAAGTTAAGACCTCAGGTGACCTTGAAAATAATGTCAAGGTCATCAAAACTTTGCACCTCCTGCCTATACACTTGTCTATGTTTGGTCACAACCCATCAATTCCTTCAGGAGATATGGTGTAGACAAGCCATTTTCAATATTCCTTGACCTCCTGTGACCTTGAGAATGGGGTAAAGATCACCAAAATATAATCACTTCTTTTGCATCCCTCCATGATATATCTGTGCGAGTTTGATTGAAAATCCATCCATCCCTTCAGGAAATAGCGTGCAGACAAGGCATTTTTCAACACTCTTTGACCTCCTGCAACCTTGAAAATGGGGTCAAGGTACCAAAATCTAATCAATTCTTTTCCATCTCCCAGTGATATATCTGTGCGAGTTTGATTAAAATCCATCCATCCCTTCAGGTAGTCTTTTTTTTTTTCAACCATCTTAACTAGTTCTTTCAAAATGTCTTGTTCGTAACAAAGCCAGTTTTGTTAGGAACGAGAGATTTTGAATATATCTGAAATCTAAAGCTGAGAAAATAGGTGGAGAAAAACATACTTGCTCATAGAAGAATGAACAGATTGTCTGTAAGTCGGTCCAATTGCTGATATAAGGTTAGCAGGTATTATCGTACGATATATCAAATATGAGCCGCGACACGAGAAAACCAACAAAGGGGCTGTGCGCCCAGCGCAGACTCTGATCAGCCTGGGCATCTGCCAAGTTTGATCAGAGTCATCTCTAAGCGCTTAAAGGGTAGCTAAGGGCCTAAGCTACCTTCAAGCGGACAGCGAAGACTCTGATCAGACTGGGCGGATGCCCAGGCTGATCTGAGTCAGCGCTGGACGCACAACCACTTTGTTGGTTTTCTCGTGTCGCGGCTCAATAATATTATTCATTACTTTAAAATGTTTCAACAATGCTTCTTAAGCCACATGAAAATAAGTAAATGAAGACACGTGTCTTCATCAAGCTGTACGCCCGGTGATGTCATTTTATGTTTTTAATCGGGTTTTAAACTAAGGTCGAGTGGACAATGTGATAAGCTTTTCAATGATTTTCGGTATATGACCCTTCGCTTATTAGACTGATTATGATCATAATCTTCTACCAAGGACTCGGCCTTGCACTTATTTTATTCAATCCAACCTTAAAGAAATTAGCGAACAAACACAGCTCTTGAAATAGCTTTGATACGCTCCGGTATCTCAGTAGGTTAAGTGCTGGCCTGCTGATCTAGCGGTCCCGTGTTCGAGCTCCACTGTAGGCGGGAATCTTTTCAATCAGAAACGGGGTTCCATTGCACACAGCCTACCATTCAATCACCTACCTATCGTTCTGATATGACTGAAATACTGTTAAAAAGGACGTTAAAGCGCAAGTCATCGGTCCAGCGATTCTTGTCAAAAACGAAAGACCACATTTTAAGCGTATGGCTATACTTCAGTGTTTTCTTTCACCATTTTAACAAATGCGTCGAGGCGCGACAAAACCAACAATGTGGTTGTGCTCCAAGCGCAGACTCAGATCAGCATGGGCATCCGCCCAGTCTGATCAGAGTCTTCGCTGTCCGCATGGAAGTAGCTTAGACTCTTAGCTACCCTTTGAGTACTTTACGAAGAGTCTGGTCAAACTGGGCGGATGCCCAGGCTGATCTGAGTCTGCGCTGGGCGCACAACTTCATTGTTGGTTTTGTCGTGTCGCGGCTCATTTAATGGAAACAACTTTTCTGACCTCCTGTCTGCTTCCCTGTATGCTTCCCCACCAATATGGGGTCTTCTCTTAAAGGAGGAGCAAACTATTTTCTTTAAGAGCTGATCCCTATTAAAAAGGGTGGAAAAATTGAAAATGGCATAGTTGCTTCCCATGAAAGCATCCAGTCACCTTAATTATATCAGAATTAAGGACATCAACAGTAAAACAACGTCCGCTTAGAAGGTCTAAGCCTGCCCAGGAATAGTGTGGTTAGGTTAACTGACCGTCCCGACATGACCTTAGCTGTTTACCGTGGACTCAATCAATCAATCTTATCAATGTCGACACAAGTCGTACCGGCTGGACGGCTTACTTCTCAATGGGAATTTTTTTAGCCTGATTTCTGCATTTCTCTGCATATAATCAAACAGTCCAAACAGTCCATTTATTAATTTATGTATTTATTTCATTTGTTTTTTGTTGTTTTTGTTGTTTATCTTTTATTACCATTTTTTCGTCAAAACCAATTTGTGATATTAATAGCTTCACATAGAAGCCTCAGATCAACTGGACGATTGTTATTTATAGCCAGTCACTTCGTGCACAACAACATATTCCACCTTTTGAACTTTCGACTCAAAGCAGTCTACTATGGCAGACTTGAAATCCTATTAAAGTTATGTTTGTATCGAAAATTATTGGCTAATCAAGGATTTATATGGACACTTCTGTTTAAAAGCCTGGTTTAATTGGATTATATTTACACGTTACACACTGTACAAGCACTGCCAAGATCGTGTTCCCAGTGGAGCTATGGTAAGAAACCTTGCTTAAGGTAAATGGACATAATTCAAGCAGGGGAAGCAACTGTTATTTTCTTTTCTTTCTTCCTGTCACAGTGAAGAAATGAATTTGCTTCCCCTAGGAATTTCTAATCTTTGAGAGTAGACCCGTTTTAGTGGGGCTCATCTTACGGAGAAGCCAGTACAGAACTCCCAATGTTTTCTTGCTGTGACAAAATGGTGATGAAAATCGAAGTGCATTTGAGCCGCGACACGAGAAAACCAACAAAGTGGTTGTGCGCCAAGCGCAGACACAGATCAGCCTGGGCATCCGCCCAGTCTGATCAGACTCTTCGCTGTCCGCATGGAGGTAGCTTAGACCCATAGCTACCCCTTGAGTACTTAACAAAGAGTTTGTTCAAACAGGGCGGATGCCCAGGCTCAGAATCTGCGCTGGGCGCACAACCACATTGCTGGTTTTCTCGTCTCGCGGCTCAATTTTATGCACCCTAAGGCACCTCAGGCATAAGCAAATGGTGCTCCCCTTGAACACACATGAGCCGCGACACGACAAAACCAATAATGTGGTTGTCCGCCCAGCGCAGACTCAGATCAGCCTCGGCATTCGCCAAGTCTGACCAGAGTCTTTGCTTTGCGCTAAAATGGTAGCTCCATGCGGACAGCGAAGACTCTGATCAGACTGGGCGGATGCCCAGGCTGATCTGAGTCTGCGCTGGGCGCACAACCACATTGTTGGTTTTGTCGTGTCGCGGCTCACATGTAGTATAATCAAAGCATGCGTAGTCGGTCCAGAAAAAATAAAGTAATAGATTTATCTGTTAGATGGACTGCGCCTGCCATGACCATACTTTGCGAATGTGCAGACTGGTCTGAGCATGCACATGGGCAGTTTTTTAAAAATGGCTTAAAGTAAAAGGGTACATCTCCATGATTCCCCGCCATTTTACCAAGGGGAACAACTTTTGTGACTTCCTGTTTGCTTTCATGGGGGCAAAGCCCTTCCAAAAGAAGCTCTACTCTTAAAGGAAAGAATTTGCTCCTCTAGGAACAAATTCTTTCCTTTAAGAGTTGATCTTAATTGAGAAAAGAGGTAAACATAAATTCATCTTAAGATGAATGTGCACTAGTACATGTTTTCCCGCCATTATAACTAAAATGGCTTTTTTCCTATTTTCTTCACTGTATGATGAAACTCTATCCAAATGATGATTTAAAGCCTGATAATTCAAAGTAGTCATATGTAAGTTCCTTTCATAGAGAACATGTACATTTCAACAACTGATATTAAAAGTCTCCAAAATAAAAATGGCTGCTCCCTCGGATATTGAAATACTGAAGTTCTACTGTATATACTTGAATAAGAAGGATGTCTAGGCATGCTTAATCGAACTGTATCCTCAGAATGCTTCTTCTCGATGGCTAGGCAAACAAGACTTATAGAAATAGAAAATAGCCAGTAACGACTGGACAAACAGAAGAAGGAATAACTTAAGCGTAGAATAAACAATGCCCGAAAGGTTTTATGACCTATGGTTAGCTCAAATTCCATTATGGTCACATTTAACGTGTTTAATAACAAAAATATTTTTGAGGATCTGGATGAGAAAAGGAACAAACGTATATATTTAAGGACAGCGAAGGTCCAGATTAGACCATGCAAACAGTCTTATCATCGCCTTCTCTGTTTGCCTGTACAAGTTCTGGAAGTTTCAGAGAAGAATGCAATTAGAAGCAGAGACACTGATCTCTGCTTTTTAGCTCTCATCCATACCCGATCTTTTATCCTCCCCCTCTCCCTCTCCGACACCCCCCCCCCCCACCCCGCCCCCGACACACACATCATGACCAATTGTTATCTATCCCCGATTCTTATTTAATGTATTTTTAAAAAAGTGAATTATAGCAATATTTACTTCTCAGAATGGTCTACCCAATGGACTCAGTCACTAATTATTACACTCGCTTAATAGGGTAACCTCCATTTCCGCCAGAACTACAGAACCATCGGCCTCATCAGAGACTCGAGCGAACTCGTGCTGAAAGTCTTCAACATGCTTATACCACAAGCTGAAGAGATAATTACCGAAGAAAACGCATGTTTTGAGCCGGAAGGGCCAATGCAAGGTAGACCTTAAACCTCAGAATCCTAAGTACCTTACTACCAATAAATTGAAGCAGTTCAGAAATATATCCAAGATACAAAACGATTTTGAATTAAGCTCAGCTGACACCACCTCATACACTTAACGCGTGTTAAAAACTAAATGCATTTACCTTCTCCAATTCCAAAGTTAATCATGCAAGTGTACACATAAAGTTATGTCTTTTCTACTTTCTACTTTACTAAAACCAGTACTCTCTAGAAATCAGCGGCTTAAACCCAACCCCGGGGAACACCTCATGCTCTCGTTTTTGCTCCAAATGTTATCTTTTTGTTTTGGTCAATTTCTGAAATCGTTTAAGTAGTTTTATCTAATTTTTTTTTTAACTTCTTTTTTTTTTTTAAATATTTTTTATTTATTTTTCCTTTGTTCCTGCCTCAGACATTATTTACTCGATTTTTGTTGGGCTAAAGACTTGATTGCTTTATTGTCTCTCTTTTTTTTACTTTCTGGTTTAGATTATCAATTTTTGTTTATATTCATAGTTTATTGCTCGCAAATTGATTATAGATCTGAATTTATATTGCCACTCATTTGTCACAGAGTTTATATGTAATAAGGAGAGGAACTAAATAAGCAGCGCCTGCTTCCGTTCCCATCATTCAACTTATTCAAAGTATATATCTGTGTCATGTATGTAAATAAAGAAGCGAATAAATATGTTTAAACCAAGTACCTTCAACATCAGGTAAATCTGTACCATGTCTTAATAGATTTACAAAAAAAAAAATCTTAACTGCAGCCTTATGGGTCACCATGAGGAAAACCAATATCAATGTCAATCTAGTTCGTGCCACTGAGCGTATCTCAACGACAAGGCTGCAAGTGCAATCCAGATGAATGATAGCACCAACAGTTTGGCATAGACAAGGATGCCTTCTTTCGACAGGATCCTGCCTGGATGGTATAGCAGATCATGATAGAACGGTGAGCAAAGGCAACAGAATTAGTAGCAAATTAATTTAATGCTCTTGCCGAGGAGGAGCAGAAAGATTGACTGTTTAAAGTTTATTTTAACTTTCGCATTTAATCAAATATTTCTACAGCAGAAGATAAAATAAATGTTTCATAGTATCGTGACATTTATCGGCATGCGTTAATCTTTAAAGCGCCAAAAATTAAAATAGTTAAATTTGCAAACAGTGTAGATCCAGATGCGGTAGCACATAATGAGCCACCACATCTGAATCTACACTGTTTGCCCTCTAGTGTTCGAATTCTCAATATGATATCGCTTGGACGAAACGTTTTTTTGAAATTCTGCAGACGTAAAATTTGTCGTCTGCTTTTTGGCGCATTAAGGGTTAAGGTGACGCGAAGATGCTTGTGATATTAAAAAATCTCTGTCGTCTGTATGGTCTCCCTGCACTGTCGGCAGTTCTGGGAAAGCGTTTTCCCCCATCCCTCAACCCACCCCCTCTAAATCGGCATGGAAAACCATGGCGGATAGTGCCATCCATCCATTGTGCTGTAGAAGAGACCTGGACGGAAAATGGATGGATGGTTTGATGACTTGCGGTTTTACGTCCTTTTCAACAGTATTTCAGTTATATCCGGACGATGGGAGGATGATAATGAAAGGTTGTGTGCGATGGAAACCCGTTTGTGGTTGGAAAGATTCTCGCCTCAAGCGGGGCTCGAACCCGAGTCCGCTAGATCAGTAGACCAGCGCTTAACCTACTGAGCTAAGACTACGGCTCGTAACAGCTACCGGGGCTCCTCCGGGAAGGAGGATATTAATCCCGACAAAATCAAAATCGGGACAGTCACATGATCAGACAACTGTACGATAGTAGAAGAGCCCAGATGACGTGTCGGCTGCTTACTGACACTTATACTCTCCAGAGCAATAGAGAAGTCTTTAATCAACATGCTGTGGACCCATCTTGAAACCTGTGTCACGGTGCTCCAGAGACAGGTAAGCACTTCCTTATTGAATGTTCTTAATGATGAAAGGACCAGACCAGTGTAATAGCTGATAGACTCGCCATCAACCTACTATGCCCAGACACTGTGACATGTCTCATTCGGATCAGTCACTTTTTTACAGAAAGTTTCCCTGATATTTTATAGTAGAGAACTTATAGACACTCTACACCGTAAACTCATTAAGCTTCTAGCTCTTTCTGAAGAACAACAGAGTCTTGCGAATTCCAATTCCAATATAAATACACGCGGCATTCCAAGTCAGTCCAGCGGATCGCACAGTAAGCGATCAAAAGCAAGGGTATACACATACGTCTACACCAGAATTGGCCGATAAGCTATCAACAACAACAACAACATATGTCGTTTTTATTTAAGACACATGTATCAGTACGAAACTTTCGGACATTTATGAAAACAGTGACATTATACTTGCTACATAGCCTGCCGAACTGACGAATAATGATCATTTTTTGCACATACTTCCTCATGTTACTATAATAATACCAAGAGTATCAACGGCTAGAGCGTCCTAAAATAAATGACCCAGATAAGATTGGCCTTCACTGTTTGCAATTAAATATTATTGGAATTTGAAGAAAAAACTAGAAAATGTGTTTATGAAACACTATGCCCCAACCATATGCTTGCCTCTAAAGAAGGTTCATCCCATAATACTTGTACCTTTGTACCATAGGCTTCAATGCACTAAGTCGAAAAAGGGGCTTAACTCAGTCAAAAAATTTAAAAAAAAAATCGTAAGTTAATCAGGTAATCTACACCTTGGGCAATATCTTCATGCAAAAAAAAATCATGATCCTAGCATCAGGGGTTCTCGAGATATTTTGTTAACCTAGGCTAACAATGCACTAAGTTGAAAAGGGGCATAACTCGGTCAAAAATTCACAATTTTTTTCAAAAGTTAATCAGGTCATCTTCACCTTGAGCAATGTCATCCCGCAAAAAGCCATGATCCTAGCATCAGGGGTTCTTGAGATATTTTGTTCACAAGGCTCCACAGGCTAAGTCGAAAAAGGGGCATAACTCTGGAAATACTTGATCGGCGGCAAAAAAGAAAAAACACGTGTTCGCTTATTTTCCATACTGATTCATGTGTATAAAGTTTCAAGTTCCTACCTTTTACCATTCTTGACCATATGTTAGGGTACCTTTGTACCAGAGGCTTCAATGCACTTAGTTGAAGAAGAGCTTAACTAGCTCAAAAATTTACGATTATTTTTCAAAAGTTAATCAGGTCATCTATACCTAAGGCAATATCTTCCTGCAAAAAATCATGATCCTAGCATCAGGGGTTCTCGAGATATTTTGTTCACAAAGTTTCATAGGCTTACAATGCACTAAGTCAAAAAAGGGGCATAACTCGGTCAAAATTAACATTTCATTTTTTTTTCAAAAGTTAATCAGGAGATCTACACCTTGTGCAATATCTTCCTGCAAAATTACACGATCCTAGCATTAGGGGTTCTCAAGATATTTTGTTCACACGGTTCCATAGACTAAGTCGAAAAAGGGGCATAACTCTGGAAATACTTGACCTGCGGAAAAAAAGAAAAAATACGGGTCCGCTTATTTTTCATGTACATGCCACATATAAAATTTCAAGATCCTAGCATATGCGGTTCTTGAGTTTCCCGGCTGACAAAAGCGTTACGGAGGGACGGACAGACGGACAGACGGACGGACGGACAGGCCCAAACCAATATGGCCCCTCAACTTCTCCGAAGTTGGGGGCATATTAAAAATATAAATGCAATCAATTCAGACACCGCTATAGCAAAAATGGGCATGTCATCCAAACTTGAAGTAAAAGAGCCCAATACGCAAAATAACGGTATATTGTTCTAAAAATACACAACTCTAATCTAAGCAAATATAGTAAAGTCATTTATCTTTTTATATTTCAGAAAACTTCTTGCAGAAATTCACAAGAATTCCGCGGAATGCGGTGTCTCGCCTGCTGGCGCTTTGTCACAAAACAAAGGTAAATCAGCAAAGATGTATGCATGAACGAAGTCACTTGACCCTAGCCCTTACAATTTCTGAGAAAATGACCTAAACGCTAAAACTTGAAAAAAATGCAAAGTCAGTCAACCGTAAAATGTTGGTAAAGACTCAATATTGATGATGACTTTGAGCTTTTCTCTTTCAGATGAATGCATGACCCAAGTTTCATGGCTCTAGCCCTTATAGTTTCTGAGAAAATGACCTAAACGCAAAAACTGCTTCGCTGGCGAGACAATAAAAACCAAAGAAGCATATTACAGAAACAGTTTTATAAAACAGGTAGCTTATCGTTGCTAACCGTATCATCATCTGTATTGTCCCATGATATTTGAAAATTAACAATTAAGAAATTGATGGTGGTTCAAAGTCTTGCTCTCTTCACCTTGGTATATTCTGAAAAAAAAACAAGAGACCATTAGTTCGTGATAGCTCCCCTGAGCCAGGGACTTTAATGTGATATGAACTTTTTGGACATATGTTGTCCCAATGAACTTGACCGATTTTTTTTGTAGACAGTGCCAAAATGGTGGTTTTGTTTGTTTTGTTTTGTTTTCCCTCGTACTCCGATTCGATCATATCTGATCATTACATCAGAGGACTGTTCTGTGGTGGAAGAAAGCCAGAAGTAGTTCTCAGCTGTATAGGGGCTGGGAAATACTCTGTGAAACCACCGCAACCCCGAAGGGAACAGCCAACCATTCATACTTGCCAGCGCAGGTTTTGAAGAGATAGAAGTCGACTGCATTTTCATATCACAGAGCACAATATCAACAGAAAGTGCACTTTTCAGCTTTTCCCATTCAAAAGCCTAAGGGGAAAGATTTGACCTTGCCCTTAAAAAGGTCAAGGTCAACCCAGGATTATCATTTATACAACCTTTATAGTACTAGATTCCCAATTATAAGATACCTTGGTGAGTTTCAAGGCAATCAGCCAAATTGTGCTGAAGGAGAAGATTTTTCAGGTTTTTACCATATATGAGCATGGCTGCCATTTTGGTCATGTGATCTGGACCAAATATATAAATTTCCTTTCCCTTTCTGCCTGACGGCTGCATACAAAATTTAATTGAAATTAACCCAGTAGTTTCAGAGGAGAAGTCTTTCGAATGCATTCTTTCTGATTTGCCCATTCAAAATCCTGAGAGACCAAATTTGACCTTGCCATAAAATAAGTCAAGGTCAACCCAGAGTCATCATTTATATAATCTTTGTATTACTAGAGACCAAGTTTCAATGCAACTGGCCCAGTGGTTCCAGAGGAGAATATTTTTTTAAGAGTTTTACTTTATATGGGCATGGCGGCCATCTTGGTGATGTGATCTGGACCAAATATAAAAATTTCCTTTCCCCTCTCTGCCTAAAGGCAGCATCTTTTTAAAATTTTTAAAGAAATTGGCCCAGAATTTTCAAAAGAGATGTGCTTTAGATATGATGACAGACGACGGACAAGTGACCTTTGGCCAAGGTGACTTAATAACCTTGACCTCTAGATCTCATTGGGGTTGAATTCAAATGCATTTCTATATCTGAGAGTACAACAGCAACAGGAAACATCTACTTTTTTCTGTTTTCCCATTCAAAAGCCTATGGGACCAAATTTGACCTTGCCATAAAATACTTCAAGGTCACCAAAGGTTCATTATCTATATATACTTAGTAGTACTTAAGTTCCAAATGCTACAAACCAAGTTTCAAGGCATTTAGTCCAGTGAATCTGGAGCAGAAGAATTTTAAGGTTTTTACCATATACATGTATATGCATGACAGCCTTTTGGTAATGTGTACAAACTTTCTTTTCCCTTTGCCTGAAGGCTGCTTATGAAATTTAATTGAAATTGGCCCAATAGATTCAGAGGCCAATTAAGTCCTTTGAAAATGTTGACAGACGACGGACAAGTAACATCTGGCCAAGTTTATTTAGTGACCTTGACCTCTAGAATTTCATAGGGGTTGAATTTGAATGCATTTCCATATTAGAAATTCTAGCACAATAGCAAAAGAAAAATCTGAGAATTTTATTAATACTTTCAACCATCAACATTATAGGAATGTAGTAACATCAATTTCTCTGTACAAAAGCTGAAATTCGTAACTATGGTGAAAAATATTTAGTTCAATAACTAATAGTAATCCATGTCTTACATTATTGTAACTGTATGTGCTTACCACAGTCCACTCTACATAAAAAAACTTGTCTATATTAAAGTCTGCAATACCCAAATGCATTTCTTTTATACCATTATTAACAGCATTTCTTGCTATTCAAATCACCTATACCGTAATTATATTGTGTTGGTGCCAGGGATACAGATTTAAATAAGTCTGTTGACTTTTTCTGAATCTCATTTGCATATTACTTGCAAAACTACAAATGCTGTTTGTATGTAATTAACGTAAATAAAATATTGGTAAACTAACAGAAAAAAATGCACTTTTTCAGCTTTTCCCCTTTCAATAGTCAAAGAGACCAAATTTGCCATAAAACAGGTTACGGTCAACCAGGGGTCATTATTTATATGATCTTTGTAGTACTAGACACTTAAATGTTACATAGTAAGTTTCAATGCAATCAGTCCAGAGGTTCTGGAGAAAAAGAGTTTAAGTGTTTTACCATATATGGGCATGGCGGCCATCGTGGTTATATAAACTTTCTCTCCCCCCCCCCCCCCCCCTCCCCCCCCCCCCTTGCCGGGAGTCTGCATATGAAATTAAATTCAAATTGGTCCACCAGTTTCAGAGAAGAAGTCCTTTGAAAAAGTTGACGGACGACGGACAACGAACGACGGAAGACAGAAAACGGAGGATACCATGCTATTAGCTCCTCAAGATCTCTTGGCTCAGGGGAGCTAATTACAAGCGGCATGATCCACGAAGTCGAAATACCATCAGCCAGAAAGTTCTATCTATGCCTACTCTAAACAGCTGGAAAATATTTCAAGGTTTTCGGCAAAGGTCTTTGTAGCACTGCTTAGACCCACAAAGACACAGAGAAACCTTAAAGACATTTTATACTATGAAATATTACTTTATAAATTATTTTTATCATTATTTTTGATAGATTTTTTTATCCAGCAACCTAATGCTGCAATGCCGGGCAGTCATTTTCCCATGATAACTTAATGTTGTGATTCCGGGCAGACATACAGAAATGGTACAAAGACACACCAAAACACTACAATTGATCTAATATAAGCAAATGATTTTAATCATATTCTTAATTTACTCTTACAACCTAAGGTTGTACTTCCGAGCATTCATCCAAAGACTCGCACTGGCTGTAAAGGCTGTTTGCTGAAAAGTAGAGGGCTAAATTTTCTTTTAATTTCATTACAACTCAACGAGTTTTCTTGAAAAGTTGTGTGTCGAAGACCGAAGAAACATTTTTTTTTTCTAAATGAAGCAGCTAGTCGTTGCTTACCCCATCATTGTCTGAAGACTTCTTTGAAGCCCCTTTTCCCCATTTTATTTCTAACTTGACAAAAATCAAATTGATGGTGAGTTTGAAGCTGGCTACTCTCTTCACCTTGGTATTACTTCCTGCAAAAGATATGAGAATTTTACAGAATGCATAATCCATGAAACTGCTCAGTTACGCTCAGGGAAAAGTAAGTGCTATCTTTTCCTACGTCAAAATGTTGGAAAATATTTCAAGGTTTTCCGCAATTTTAGCCGGTGCTGGAATATAAGATTCAGTCATGAGTGTCCAGGTAGATAGCCCAACTTACAGCGAGGGGTCGGAATTTCAATCAGGGTCGAGACTTGTCGAGTCCCTGGTTGAAATTCCGACCCTGAATGTGATATTACCTACCCTGCATAGACTGGCTAATGATGGATTAGGCCTAAAAAAAAAAAGGATAGGCGTGTTTCCACTAACCCGACCGACCCTGCTTCAGACCCCGACACTGCTATTTTTATCAATAAAAGAACGAAATAAGAATTAAAACACCGACCCTATCATTTTCAATTTCCGAACCTACCCAGTTTCGTCTTTGCATTTTCCCAAAGTAATTTCGGTATTTCACTACCTTTTTGTAGTTTTTGGCATTTAGTACCTTCCAAAATACAGATTTGACTTTTTCGAGCATATAGCATTAATTATCATATACAGCGCAAGTCTCAAAAATACAATTTAATCAACAAAATACATGTACAAAAAACAAAAAGCATAAAATATACAGGCCCGACCCTATTTTTTTTTCGGGAGAAAAGATAATAAAAAAAGTTTTTCCCTACCTACCGACCAGATTTTTTTTCAGCATGTTAGTGGAAACACAGCTATTTTTTAGGCCTTAGTTTTCTCTCACCTTTAGCGAATTAATCAGCCTCAAATCAGAGATATGCTAGCTCTAGCAAACTTTTAACTTTTAACCAGTGATCTGAAGTAAATTTTGAGCATCAGACCTAAAAAAGAACGGTGGTAAAGAAAGTTGTTTGCACCTTGAAAACAACTGGAAAAAGAGATCTACTGAATATGTTTTCTTGCAGAAGGAAAAAAACAAACAAAATGCATCTACTTTGCGAGAGCCAGATTACCATGGATGCTAACGACTTCGCATAACAGCTTTTTTTTTAGAATTCATTAAAAATTAGTGAGTCAAAAATCTAAGGTCTGCTATGAGACGTCATCCTAGTTGCTTACATGTCATTTTCTAGTCAGAAAATGAATACGTCTTGTTGCTAATGAGAGAAAGAAGTTGCAAATGTCTTGACAAAGCAGATACTTGTAACTTCCGATACGATGAATAGCTCTATACTGAATGCACATGATATTTTTTCCTTTTCTTTTTGTTCTAACCAAGCCCTCGCTTATAAGTATCTTTCATAGATAAACGTTGAGTTTAGAAAAATCACAAGGATCGCTGTCCCTGAGAGACGTTTTTCTACCCACACCCCACACCAATTAAAGATACTTTTGCTTGCGCACTTTTTGATTTACAATGTAGATCTTGTTAAAATGCATAATTGTAGTGTTCGAGAGGTTTTCATTTGATTATAAAAAGGTCGAGGTCCTCAACGGCCTACATTCGGTTCTTTACCTGAATTTCCGGTGTGGCATAAACTAACGTCATTTTGCCGTTTGATAAGTTTTTGGCCAAATATCTCGCTTATCTGAGCTTCACAATCGCAACTTTTATGATCATTCGCTTTCACATTTAGCAACAGAATCAACAGCGGAAAATGCACTGACTTGTACAGGACAGCCACGTTACAGACGATATTATCAAAACATCAATTAACATTTTATGCATGCAGATTCTTAAAATTCAAGTCTTCTTCAGTGCTGTGATTTTTTTTTTCAGAATTTTATGTTAATATTAAGTTTGGGAAATTTGAAGTTGCAAATATGACCCCTCAAATTGCATACTTATATAGTAAATTGCACTGAAAATACAGGGTACAAGTCTCTTTATTTCGCGAGATCATTTTTAAATACAGTACATATTCTATGCAAACGGACTCGAATTTTTTCTTTCTTTTGATATGTATTTTAATGGGAAAAAGGTTGAAAAAATTTGGAAGAATCTAATTATATATACAGTCAAACCTGTCTTAAGGGGTCACTGTATTAAGGGGTCACCTGTCTTTAGCAGCCACTTTTTTGGGATCCCTTAGACCAAAATACAGTGCAAATGAACCTGTATTAAGGGTCACCTGTCTTAAGCAGCCAATTTTTGTGGGTCCCATGGGGTGACCCCTTTAGACAGGTTTGACTGTATAAATCATTCATTTCTGTATATCCACTTCCTTACAAAATACATGTATCGATTTTTCAAATGATCGGATTTGTTGTTCTTGAAGGTACCAAAATTGAATGATGTTTACCTGCTGAACAACTGGGGATGCCCCAAAACGTTCTCTGGTCTTTGCACATGTTTCTAGCTTTGTCGGATAAGACTGCATTATCTATCTCAGCCCCAGTGACCGACAGCGATAGTCCAACCACTTCTTCATCAGGGCCTTCTTGATACTGAAAGTATATTAAGAGTTCACTTTCAGGGGAAACAACCCTGTCCGATTTATTTTTGCATTTCATTCCCAATGTTCAATGGGGTCAACTCTTAAAAAAAGAATTTGCTCCTCTGGGAGCAAATATTTGCTTTTAAGAGTTGGCCTACTTTTGGAAGGATTTTGCTCCCCAGGAAAGCAAACAGAAATTCACGAAAGTTGCCACTCTTTGAAAAAATGGCATAAAACAGGGTGGCGAACCTATACACGTTAAGTGTATGGAGAAATTACGGTTTGGTTGGCATTTTTACAAGGCTGACAACTTTTACAGAATAATGTTTGCTTTCTTGATAAATCAATTCCTTCCCTGGTTGAAGCTTCTTTCAAAGGAAAGAATTAACTCTTTCTAAGAGCAAAGTCTTTCCTTTTAAAGAGCCTGAGAGCATGTTCTTTCAAGAGAAGCTCCCTGTCAGAAGGGAAACAAATATTTTTCGATCAGAGTTATCTCCTTTCATGTCGTTTCCATACAACGTAAAAAATTCTGAAAGGCTTGAAAGTGATAAAGGAACACAGCTAATAAATGAAATAGATGACACTTTTTATTTGAAAAACGGGACGTATTATGTAATGGCGCTGGCGTTCGTCCGTTCGTCCGTCCGTGAACTTTTCGTTTTTGGATAACTCCTCCTACAGTTTACTTCGAATCGAGCTGAAACTTGGTATATAGTAAGACTATGAGGTGGACTAGCGCATATCGTTTCGAGCTTACGCCCCAATGATTTTATCGAGTTAGAGCCCTTTACTTAGATTTTTTAGTGTGTTCGTTTCCGGATATCTGCTTCTACAGTTTTCATCCAGTTGAGCTGTAACTTTGTTAATGATAAAACTAGAATGTGGAGTAGTGCACATTATTTCTAGGTAACGCTTCAATGATTTTAGCAGAGTTACAGCCAAATCAACTATGGCAGTTTGCTGGCAATTCTTGTGTACGCCATAACTTGGTTACTTTTTGGAATATCATGATGAAACTTGATAGCAATGCATATGAGGTTGGTTTAAACATATTTTATTCAAATTTTCAATACATATATACATTGTAACAATACAAATAATAGGATTGGAACGAAAGCACAAGTACTTATAAAGTTCCTCTCCTTAACTATATATAACATGCAAATATCATGGCGATAGCTTGTCAAAATAAGTTAAACAAAATTTTCATTTAAAGACAGGGGTGGTACTATATAAGGAGGATTAACTTCAACAGTGTCATTCTGCCTCTTGATCACATAGTGTCAACACCTCCAGTTAGCCAATAAAATGATCATAACTGGTAATTCTGGTCCACTGATTGGTTGAATAAATTTTCACACCTTTACCTATACAGGTAAATCTACAGTGAGATGGGAACCAGACCCCCGCCCCGGCAGAGAAGTCCTGTCTTTAAATATATAATGTAATATCGTTTACAAAAACCAGTGATCAATAATGAAACCAAATGATAGGGAACAGTGTCCGGACAAGAAGGGGAAAAAGAAGACAGTGTAGAAAAGGAGCATAAAAAAGAGAAGACAACTTTACAAACTATGCAACCGAGGATGAGAGAGGGGGGCGCAGAATCGCAGCGACAGTCGCACCAAGCACTCTGACTACCATTACTTACATAAATACCAGCCGCTTGCCATAAGATAAGAAAATATGCTATCAGAAACGTTTTGAATCCAAAATAAATTTATGGACCTTTTCAAATATAACTGTATTTGTTTCAAGAGAAAAAGAATCGTTTCCATATAAAAGGAGAGACAACGAGGGAACCTGATACTGAGACACTGTATTTATGAGTTCGGTTCGTTGGACTTGGTAGTTTCTACAGTGAAAAAAGTAATGTTGGGCATTTTCCATGCTACCACACTGACATAAAGGGGAATCGGAAATGTTCCTTATGAAAATATGTAAGTTAAGCGAACTGCAATTGGTTCTTAACCTAGTGTGTAATATTTGAGCTTTCCTATTACCTATGTAGAAATATTTCGGAATATGCGATTTGTCTTTGTTGAGAAAGCATTAAAAGTTATTTACTGAATCAGATTGCTGCGCCTCTTCATGTACGTTGTTCCAGGCTCTGACAGTTGATGGTAGGAAAGAGTTATAGTAAAGAGTTGTCCTTACATCTATTGTTTGAAGATCATTAGAATTTCTAAGATTATAGCGTGAAATATTACTGACAGACTGAGGTACCAAGGAAGATAGATATACAGGAGCTAGATTATGTGTCACTTGTAAGACAAGGTAAGTTTATGATTTAATCGTCTCTTTTCAAGCGAGTCCCACCCTATTTCCTTACACAGAGCACTGATGGAAACAAGTCTAGTGGCTCCTGTAGCTATTCTAGCTATACTCCTGTAGCTATTCTAGCTGCTTCATTCTGAATTTTGTCAAGTTCTTGTTACTCATATTGCGAACCAATTATCCCAAATGATATCCCCATATTCGATTAAAGGTCTAATAAATGCTGTGTAAATAATTTCTAGAGATTTTCTATCTAATTTGTATTTTAATTTTCTCATGATATTAACTCTAGCTCTATATGAGGTTAAGACGGCATGTGTCATACATGAATGGTTGCTTCCCCTTATATAATTTTGGACTAGCGTCCCTTTGATTTTTGTTTAGACTTTTTTGTACAACCCATAACTAGGTAACCCTTTGGAATATCATATTGAAACTTAATAGCAATGTGTATTAGGGTGAGCTAGTGTGTAACATATAATAATTATTGCTTCCCCTTACTTATTTTTGGAGTTACTTTCCTTTGATAAAATTTGAAGGTTGTTCTTTTGTGCACCATAACTTGGTAACCGTTTGGACTATCTTGATGAAAATTTATAGCGATGTGTATTAGGTTGAAACTGTTTGTCACATATAAAAATAATTATTTCTCTTCATATTGTTTTAGTTACATCCCTTTGTTATGTTTTAAGCTATTGTGTGTGCCATAACTAGATAACCTTACGGAGTAAGGAGTATCTTGAGGAAACTTTATAGCAATGTTGAGACTGTATGTGGCATATAAAAATTATTGCAACCCATTTGCCTGGGGTTGAAACTCACTCAGAAACGGGCACATATTACCCCGCTTGCGGTGCTCTTGTTAGTCTTCTTGATCGGATATGAAATTTGCAACTCTGCTGGTGCCCTTTAGCACCGGTCTAAGCAGACCTCTGTTTTCTGTTTTCAGAATTACATGTACTATAAACAGGCTGATTAATTTCAAAATGACCGGATATATGATTTATGGGAAGACATTCCGAGTCCTCCATACACTAGTTTACCATGAGCTGTAGTGAAGGTAACTCGGAAATGATGAATGCCTTGGAAGCATAAAACATCTCAAAGGATTGAAAATAGCAAACTTAAATTTATATTATTTATTAATAGCAGTAATATGAAAAGTAAAAAGTATGCAAAGACCAGGAACTGAAACAATCAAAATCCAAATCCAGCCCTCAAACCATAGTTGGAAACAACTAAGATTACAAATAATCAAGATACAGAGAACATATGGCCAACCGAGTGAGCAGCTTGTTCCCAAAAGGTGGCCACTCAGCAACCCAAACCGAACCAAAAATAATAAGAACATACATAAGGTAAAACATCACAGAAACTCTGACACCAAAAACAGGCAACAGAGAACCACAACAGAACTACCGCCTTGGAACGGTCAGTAATGAATTACTGGGGGGCTTAAATCGATTTTACAGGCCCAACCTCACCCTCAGTTTCTGAAGTGGTACAAAACATTTAGTTGGTTGTTCGGTTCGCATGATAACCCTCTAACTCGTCAATGAATCATCACGGTAAACACATAAATCAAATTTCAACACCATGAAGAAGCAAAGACGAGGACTCAACAGATACAACGGGCCGTCTGACAGGTGGAGATCCCTGTCCTGCCAAACAACCCCACTGGAAATCTGAAGCAAAAGAAGGTCACCAGTTGAGCCCCGGTGGACCAAGCAACAGACAAAAAGGCTCCGGTCCCAACCAACTAAAATATATAGCTTTAGGTCGGGGCCATCATAGAGTCTGACGACCGATCCCCCGGTGTGCAATTAAAGAGTGCAGCAAAGTTATCAACCGTGATTGGGTTAATCAATCTGTCAAAACCTCTGTCCATACCCACTAGCACGTTTTTGAGAAGAACTCTAGCTATGTTTAAAATTACTCTGAGCTGGTTCCAGGAATTAATCTACGATGTCAGCAAAAACATTTAGCTAATAAACATGGATTTAGAATATAGCAGATCTTCACTAACCCTCATACAACTGCTGTAAAGGTGTCTATTACCATTATGTCCCCAAAAGAAAATATATGGCTTACCTCTCCCTTGTCCAGAATATCCATCACTTCTCGTGGCTTTGGTAGGTTTGTTGTGTTAATGGCTAACAACAGACACATTTCTGGGTGGTCCCTAAGATCTTTTACAACAAGGAGAGACTGGAATTATAGATTGTGATTATAATGACTAGGTCTACTCTAGAAA
Organism: Ctena decussata; assembly: GCA_963989385.1. Classification (NCBI taxonomy): domain Eukaryota; kingdom Metazoa; phylum Mollusca; class Bivalvia; order Lucinida; family Lucinidae; genus Ctena; species Ctena decussata. The sequence goes on along the minus strand of OZ022514.1, from coordinate 11,759,894 downwards.
ATGAAGTCAAAGATTTTAAAGCAATTCTCGCAATCCCAAACGGCCAAAATCAGGGTGGTTTTCGCGTCACACAAAATGGGAAGAAATCTCAGTGAAACTTCCTGCGTCGAGCTAATTTTTTTTCAAAACAACAGCATAGAGGATGTTTGCTCGTGAGTTCTTTCAGACTGTATGCTGTTTTTACTAAGAGTTCAGCCGTCTTCATTCTGAATCTGTAATTTCGATGAAACACGGAGATGTAACTACTGAGGCCTACTTTCAGCTTCGGTATTTTGGGGGAGGATCAAATACAAAACCTTTAAAAAAAACACATGTACACACAACAAAATCACGAATACTATCGTAAAGTACGCACAATCTGCTCTTTATTTCATAAGAATTCATACAGAAACAAATACTTTTTTATGTAAAACCAGAAGATATTTCCATGATTTCCTCATTCAAAAACCTTAGGGAAAAAACGTCAGAAAACATCTAATCAGCCACCTTATATAGTACTGATGGACCACAACATTGAACTACGACAAAAATTGGCTTAAACGATGTGTTTTCAGTTGATTTTTATTTTTCCATGCAACAACAGCCGATGTTAAAAGATAAAAAGTTCGACCTCAAAACTTTTATAGGGTTCATTAATGCCAGAATAGAGATGTAAACAAACAAGCAAAAGTCCACAATTAGTACAAAAGTGATAACATACTCTCCGGAAGTCAATTACTGCACGGTAGACGCCAGGGACGTACACTTCTTCCTCCAGTTCAGAAACTGTCATTTTCTGTACAACGTCTTCTCCATCTGTTTTTTTAACCTTTACCCAACCTTCCTGCAGACAAGTAAACGCTGATACAATGAATCGTGCAATTTAAGAAAAGAATTTTTCATCTGTATTGAAGAAATATGATATTAATTTGGCTATGGTCAGGGAAGTAATTTCACTAAACATATTGTCTGACATATATACTGGTATTGGCTATGATTTAAGGAATGAATGTTATTTTTTAAACGTTTACTGAAGTATAAACTACATCGGGTCACGAGCAAAGTAAGTGAACCCCGAAGGGGTTTACGTAAACTTTGCTCGTGACCCGATGTAGTTTATACTTCAGTAAACGTTTAAAAAATAACGTTTATTCCTTATATTTATATTATCAAACAATGTTTTTGATCATAAGAAAGATAAAAAATTAGTAAGAAATACATATATAAAAATCGTTTTAAAAACAATACCGGCTGAATTTTACAATAGTTTGGAACAGCCGCATTGACACTGCCTACCAGTAAATTCCACCTCCTGCTGTATATTTCACGTGGAAGTAGGCGTAGCGAGCTGTCAGTCAATGTTTACTAGCCATTCAAGTACACAGCATGTTGTAGATTTCACGTGCTACATAGTGAGATGAGCTGTCACTCTAAAGCGCGTGACACAATGTAATTATTGACTTGTAAACGATATTGACTCCCGCATCACTTATTGGGTTTACAGAGAGTTTTGCAATGATAATGTAAATATAGTAAATTAACTCCATAGTCCTATCAGTGGTAAAAACGTCTAAACTCAAATTATTGTAAAGCACGGTTCAACCATCGCGTTTGGTAATAACATACGGATTGATGTGTTTTAATTGAGTCATATAACTGGAAAAAAGGAGAGACAACAAGTTTGGAAAAATAACGATTCGCTCCACAAAATACAATTTCCTGGTCTGGTTTCCCGTCCAGCAATGCTATATAAACATCGGCGAGATAGTGATTAGGGCTCCACGCATGTACATTGTATTTTTACCATTTTATTCAACGTATTGAAAGTGAAAGCAGGTCATTTTAGTTTCCAACTAAAGTGACCCAAATAAGTTTTCAAACCCGTTTTATGTGAAACTCAAGGATGTTTTACTTGTTGAAAGCTGGCTTATCACGGGCATGTACAATGACGAAACTATAATGAGAAGCTTGCAGCGATACGTCAAGATAGAAATTTTCATGTTGACAGAGCAATGGAGCCTTTAAGAAACACTGTGTAGATTTAATTATGAATGTGAAATTGCCAATTTAATTAGAATTTCTTATCTACAAAAGAGCGAGTAACGTAAATTCGAGTTAAGTCGTCAGGCTCATTAAGTCGTCACTTTTCTTTCCCACAATGCTCTCTTTGCATACGTCATCACAGAAGTTGGGGAGTGGCAAAAACTGAAGCGGTAAATATTCAGCTTTTATATTCTTATGCCATAAATATTCAATTGTTTTTAATTAGAGGTACTATTTTTCGACCCTGATCAAAAAGTGGGCAACGGAATAGTCCAGATTTAACGGGTTACGGCGAATCAGTTTTAAAACTTTACGATGTGGCCATGCGTCAAAGTTAAGTGCTTAGCTTTGAGCAGGATGGTTACAGAAGCGAAAGAGTGGTTTCCGTTGTTCCAAATCATGCGATTAAATAAAATGTTTACAACAAAAGAGCACTGACGACCTAATCAGACATCTGACGACTTAATTTGACAATTTATGTGATCTTGCTTCGACTCTTTAACACTAGAAACCGAATAGATCTGCACAGCCTAAATGAAATTTTTGCCGGGTTCCAAAGTACCCGAAGCTTAAGCAGGTAGTCAGTGAGGTCTCAGACTTTGTGGATGCGTAGGCTAATCTGAGTTGTCGCTGACCACACAAGCAATCTTGTAGGAAACACTGTGCTCATTTGTGTTTGTTTCAACATTTGTCTGTAGTTGTTGCTGCCGTTGAAAACTGGTTCCCTGTTTCCCATGTTTCTTGGAACAACTGAAGAAATGCACGTAAACAGGCACGAATATACACACGTAACCCCCTCCCCCGCCTAACACACTCACCCTCCCCAACACACACGTGTGGTTATGATTTCAAATTTCATTTATTGAATTACCTTCGCCATGACATAGGTCTATTCTTTGTATTACGTACGTGTTACAATATGCAAAAGTGAATTAATTGATTAAATAAATTTCCTTTTGAAAATTCATTACGGTGACGACTTAGAGAGCCTACTAACGACATTCCAGTACATTAGATGACGGCTTAAGTTGTAATGTCACATAAACTCGTCCGGTCCACCATTCTGTCATTCAGTGATTTATCACGAAAATTCGTTGTTCAATAGTTGTAAAATGATCGCTTAGATTGATAATTCTGGTACCAGTTGCAATGAAAAAAAAATAAACGTTCTCAAATACCTTTGTTCGTTTGCGCAAAGTAATGCAAAATATGCCGTAGTCCGACGATTTAATGTGCATTGCTGTTGACTGTTTACCTGTTCCCGATTCAGATTAAGAAAAAGGGGGGACACAAAAGTAACTTGACGCTTGTGAAGTTTGTTTACGTTTGTAAAATGTACCACCCCAGAAAGTTTGGAGACAGAAAACATCATTATCGCAAGTTATGGACCAGCGGTTGAACGGCTGTGTAATTGTATAGGTCGCTTAATTTAGCAATACAGTAACACGCCTACCAATCGCTCTCATGCGAAACCACGGTTCAGAACGCCAATCCATGAGAGGAGTTTCCGGTTTTGCAGGAGGGGAGCCGAAATCGTAAACAAATTTGACATCGGCACAAGGTTTGAGGTGTTTATTTTCTCTGATAACTATTTATGCAAAATATAAGAATGCTATGTTGTCACCTATATATTGTTTCTTCGGCACATGAAAGGATAAGGCACATGGTCTTGCATTTTTGCAGATATGTATTTAGTACGGCGGAGCATGTGTTCAAGGACAATCTCGGCGATATATACATGTAGGGAAAAGTCGCATTCTCTTGCTTGAGTTTGAGTCTTTGACCTTGTCGCTCGTCAAGAAGTGATCAGAACTACTCTATGAGTGAATCCAAACGTTGGAAGAAGTAAAAAGTATGCAAAGACCAGGAACTGAAACAATCAAAATCCAAATCCAGCCCTCAAGCTGTCCGTGATGGACAGTTTAGAATTTAGAAAATATACGCAAAAATTGGCATCGTCAGCCCGGTTCCGCATGAGATGTTAGAAAATAGAAGGAATTTTTATCAAACACAAAAACAGCTTCTGAACAATAATTGGATCAAAACGAACATGAACTCTGTGATAAATCATTATTTTATACATTGCAGATGACTTTCAAGCTGCTTTTATTCCCCGTTTGTCTTTCAAGACGTTTTGCAAACCCTCTTTCAAACCCTCTTGCATGCCTCAAAAACAGACAAACGGGGATTAAAACAGCCAGAAAGTCATCTGCAATGTATGAAATAATGATATATCACAGAGTTCATGTTAGTTTTGATCCAATTATTGTTCAGAAGCTGTTTTTGTGTTTGATAAAAATTCCTTCTATTTTCTATTATCTCATGCGGAACCGGACTGACGATGCTAAGTTTTTGCGTATATTTTCTAAATTCTACACTGTCCATCACGGAAAGCTTACTTCCAACGTTTGGATTCACGCATATAGTAGTTCTGTTCACTTCTTTGCTACTGACAAGGTCAGAGACTCAAACTCAAGCAAGAGAATGCGACTTTTCCCTACATGTATATATCGCCGAGATAGGCATTGAACACATGCTCCGCCGTACTAAATACATATCTGCAAAAAATGCAAGACCATGTGCCTTATCCTTTCATGTGCCGAAGAAACAATCTATATGTGACAAAATAGCATTCTAAATAGTTTTCAGAGAAAATAAACACCTCAAACCTTGTGCCGATGTCAAATTTGTTTACGATTTCGGCTCCCCTCCTGCAAAACCGGAAACTCCTCTCATGGATTGGCGTTCTGAACCGTGGTTTCGCATGAGAGCGATTGGTAGGCGTGAGTAAGCAATTTTGGTATACAATATTCATCTGTTGTGATACCATTGACAGTAGTGTGTTATTTACCTACTGTAAAGAAACTGCACAATTATACGATAAACTATGTTAACTATTACTTGCCTTGTCTTGGGAAAGCTTTCCTCCAACATACACCGCTGTTATCACCACAGCCCCAATAACAACAATAGCCAGGCATACAACTAGCACTATCACAGCTGGTCTCGACAGGCATGATGTTTTCTTCTGGAATAAAATGTATACGAGGGGCGTTCAGAAAGTTTTGCAAATGACGTAATTTTTTGGTAACCACCATAAAGACAGAAATTTTGATAGCAAAAACACATAAAGCTATAATATGGCTAGACAAGTCTGCAAACATGATGTATTTTTTTAAAAGGACGCATTTAGATCTTCTTTGATGTGCTCCCTAAAGGCACTGCAGAATTTTACTTTCGTAGGCCGTAATTTATATACATGTATAAAAAGCCTTTGATTTATTTTAACTCTGCTACGTAAAGACGATGCCCAGGCAATATTGTCCTGTTAATATCGTTGAAATTATTTTTAATTCAGGATCCATACTGCCCCGGGAATATGAATTATCCGTATATGTAGTAGCAAATTCTCCCTTTCTACTAAAATTAAATTATTTTGTAATGAAAACAAGCTTGTTAGCATTCAAAATCTTGTCAGCAACAGAATGTACATGGGTCAATGCAAACATGTCAATAAAGTTAAACTAATGCCAAAAATGAAGACACTACAATCTTTCCAAAATGACGTTGACGTAGATTTCAATTTCGTCATGGGAATAGCGCATTGCTTTCTAAGGAATAAATGGATAACAGTTGCAACCCTTCTTACTTTTATATAGATATTGTAGGCAATGATGGACAATCAGCTGACAAAGATTAATTTTGTATTTACAACCATATTTGACTTGAATGCCTAACACTGAAAAGATTTAACATATGAAATTAGCCCAGTGGTATGACTGGGGCCTAATAAATGAATTGTAAGTCAATAAGGCAAAATGTCTTTGTATAGCGTTTGGTATAATTGTAAAGACAAAATTTAGTGCTCTTAGTACATGCATAGCATTTGTACCCAGTATGCCCCGAAACAAAGTTATGAGGCCATTTGCAAAACGTTTTCGAACGCCCCTCGTATATGAGGCTCATTATATATATGCCGCCACTCCCGGTTTTCGACGATCAAATTGTGTCCGTTGTGATTTCAAAGTACACTGAATATCCAGAACCCAACTTATCATTCTAAATGACCAAACAGTCTTTTCTTTTTCAACACCAGAGCAATCTTTTCCATAGACACTTATGGCGAGTTGACAGAGGAGGCCATATTTGATCACATGACCTGTCAATTTTTGGTAACCACACCTCCCAGTTTTCGACGATAGAAAATCGGTATTGTAATATTCCTCATGAAATGAAAAGGAACAGTTACAGAATGTGGTTATGTTATTGCACAGTGTTTCTGATTTTAGCAGATGGGTTTATAATTTTCTTGCTCCTCCGAAAAAATGCAGTGCATTGAGTTTACGTGACCTACTCCTAAAAATATTTTGTTCATTGCGAAAAGGAGCCATTGCACAAGTGGGCGGGGCCTTAGTTTATTACTCTATTTGTATTGGTCGAATGCATCTACTGACGAGTTTGATTTTAGATGGTTTACATTTTAATAGCATTATGCCCTAGCAACTCCTGGGCTAATCTCAGAACTGCTCACATCGTCGAAAACCGAGGGTGGCCGAATTCCGGGTGCTTGGCCAATTTGTGTCTGGGATCCCTTTTTCAAAACTATTCTGCATGAAAAGAAAAAAAATCAGCATTTCAGTCGTGACTCTAATTCTGAAGCTTTCACTGTACTCAGATCTCATCAGAAATTTCAAAACACTAAGACGCTGTTTAGGTAATTTTGCAAAGTAAAACGTTAAAACGTTTTTGTTTGTTTGTTTCCCTGGACAAAGAAGACCATCTAAAAAGACCATTCCAAGATTGTGAAGATGCTATTAGGGGAGACATTTTTTTTTCATTTAAAAGTTGACCCCTAGAGTGAATAAATGAAATAAATAAAATGGTAGTGTTACATCCCCTGAAAGTATACCCATTCACCTTAAAATTGTACAGGCAATTTGACGGGAAACGTGGGACCTTGTTGTAACCTACTAAGCATCACAACAACAAATAATTTTGCAAACTTTTCATACTCTACGTTAAGAAACTTTAGATTTTACCTTGCTCTCTGTAGCTTGCTCTACTGCTGGAATATTGACCTTTGAGTCACCCATGGTCGGTTTCATTGCTGTTTGTCAACGAAGTAAGTCTGTGGGAAAATCTCAGCAACCAATGTTTTCCACAAAGAAATGAGTGGTAATTTATACTCATTCTGTTTACTTCCAAAAAGCACAAAATGCCAATCAGAAAATGAAAAATAAAATTTGAGCTTTCTTCCTGTTAGATATGCCAAATTTCCGAGATTTGGAGCCTCCATTATCAAAACATTCTTTAAACTCTAAGGAAGTGATATATAAAGTTTAACGTTATCTACGTTATTCTATTTACCTACGTAAAATATACGAGGGGCGTTCGAAAAGTAATGCAAATGGCCTTATAACTTTGTTTAGGGGAAAACTGGGTACAAATGCTATGCATATGCTGAAAACACTACATTTTGTCTTTACAATGATACCAAACGCTGTACAAAGACACCTTTCCATATTGTCTTACAACGCATTTTATTAGGCCCCTGTCATGCCACTGGGCTATTTTCATATGTAAAATCATTTCAGTGTTGGGCATTCAAGTCAAATATCATTGCAAATACAAAATTCAGCTTTGTCAGTTCTTGTCCATTGTTGCCTACAATATTCATACAAAAGTTAGAAGGGTGGCAACTGTTATCGATTTATCCCTGGCAAAGCAATGCGCAATTCTTATGACGTTATTGAAATATGCGTTAACGTCATTTTGAAAAGCTTGTAGAGGCTTCGCTTTTGGCATTAATTTGAATTTATTGACAGGTTTTCGTTGACCAATGTAAATGCTCTTGCTGACAAGATTTTGAATGCTAATACACTTGTTTTCATTACAACATCATTTAATTTTTGGTAGAAAGGGGGAATTTGCTACTATGGATTTGCTACATAATCCATATTCCCGGGCCAGTATGGAACCCAGATTTAAAATATTTTCCGCGATATTTACAGGACAACATTGCCTGGACATTGTCTTTAAGTAGCAAAAATAAAAACAAATCAAAGACTGACGATATATAAATTACGGCCTACTAAACTAAAATTCTGCAGTGTCTTTAGGGTATACCTCTTTCAAAGATGATAAAAATGCGCCCTTTTAAAAAAATACACCGTGTTTGCAGACTTTCCTACGCATATCATAGCTGTATGTGTTTTTGCAATCAGAAGTTCTGTTTTTATATTGGTTACCGAGAAATTACGTCATTTGCATTACTTTTCGAACGCCCCTCGTATATCAACAAGCCAATTTGTTTAGTTCATATCCCCCACAGAAGTAGCTTTGATTTGATTAGCCCCTGACATTGAACCTTTACAGCGCCAAAAAAGCAGACGACAAAATTTATGTCTGCACAATTTCGTAAAATATTGCGTACAAACTATATCGTATGGAGACTTCAATACAATAGGCCAAATAATGTAGATTGAGTTCTATGTTGATTGCAAATTCAACTTTTTTTCTTTCTTTCTTATTCACTGCTTTTAGGGTAGAGTTCAGTAGGCCAATCAGTATGTTAGTACCTCGCTTGAGCCTATGTGGTTTTGAAATACTTAAAAAACAGTATTTGAGCCGCGACACGAGAAAGCCAACAATGTGGTTCTGCGCCCAGCGCAGACTCAGAACAGCCTGGACATCCGCACAATTTGACCACACTCTTCGCTAAGTGCTCAAAGGGTAGATAAGGGTCTAAGCTACCGCCATGCGGACAGCGAAGACTCTGATCAGACTGGGCGGATGCCCAGGCTGATCTGAGTCTGCGCTGGGCGCACAACCACATTGTTGGTTTTCTCGCGTCGCGGCTCATTTATCTACTTTACTTTGTTGAGTTCTTCCATTTAAGGGCAACAGCATGGCATAAACGAGAAATCCCAACGATTAATCTCTCTCTCTCTCTCTTTCTCTGTCTCTCTCTCTACTCCACTTTCACTACTTATCATTTGTTTAAATCAATGACATCCTCTCATTACCACTCTCCTGTCTCTTCCTGATATAACTACAATACTGCTGAAAAGGACGTGGGATTGAAAGAAACAGGGAGTGCTTAACACAATTATTTCAGCAAAATAATTTTACACAATATAAGATTACGAATACCTAGTATTGGAACCTCGAATGTAAAAACCGGCAAAAATGTAAGACGTGCCTCAAAAGTTACAACAACTTTCCACTAATGTAAAATAATTACCATAAATGTAAAAAAGAAAAATTAGTTCAGAATAAGTTTAAAAATTTTGTGATAAATGTAAAAGCAAATATGTGGCAAACGTGAAAATCGAAGTCTTTAATGTCAACCGAAGAAAAATAAAGGATTGTATGTTCTGTAACAGTCTGTTTTTGGCAGTTTAGTGAGTTTTATCAAGAGAGCGTATTTTGTTGTCATACAGGCTAATTCAGATGATTATGTAATGGACGACGGGCTGTTATTATACGGAGAGTCATTCGAGTAACAATGCCAAGCGTGTCTACTATAGCTCCAACTACAATAGAAACATTATACTGCAATGATGATAAAACTCACTAAACTGCTAAAATGCTAAAAATGAAGGCCTCTTGTATCCTTGTGTACGTAAAACCTTTTATTTTTATCACTTTTTAATTTTCACGTTTGTCATTTATTTATTTGTTTATTTATTCATTTACTTTTCACATTTGCATTTTTCTTCACTTTTGTGGAAGTCTGTTTTTATTGTTATTTCATTTATTTATTTATTTGTGTGTGTGTGTGTGTGTGTGTGTGTGTGTGTGTGTTGTTTTTTGACATTTGAGCAAGTTTCTAACATCTATTGTTACCTATATAGCAGGTATTATAATAATGTTCTAATATATGATTTTTATTTATTTATTTATTATCTGCATTTTACGGCCCTTTCAAGAATATTTCGCACGTCGAACCGATCGTTAAGCAAAGGTGAGCAAAAACCCGAGCTCCGGGAAAAACTGATCTTCCTAAGCAGAACTGCGCCGACCTAGCGGTGAGAGACTAATACTGCTATCACACATTGGCGTATCAGCTTGCGTATGAACGGCGTATCCAGATACGTGGCAGTAATGCTAGTGTCACACTATTACGTATCAGCGGCGTATTTCACAAAAATTACATACGCGTGTCGATCGCGAAGAACTGTGGTGTATTTTATGCAAATTCTAGTACACGGCGTATGTGTGACGATTCTGCGACGTACCTTTGGCGTATCTGAGGCGTACTAGTGCGTGGCATATGTATGGCGTATAATGCGTTGCTGTGGCGTAACTGTTTCGTTGGTACGGCGTTTCATTTTTAAATGCAACGTAACTAAGTTGCGTACTAGCGGCGTAGACAGCTGCGTTCAAATGTCCCTGTGCTCTGCACTGCTGTTTTTCTTTCAAAAACAGTCACTGCAAGTCACCAGCAAAACTTTATGCCCCACAAAGAAGTCACGCCCAGGAAGCACCACGGGAACGGGGAAAATCGGCTCCACCAACCCAGCCAGACCTTCGGACACAGTCGGCTGTCATCACTGAGATCCAGCAGCAGCTGAGTCTGAGACAGCAGTCAAACTTACAGGTGTCAAAGAGGCCAGGACCTGTGGGATGCCGTTTTACTATGTACGAGGATCATCCAAAAAGTTCTGTCACTGGACTCATAACTTTGCTCACAGACGGGATAGCTTACCACGGTTGCAAAAATCAAAAGAACAATCTTTTATCTTTATACTGATATCAGGTAAATGGTGAAAACATGCCATCTGGTTTAGTTATAAGCTCAGATACAGACCTTATATTTGACACTGGCCTATTTTCACGATTTTTGTTTTTCTGCTGCCTTGCTTCATGCTGCATATCTCGTCAATTACATATCGCAGGATTCTGAAATTTTCAGAGTTGCTGTCTGTTGCATTTTATGGGACACTACATAAAAATCAGCGACTTCTGTCGATTATATGCGATGCAAAATATTGATATATGACTTATGGTGAAATTCGCAGTCACGTGATTTTCAAGGACCCACTGTGCCTTCATTTTTGGGATCTTTCTGAAATTTTGATTGAGAACACATTGTCATGATCTACTGCAGTACAGATATGCTTCAGAATTTGAAATATTATACGTTTATGAAGCTTTTGAACTTAGAACATGACCTGGTCGATTTTCCTAAGGCGTTGTTTGCATAAAGGTGAGGTTACGAAATGCTGTAAACTCTTTAAAATGGACAGAATCGCTTGGAGTTTTTTTCGTTGTCATTATTAGCACCTGAGATATCGTAGGCACCGGGCAGCGATAATAGACACCCCTTCATTGCTTATTACCGGAGTTGCATCTACAAATTTGCCAGTCGGGTGAGGGTACCCTTCTTTTGATGCAGATTGTGAATGTTATGTCATTGATACAAGAATCAGTTTTTACAGCTATGTGATAAAAAACAGGGTTTTTGAATGGTTTTTATTTTAGGTGAATCGCACTTTTCGTTTTCGAGATATAAGCCAGTGACAGAACTTTTTGGATGACCCTCGTATTCCCTATTTATAGACATCGATAAAACGTATGGACATCCATAATTCGAGCAAGTGATATCCATTATCCGAATAAGTGATATTCATAATTATCTATGAGTTTCCCTAATTATTTATGGATATCCATGGGTCGAACTATGGATGTCCATAATATGAATTATAGATAGCCAGTCATCTGAAAGATTGATGGATATCACTAATTCGAATTATGAATATCACTTTTTCGAGTTGTGGATCAAATCATGGATATCCATAACTCTGCCAATTTATGGATATCACTTGTTCGAGTTATGGATTTCAATAAGTCGAGTTAGCGATATTCTTTATTTGAATTAGTGATATCCACTTATCATTTAGATTTCTGGATATTATCCATAATAAGAATAAGTGATGTTCATGAATCGGATTGTGGATGTCAATAGTTTGGCCTATTTATGGATATCACAATATATTAGAAATATGGGTATCAATAATTCGTCTTTGCAAATAATAAGTTTAAAGAACAAGCCTCTACGGTGATTTATGGCTACCTATATTTCGAGGTATGGATTTCATTGATTCAGTACGGTTTATTGATATCACATATCACTGATTCAAATTATGGATATTCATCGTTCAAATTATGGATATCCGTAATTCAGCCCATTTAAAGATATGCATGATTCGAATTATGGATATTCATTAATTGAATTTGTGATATTAATGGATAGGCTGAGTTATGGATATCACTTATTTGAATAATGGACATCCATTAATCAAATTAATATTTATAAATAGGGATTAGATTGTGAAACTGCACCTAATAAAGACCGAGTTAAAAGCTCCCTTCTTCAGTACTGGAGAAAGTGGATCTTCCAGGTCCATGACTATGAAAAAAATGAAAACAAACAAGAAAAATGCGTCCTCTGCCTATGATCGTCATGTTGACGTAGTAGGTTCTCGTGCAGCGCCGAAACAAAATTGACAACGTAACACCTACGCAGCGGCAACGCCACAACAGCGCAAGGTGCGCAGTCCGTACGCAGTTCGTACGCAGTTCATACGCCACGATACTCCATAGAAGCATAATATACGCCATTCATTCGCACCTGATACTCTATAGATAAGAAAAAAACGCCGTAGGTACGCAGTGAAAACGCTTTATACGCCATACGTACGCAACAGTTACACCGTACGCGTTTCCATGGCGTACCAAGCGATCACGCTACGTACTCGCTGCGTCACTGCTGCGTTGTTTTCGCTTTTACGGCGTTCGTGTGACGTATGTATTAGGCCTATCAAAGGTGCTACTTACGTGCGGCGATATTTTCAAACCGTTTTGAAAAAAATGCCGAACCCTGGCGTACAAGGAGATCGTGCTGCGTACCAGCTACGTAAGCTTTCGTTGCTGTGGTGTTCCTTTCTTACTGCCACGTATCCGGATACGCCGTACGTACGCAAGCTGTTACGCCAATATGTGACACTAGCATAAGAAAGGAGCGCCACAGCAACGCCACAGCAACGAAAGCTTACGTAGCTGATACGCAGCACAATCTTCTTGTACGTCAGAGTACGGTGATTTTTTTCAAACCGGTTTTTCTACATACGTAGCAGGTTTGATACGCCATAATACGTCACACGGACGCCGTAAAAGCAAAAACAACGCAGCAGTGACGCAGCGGGTACGTAGCGTGATCGTTTGGTACGCCATGGAAACGCGTACGGTGTAACTGTGGCGTACGTATGGCGTATACAGCGTTTTCACTGCGTACCTACGGCCTTCTTTTCTTATCTATAGAGTATCAGAAGCGTATCAATGACGTATATCATAATTTTATGGAGTATCGTGGCGTATTAACTGCGTACGGACTACGCATCTTGCACTGTTGTGGCATTGCCGATGCGTAGGTGTTACGTTGTCAATTTTGTTTCGGCGTTGTATGAGTACCTACTACGTCAACACGGCGATCGTAGGCAGAGGACATATTTTTCTTGTTTGTTTTCATTCTTTTCATAGCCATGGACCTGGAAAATCCACTTTCTCCAGTACTGAAGAAGGGAGCTTTTAACTCAGTCTTTATGAGGAGCAGTTTCACCATATATATCCATAATTTGAATCAGTGATATGTGATATCAATAAACCGAATGGGCTGTATTAAGTAAAACCATGATTTGAACGATGGATGTCCATAATTTGAATCAGTGATATCAATAAACAAGACTGAATCAATGATTGCTATCTCAGACTCAGCTGCTGCTGGATTTCAGGGATGACAGCTGACTGTATCCGAGGGTCTGGCTCGGTGGGTGCAGCCGATTTTTTCCCCGTTCCCCTGGTGCTCTCTGGGCGTGACTTCTTCGGACGCATAATATTTCGCTAGTGACTTGTTTGACTGCTTTCTAAAGAAAAACAGCAGCGCAGAGCACAGGAACATTTATTCGCAGCTGTTTATGCCGCTAGTAGGTAGTGGCTACGTTGCCCTTGTAAATGAAACGCCGTGATAACGAAACAGTTACGCCACAGCAACGCATTATACGTCACACCTACGCCACACATACGCTTCAATGCTGTTGCGTATCAGTGGCGCATTTTGCAAAAATTACGTACGCGTGTCGATCGCGAAGAACTGTGGCGTATTTTATGTAAATTCTAGTTCTGAAAAGTACACGGCGTATGCGTGACGATTCTGCGACGTACCTTTGACGTATCTGCTTTCGTACCTGTTTCAAGATACGGTGTATTTAGGCGCATGCGTGGCATACACGTGGCGTATAATGTTTTGCTGTGGCGTAACTTTCGTTTCGTTGGCACGGCGTTTCATTTTCAAATGCAACGTAGCTGCTGCATACTGGCGGTGTAAACAGCTGCGTATAAATGTTCCAGTGCTCTGCACTGTTGTTTTCTTTCAAAAGCAGTCAAACAAGTCACTAGCAAAATATTATGCGTCCGAAGAAGTCACGCCCAGAGAGCACCAGGGGAACGGGCAAAAATCGGCTGCACCCACCGAGCCAGACCTTCGGATACAGTCAGCTGTCATCCCTGAAATCCAGCAGCAGCTGAGTCTGAGATAGCAGTCAATCTAACAGGGGGCAAGAAGGCCATAAACTATGGGGTGCCGTTTTACTATGTATTCCCTATTTATAGATATCCATAAAATTTATGGATATCCATAATTCGAGAAAGTGATATCCATAATTCGATTTAGTGATATTCATAATTATTTATGAGTTTCCGTAATTATCCATAAACATCCATGGATCAAATTATGGATGCCCATAATTCGAATTAAAGATACCCAATGATCCGAAAGATTGATGGATATCGCTATTTCGAATTATGGATATTACTTTTTCGAATTATGGATCGAATCATGGATATCCATAATTCTGCCAATTTATGGATATCACTTGTTCGAGTTATGGATATCAATAAATCGAGTAAGTGATATTCTTAATTTAAATTATTGATATCCACTTATCATTTAGATTTCTGGATATCCATAATAAGAATAAGTGATGTTCATTCTTCGGATTGTGGCCATCAATTGTTCGGCCTTTTTATGGATATCACTAATTAGAAATATGGGTATCAATAATTCGTCTTTGAAAGTAATAAGTTAAAATAACAAGCCTCTACAGTTATTTATAATTCGAGGTATGAATTTCATTGATTCTGTCCGATTTATTGATATCACTGATTCAAATTATGCACATCCATCGTTCAATTTATTGATATCCGTAATTCAGTCCAATTAAAATATCCATGATTCGAATTATGATTAATTGAATTGGTGATATCAATGAACGGGCTGAGTAATAGCTACCACTTATTCGAATAATGGACATCCATTAATCAACTGAACGATATTTATAAATAGGGATTAGATGGTGAAACTGCACCTCATAAAGACTGAGTTAAACCTACGATCGTCGTGTTGACGTAGTAGGTACGCAAGCAACGCCGAAACAAAATTGACAACGCAACACCTAAGCAGAGGCAACGCCACACAAGGTGCGTAGTCCGAACGCAGTTCATACGCCACGATACTCCATAGAAGCATAATATACGTCTTTCATACACAGCTGATACTCTATAGATAAGAAAAGAAAGCCGTAGTTACGCAGTGAAAACGCTTTATACGCAATGCGTACCCCACAGTTATACCGTACGCGTTTCCACGGCGTACAAAGCGATCACGCTACGTTCCCGCTGCGTCACTGCTGCGTTGTTTTCGCTTTTACGGCGTTCGTGTGACGTATGTATGGCGTATAAATACGTGCGGCGATTTTTTTAAACCGGTTTGAAATAATCGCCGCACCCTTGCGTACAAGGAGATTATGTTGCGTATCAGCTATGTAAGCTTTCGATGCCGTGGCGTTGCTGTGGCGTCAGCGTTCTTATCCATGAGGCCACAGAGGCCCGACTTACATTAGAGGTTCCTACACCTACTTAAAGTAGTCTCTCACTTCCGCCTCTAGCGCCATAAAATGCACTAGAAATGTGTCCATAGTACACAGATGCCCCCGCCTAGTGCCTTGAGTAAGTTGGTGCCTTGATTAAGGTACTGGCACGTGTAGGATAAGTTGGTTCATAGAGGCAGACTTGTATAATATAAATGGTCATAGGCAAAGCATTGCCCAACCTTTGAAATGTGACACAAACTGCAGCCCTTTATACAGTTTCAGACTCACTGTATGGCCAAAATATAAATATTAAGTATTACAGAACATGGTTAGAAACCAAGTCAGTGGACCGTGACATGTGGATCATTATAACCTTTTCTTAAAAATTCCTGTTGTACTTTTAGATACTATATTAATCCTCATACAAAATTCCAAGTTGCTACAATAATAGGAACTCTAAAATCTACCTCTTACAAAAATCTTAGCCTCACAAATTTGGCTAAAGTCCGAAGTCAGTGGACCATGACACATGGATCATCATGACCTGCTTCTTATAAATTCCTGTTGTACTTATAGATATTAATCCTCATACAAAATTCCAGGTTGCTACAATAAAAGGCACCCTTAAATCTACCTCTTACAAAAATCTTAACCTTCCAAAATTAGCCTAAGTCCAAAGTCAGTGGACCGTGACATATGTATCATTCTGCCCTAATTCTTGCGTATTCCTGTTGTACTTATAGACATAACCCTCATACAAAATTTCAAGGCGCTACAATAATAGGAACCCTGAAATCTACATCTTACAAAAATCTTAACCTTGCAAAATTAGCCTAAGTCCGAAGTCAGTGGACCGTGACATATGGATCATCAAGTATTCTTGTTGTACTTATTAATATATACACGGGTGGTAAAGTTTCAAATTTACCTCCGCGGAGGTCTGTTGAAAAACAATTTGACTATTTTCCGGTAGGCAATTTGAATATATCCTGTCGTGAATTTTCGCGGTTCACTGACAGGGTTCAGACAAGATTTTTCTCTCTAGAAAAGGTATTCCAAAAATCGGAGAATGTCATGCTATATATATTTTACAGTTGTATATTGAGACCAAATGACATGGAGCAGTTTGAAGCGGTATTTTTTAAATTACTTTTGTCCTCCAGGTTCAGTACCGAAAACGAAACTAGGAAGGAGTCCTGCACAGTTAAATCGGCTTTTTGAGTTCATTTGCAGGCTTTCTGTGAAATCTTACCGATGCAGTAAGACACGTAGCTTGTATAGCTTCGTTCTAAACATACTTTCAAGAATATGCATGCTTTCGTTACTACATGCTTACCTAATTTTTCTCGGCAGTCAATTTGAACACCATGAGAACAATTTGACTAATGGAGATTAACATGGAAAAATTTAATCAGCTAAAAAGAAGAAAATGCGTGCTGAATTTTCAGGAGCCAGATATCATATGATTTGAATGCATGATTTTATACGTCTTAAGTACACCAGATAATATTGCTCATGCAACATTCTCTTTTTTTTATCGTGAAATAGTAGTACAATAGTGTTTTATCACTTTCTTTGTTGTAAAAGCAGACCTGTGGCTCTCATTTGTTTGTAAAATAAAACGAACCCATCGAGACTAATATTTGCAGAGAAGAGAACCGATATTCAAACAATTTAGAGTGAACCCATAAGAAGATATCAAGCAAACATACCCGCATGCTCCCCCCGCTGCGGGGTGATTACACTTCTGAAGTAGCCGTTACATAGAAACGCGAGTAATCAACTTGAAACAATAACAACATCATTACGGCCGCTTTAGAATGGCCTGTGAAGGAAGTGATGAATAAAAATCGGTTCGTGCTATGTTTACAAACAAATCAGTGTCACAGGTCTGGTTTTACAACAAAAGAAAACATATAAAGCACTATTGTGCTACTATTTCACGATAAAAAAGACAATGTTACATGAGCAATATTATCTGATGTTCTTTAGAAGTACGAAAACATACTTTCAATCCGTTGCTACCTAGCTTCTGAAAAGTAAATTAAGCATTTTCTTCTTTTTAGCTGATTGAATTTTTTCCATGTTAACCTCTATTAGTCAAATTGTTCTCATCGTGTTCAAATTGACCGCCGATGAAAATTGGGTAAGCATGTAATAATAAAAGCATGCGCATTCTTGAAAGTATGTTTAGAACGAAGCTATACAAGCTACGTGTCTTACTGCATCGGTAAGATTTCACAGAAAGCCTGCAAATGCATTCAAAAAGCCTATTTAACTGTGCAGGACTCCTTTCTAGTTTCGTTTTCGGTACTGAACCTGGAGGACAAAAGTAATTTAAAAAATACCGCTTCAACCTGCTCCATGTCATTTGGTCTCAATCTATAACTGTAAAATATATATAGCATGACATTCTCCGATTTTTGGAATACCTTTTCTAGTAAGAAAAATCTTGTCTGAACCCTGTCAGTAAACCGCGAAAATTCACGACAGGATATATTCAAATTGCCTACCGGAAAATAGTCAAATTGTTTTTCAACAGACCTCCGCGGAGGTAAATTTGAAACTTTACCACCCGTGATATATATCCCCATGCAAAATTTCAGGTTGCAACAATAATAGGAACCCTGAAATCCACCTCTTACAAAAATGTTAACCTGAGTCTAACAGGATCACGTACGTACGTACGGGCGGACGTACAGACGGAAGTATGGACGTAATAACGTACACACGTATGCACGTACGCACAACCGAAACACTATATGCCCCCGGCATCATATGATGCGGGTGGGGGGGGGGGGGGGAGGCATAAAAACGCTGAATTTGCAAACAGCGTATATCCAGATGAAACGGCTCATCATGAGCCGTCTGGCTCACCTGGAATCGACACTGTTTGCCCTCTATTCTTGGTACGAATTCTCATTATGATACTACGTATAGCTTGAACGAAACTTTTTTTTTTAATTTTTCAGACGAAAATTTATTCGCCTGCTTTTTTCGGCTTGTTAAAGATTAAAGACACCCAGGAAGTGCTTACAATCACAGCTGATAGCCAACCAACGTCTTGCGTCGTATCATCAACACCTTGACCTAGGTTCTTACAATTTTACATATTTGTAGCCTTGTTGAAAGTTATTTTTTCAACAAGAGGGCTTATGTGACTTTATTTACAACAGGAGAACCAATACGGTAGCTTATGGCAAAGCTGTATACAGATACAGATAGAATGGTTCCTAAACTAAAACTTTGAGCCTTAAGTTTACAAACATTTGATAAGAATATAGTTGCGATGTGGTAAATGCAAAATAGAACGCGGCCAATGAGATACTTGGGAAGGAACGTCGCAGGAAAAAAACCCTGGGCCACTCAGGCGTTCTTGACCTCTGTGATGGATGGGGTATTTGAAGAAAGGCAGTATGAAGGCAGAAAGAGCGAGAGAATACATTGAAGCTAAAATAGGATTCAGAAGTCACTGGAGAAAACAAAGGACTGGACAGGTGTTTAATGCGAGGAAATTGAAACTTACCTGAATAAAAACAAGTGCAAAACAGCATATCAGCTGGTGAAGGATCTAACTTCAGAGAAACAAGGTAGATCTACAGCTATCCAGGCAAAAGTCTGGGATGGACCGATTGATGGATGGATGGATGGAAGGACGCACGGATTGCGATTTGACGTCCTTTTTAGCAGTATTTCAGTCATACCAGGAAGATGGGTGGGTGGTAATGAAAAGGCTGTGTGCAATGGAACCTCGTTTACGATTGAAAAGATTCCCGCCTACACGGGACCCCAAGATCAGCAAGGCAGCGCTTAACCTACTGAGCTACCGGGGCTCCTGACAAGTCTGGAAAAATGTCTTACAGACGAAAAAGATATTCTCAGCAGATTTACAGAACATTGCTCGGAGCTATACAAAAATCAGAGTTGTACAATCTTGTACTATCGTGAAAGTTCTAGACTGCAGCACCCAGAAGAACTTTGTAAGTTGAGATAGCAGTAGCAGTACTGAACAAGACCTGTCTGCATAACCGATAGCTCGCCCGGCAGCGCCTTGCCCATCACATAAAAGAACTTTAATCAATCATCCCTCGGACGCGGATGTCACTGCCAAGGTGACAACAAAAGTTCTGAACTTTAGTACAGGTGAACTAAAAAGTGGAAGTCCACTCGAGTTGATATTCATACCAGTTTAAGCAGACGGGGAGTCCATAATTGATGTTTAACAAAGATCTGTAACAAGATCTGGAGAACAGAAGATGGCTAACACCATGGACTCAGTCGCTGATTATTACACTCCCTTAAAAGGTCAACCTACAGCTCTACCAGAACTACGGAATTATCAGCCTCATCAGTCATCCGAGTGAAGGAATGCTAAAAATCATCTTGAACAGGCTTAAATCCCATACTGGAGATTATGTCGAAGAACAGGCTGGGTTCAGAACCGGAAGGAGCACCACAGAACAGCTCTTCAACCTTAAATCTGTGAAAAGTACCTTCAATGTCAGCAAAATCTGTGCTCAGTGGATTAACAAGAGCTTCGCAAGCGGCGCATTATAAGCCCGTTTTAGTGCCATGGGGTTACAGAATGAACAAGATTGTTTATAGAAGGATGGACAGGCAGACAAACAGGGGCAACAGCTCTGTAATTAATGACTATATTAACCATTTAACACATCAAATACTACTAACCAAAAATCAGCTTCCGAGGTGAAGCAGCTCAGGAGCTGAGAAATGCCAGTCAAACAAGGGAGATAATTTATAAACTTAGTAAACTAGAGTTACCATTTTTGGTCCTAATACATTTCCTTAAAAATTACCATAAAGTTTCGCTAAAATATTTTGAATGGTTAAGGAGTTACAGAGAAAACGGGAAATTTATACAAGGGCAGATAATTAAGGATATAAGTAAACCAGAGTTGTGGTTCTTGCTCATGACACATTGTCGTATTATTACACACATTCCTACAGTTTCATCAAAATATTTCAATGGGATAAAGAGTAATGGAGTGAATTGGAGTAGCCTAAATACAAATCAAAGGTAAGTTACTCCAAAATTAAGTAAGGGGTAGCAACCATTCTTATATGCAACACATTGTCTTGTGATAATGCATATTGCTATAGTTTCATCAAGATATTCCAAACGAGTACCAAGTTATGGTATGCACAAGGTTAGTATACACAAAATGCTAAATGAAGCTAATCAAAGAAACTAAACAAGGGAATGCAACCATCGTTATACGCGACACATCGTTGGGAGCAGTCCAGATGAGTGGCAGCACAGGAGAATGGCTCAGAAAGACAGTTGATTTAGGCAAGGAGCTTTCTCTTACCCACCCTCTTCAACCTTTTCTAGAAAGAACGCGATGGAAAGGTTAGCATAGACGTCATATCTGGTACCAAATACCTCTGATAGTTGGTTTGAAAATTTTCATATAAAGATGGTCAAAATTGAATGTTTGTTTTTCTTGGGAATTTCAACTGAAAATTGTTGTCTTCGATTCCCAATAATTGATAGTAATTTATTTCCTGTTTGTTTTTTGTTTTTTCTTGTTCTTTTTTTTTTTTTTTTTTTTTGGGGGGGGGGGGGGGGTTGTCTGGGTTTTTTTGTGGGGGGGGGGTTGTTGTTTTGGTATTTCTTTTTTCAAACAAACATTCTTTTTGGTTGAAACTGTCAGGTTTTCAGCTTTTATAATTAGATGTATAGAAAACAGGAAAATTCTGCTCTCCTTATGACTCAACAAGCCACTTTGCATGTTATGTTGAACCACGTGTATAATACACATTATACTGTGAATGGCATGCTGAGGCAAGAGAAGGAAAGAATCTACACTGAAAAGTTAACAAGAGGGACATCATGGCCCTGGATCGCTCAGGCCATAATGGCCCTGGATCACTCACCTGAGTATCCTGTGAACTTAACCTCGGCG
This sequence comes from Ctena decussata, assembly GCA_963989385.1. Taxonomy (NCBI): domain Eukaryota; kingdom Metazoa; phylum Mollusca; class Bivalvia; order Lucinida; family Lucinidae; genus Ctena; species Ctena decussata. Next base: position 11,738,014 of record OZ022514.1, on the reverse strand, counting down.
ACAGAGTTTCAGAAAGATTCAATGGAAAATGAACCCTTTATTCCGTAACTAAGGTTGTTCTAAGATTTAACCTAAAGACCTAGTTTTTGACCCCACATGACCCAGTTTCAAACCTGGTCTAGATTTCTTGGATATAAACATTCTAACAAAGTTTTATGAAAATCAGATCAAAACTGTGCCCTCTAGAGTGTACACGTTTTTCTTAGGTTTGACTTAGTTTTTGACCCGACATGACCAAGTTGCACCCTAGGTCTAGATTTGTTGGAGATCACAATAGCTCACCTTGAGCACTTCGTGCTCAGGTGAGCTAAAAAGTAGGGGGATAATTAGACCCTTCTTGTTTGTTTAAAATGTGAGGTTGAAGTCCTTATGCTATAAACTAATGTATACTATCAGCAGCTGTAGTGTTTTCATCATTTTACAACACACAAAATTCAGTAAGAAATGCCAAAAATATGGAGTTATTTTAGGTGACCAAAAAAATCATTTATATGCTGTTTGCTGACTATAAAACAAGGCATTTTTTAGATTTTCTCATTTATTACTGGGGATAAAAATGTCATTTTTCCACTGGTACTTTCTAATTCATAAGTAGGAAATTACTTTCAGAATTTTATCTGGTCATTTTCTTGCTTTTGTCAATTAAACCTAAGACTGATACAAAATTTTAAGCTTATGTGAAGGGGAGTAGTAATTTAATGAAACAGCCACAACTCATGCCCACTTATGCATCATGATCAAGAAGATTAACAGTTATACAGGTGTCACTGAATGTAACTGCTATGCTTTCATTTGTATGCAAATTACCTAACAATAGACATAGCTAAATGTTGACCATTCTTAACCCTTTTTAGACCGGATACCCGTTTTGGGGACATTATGCAAAACAGTGCAGACCAAGTTCAGACGCCGCAAAACGCGGCGTCTGATCAGGGTCTACATTGTTTGCTTACAGGAATTTCTATGCAAAGTACAATAAAAGTAAAAATATTCACCAGAAACCCCTAAAACTAGTAATGGGATTATCTGAATGATAAGAATGGACAAGTCCACTGGTCAAAAAAGGGTTAAGGCTGTTACTTTCACAGAGTTACTCCCTTGTAAAATACAGTCAAGATATTTACTAACAAGATCCATCACCGGGACAGGACAGCTCACCCAACAGCGCCTTACCCATCACAAAAAAAAAACTTTAACGTAAAACTTTAACATTTTGCTGACGCAAACACGGACGCCGGGATAGTACAATAGCTCTTCCTGAACTTCGTTCAGGCGAGCTAAAAACAGGCATTTTTGAAAAGAAACATTTTTGTTTTTAACAAAATTTTTCAAGAAAATTAAGGATTAGTTATGCATCATATAGACATAAAAGATGCACTTTACTTCCTAGTGATGCGTGTTGTAGTTTTAGAGATACTTGGCAAAATCGCCTGTTTTATAGACAGCAAATAGCCTATACCCCTCAAGCTAAAGTTGCTATGGGATAGTCTAAAGACAAAATTGTTCTTTCTTAGACCTCTTTATAATGCATAAATCTACATACTTATAAATGCCAAACACTTCAACGTTTGTCTTTAGAGGAAGATACATCGAAAAATAAGAAAATTTGCATTGATACTGTTAGAGGTCCTTTGTGACGTTGAAACTCTTGCTAAGAAACAGCAGGAGCTAGAAGCTTTAGCGGAGTCTCCACAAAAACTGCACAAGGTATAAAACTGAGATATGTGCTGAGAAGATAAAACTGATGACAAACAGTGCCAGTTGCATCCAGAGGAAGATCAAGGGCAAATGCTGAAGCTGCAACAAGCTTCAAATACCTTCCGAGTCTTTGTCTCAGCAAGAGCTCTCTTAAGGATTTCACAAGCCACTGCAGCTCTAACAAATCTGAAGCCAATCTGGAGAAATGGGATGCTACCAATGCTTACTTAACATCTCGTACAAGAACCACATAACTAATGAGGATGTTTACAGAAAAATCAAAGCATGCATCGCGGAATTGACCAAGTAGCCAGACAGCCATTGGAGAATATGATAAAAAAAAAACTGATCAAGGTCAAGAAACTGAAACTAAGGTGGTCTGGCCACATCTCAAGGTTGTCTGACTTAGCAAAAACAATTCTACAAGGTACACTGAAAAGAAGAAAAAGAGGTAGACAAAAGAAGAGGTGGGGAGACAACATTAAAGAGTGGACAGGGATGGACTTTGCCAACACAACTAGGGCAGTGAAAACAGGACAAGGTGGAAAACGATTGTTGCAGTCATCTGTGGTGACAGGTTAAGTGATAGAACAGCTGGTATGAAGTGCTGTGTGTAGACTGAGATAAAAATCTGCCAACTTAATCATAGTGATTAATATTATCTGATCCTTTGGGATAGTTTAACCCATTCATTTTATAGTCATTCGAAGGGACAAGTCATTTACTATCAGGTGGGGGCCGGGTACATTTTCATATGGTTCACTAAAAAATTTTCCCGACTCCCCACCCCCGATAGATGACAAAATATTTTATGACCCCCCCCCCCCCACACACACACACACCCGAGCTACCCTTCCAACAGACAGACACACACCATATTACCTATTTTATGTCAGACTGACCTCAATCAAAACCTGTACGAAACACAAAGAACATTTTCTAACAGGTTAATCTGCATTTCTTGCACTTTCTTCTGCTTATGGACATCTAGAAATATGTTTGTCAATTGCTTAGTAATTATAACTGTTAATAACATTAGTTGGGCTTCTGGGTGGGGTGGGGGTCTGGGGGCTGTGCCCCCAGAAGTAGAGTAGTTTTGCTGGTAAAAGGCACTTGGGGAGCTGATACCGCAAACGCAGGAATAAAACGTAATTGAGAACAAAATCATCTACTCGACTTGATTTTATAGACACTCTCATACTGTTCTATTAACAAATCAATGAAAAGATCTGTTTTTGGATATGAAGCTGCCCCAATATTTTGTGTGTCATTTCCATAAATGTTTTTGAGTTTGAAGGAAAAGGAGTAATGGGGAGGGGCTAAGAGATTTGGGGGGGGGGGGGGGGGGGGATTTCCATAAATGTTTTTGAGTTTGAAGGAAAAGGAGTAATGGGGAGGGGCTAAGAGATTTGGGGGGGGGGGGGGGGGGGCTGAGAGATTTTCAAAAATTTAAAAACGAAAACTGTTGGAAGAATTCTGACCCCCCAATGGTCCTAATAAAATATATGACCCCCCCCCCCCCCCACCCCTGCTACGAGGCTTATTGATTTCCGACCCCCTCAGTACATCACAAAAAAAAAAAATTCTGACCCCCCCCCCCCTCCCCTAGATGTACTTCCCCCCCCCCCCCATAAAAGACTCAAGGCTATTGGTGTTCTGCAAAACGAAATGGGAAGAGACATTTTTCAGAATATGTTTTTCAAGGAAAAAATTGAATGTGGCTTATTCCGACCAAAACATGCAAAGTAAGCAATCAAATTAATTTAAAATTAAAAAATTGTTTAATAAACCAGGAGGCTGCTGTGGGCTTGGACGCACTCAGTGCCATGTGTGTGCAACTATGGTTACGTACCACAAAGCCACTTGGGGAACGTCATTACAATTGAAATAGAACAGGCTGCGGTGGGACAGATGGAAATCAGAGACCTCTACATGGTACCTGGGTGAAAGTCACGTGGCAGCTAGTCATGTAGCACCTAACACTCTCCTACATAGGCTACTGATACCTACCCATATGATGCCTCCAGCCTGCGGCAATTCAAACAGTGTTCTACACTGTTAGTCTTATGAGAATGTGCTTATCGCTCCGCCTTTCAAATTTGTCCAAGTATATTTTACAAACTGTTGTCACAAATACATGTGCATTTGTTTCTTCAAGGTTTTTGTCTCTATTGAGTGGTCAATGCATATTTTGATACAGAAAGTACTTAACAGATGTGAAGGTGGAAGTTACCCTATGTCACGATACAAGTCAGCTCGAGTTACCATCGGATCTGCTAGAACATAGACTACCCATGTGCTAGCTATGCACTTAATGACTGAATAGTTTGGTTTTACAATGCCATGATGCATCCAAAAGATGCAGAAAAAGCGGTAAGCAGAGTAGACCCTGATCAAACTGCTCATACAGGAGCAGTCTGATCTGAGTTTGCACTATTTGCTCTGACCTATTTGTATGTTGTTTGTATTAGTAAACAAATTTTAAATTTAATTTTAATGATAAGTGCTTCTAAAATAGACAGATGCAATTTTACGACTGTTTCAACCACATTTCAGTCATATCTGGACCATGGGCATGTGGTAATGAAAGGCTCTGTGCAATTGAGTCTGTGTACATTTGAAAAGATTTCAGATTCAGCGAGAGTCAAGCCCTGAATCACTAAATCAGCAGGCCAGCACTTAACCCACTGAATTACCTTGGTTCATTCGGCTTCTGAACTACATTGTACAATATTGTCATGAATGGCAAAATCTCGCCCCTGTTAGAAACATGTCACTTTTGCACAAATTCTTGAAAATCATGAAATTGCTTTTTTTAAAATGACAGTGCCTTACTTAAACAGTGCTGCGGGTCTACAGTCAGATCCTCTGCCAGTTCTAGCTAATTTTGCATGTACCCCATAAAACAAGCACTACTTGAGTTTCAGAACTATATTTGTTCAGATCCTAAAAACTATATACATGTTGCCAAAAGACATTACTGTATGTTTGCTTAAACAGCACAAAATTTCTAGGTATGTAAACAAGATGCAAAGTGGAAGAAAATATAGAAATTTTATTGTTTTCACAATTCAACATAAATTTCATTTAAAAGGTTTCGAACTGTCGTAAACAATATATCTTAACAAATATATATGAGCACATAGTGAAATTATACAAATTTCGGTGTGTTACATTCATAGTTTCTGCCCTCATCCTCTGCATAAACTTAAAATCCCCAGAAAAGTTTTTACACAACACTGAAGAGACAAAAGTCCAAAACCAAGATCTCACCCAAACTTGTTTGTTTCAACTAATTTTGTGTAATCAGTCAAACAATGAGCTATTGTAGAAATACTACAGTTCAACATTAACTTGCCCTAACCCCTGATGTACTTAGGTATTGGGACACCTAAAGTAATTAATTTTCCATTTGCCCAAAGTGGAAAATTCATTAATATTACGTGTCCCAATATATATGCACATTACGGTAAGCTCAGGAATGGTTATTAAAGTTACCTCTAGCATCTGGACACATTTTTTGAACAAACATACCAGTACTGCAGATGAGTATCTGAGAATTTTTCTTATTTCTCAACGAAAGCATGTTGTGACCCCTCATCAGAACCATCTCTGTGGGATGGTTCTGATGAGGGTCACAATATGTTTTAATGCAGAAATAAGGAAAATTATCCCTAGTTTTGTTACTCCTTATCTGGAGCACCGACTGGCCCCGATCAGAATGCTCAGAAGCAACCTAGGTGATCAATTTAGGATGAGCTAAATGTATTGTTCAAAACTACATACCATACAAATTCTAGATATTGGTTAAATGCCCACTGATGATGATTTTGCAGTAGCTGTTCCTACTTTTATGTACAAAATCTAGATTATGCTCAGTGATTGCATAGATATTAAGGACAGAATACAAATCTTCACTTACGAACTAACTTAGACCTGGTCTGAGGTCAACAAGGTACTGCAAACTTTGGGAACAGCTCAAATATCCTCTGTTGTAATCCTGTCTCCAGATTGTTTGTAAAATCTACATTAAACACGGTGGTTGCATAAATACAGTAGAACTTCAATGACTCGGACAGCTTGGGACCATGAAAATTAGTTCCAGCCAAGGGTAGTTCTAGCTATCCAGGCTTAGTTTCCATATAAAGTGACCTCTAAGGTCCAAGGAAAGAGTTACAGCCAGGCAGGGTGAACAAGCCATCAGGGTTCGAGCCATTGAAGTTCTGCTGTAATAAGAAAATAACTTAACATAAACCAATGATCAAAGTAAGGCAAATATTAAGGGCAGCTCAAATCTTTATTTTTCGTAATCCTGTCTCCAAATAGTGCACAAGCCTACAATATGTAAAACAAATGCACAGAAAAAGGGGAAAATCTTGACAAAGAATATCATAGTCAAACCCCTGTATAATGCCAATATTTTGAGAGGCAAAATACTGATATTTTTCTGCATCTAGTCAACATTAATATCTGTTAAGGCTCTCATTAAGGTGTATGGGCACACCTCTATATTTATCCACTATTCTTACAAAGGGAGATAACATTTTTGAGTTCCTATTTGCTTTCTGGATGACAAAGCACTTCCAAAATGGGGACTACTCTAAAAGGAAAGAATTTGCTCCCAAGGAGCAAATTCTTTCCTTTAAGAGTTGATCAAGGAGCAAATTCTTTCCTTTAAGAGTTGATCCCTCTTTGAAAAATGACCAAAAATGAAAATGGCAGTGTTGCTTCTACTGAAAGTATATGCATCCACATTAAAACTACCACAATTCTAATTCAATTCTAGGCAATTCTACTGATATTCTATCAAATACAGTTTGAGGAGAACTAACAGTTATAAAGATCCTCATTTTCACCCCTAAACTTCTAGTAAACACAGTGTTCTGGGTGAACTGCTCTTCTTTTAAGCCCTTAAACACTACATAAATGCCATGGAAGAATAAATTAGAATAAACAAGAATTCTGCAGAGGGCAGCATCTCACCTGTTCGCACACTCTGATAAAACATGACGTAACTCAGAAAAACTCGACAAAAATTTACCCTGCCAATGTTGCTGCCCCCCAAGACCCTGCCGAAAAACTAATACCTACCTCTCACCTCTGCTAGTCACAGGTGAAACAAACAAGCTTAACAATATTGTCCTTGCAACTCATAGTTTGAACAATGCAATTTACAATCCTGTACTACTACTATTAGTCGGAACATAATGACACTTTAACTTTAATCACTATAATTATTCTGAGAGAGGTGCTGTGGTCATGAGATTAGAGGTCCTCAGCTATGGAGATTGAATCCCATACAAGCCAGCCAACAACTGAAAAACTTGTCAACTCAGCAGTAAAGGGGTATCTTTTACAAATTAGGGAATGCTAAAGGTAGTGAGTGGACAGAGATGGACTCCATCTTTCATTTGCTGTGCCTCTAACATCCACTGCACCTACGGCCACAAGGCTAAGGGAAACCTTTACCTTTAACCTATTATGATTATCACCGAACTAGGACATTTTGAGCTGCATCGGAAATTTGCTTTTACGAAGGCAAACAATGCACAGCCTGACCAGATTAAGAGCAGTCTGATCAGGCTCTGTACTCTTTGCCAAGGCTATCTGAGCCACATCACGTGATTTCCAACAATTTGGCAATTTTGTCCTATGATATTCAGGTAATCCTTTGCATTTTATACAGGTTAATCAGAGACCTCACTGTTGGCTCTATGGCTTTGGTCGCTTCCATAGATGGCTGATGTGACAAGCAAAGGCTCTGATCAGACTGCACTTATGTGCAGTCTGATCAGAGCCTAAACTTGTCATCAATGCCACATTGTTGGAAATCACATGATGTGGCTCATTTTTCTCCCAATGTAACGGTTAACAATGGTGAACCAGAGCTTTTGTTGCAATATACAGCAGATGAGCTTAACAAGTATGGATACACTGCCATGTGTTTTTCTGCAATTCTATGAAACAGAAACAACTTTTGTGACTTCCTATTTGCTTCTCTTGTGACAGAACTTCCAAACAAGTAGCCCAAAGGGCAACAATTGCTCACCTGAGAGACATTGTAAACCTATAGGGATATTTAAGATGCTCAAGGGCAGCTAACTCCACAGTCAGCGGTCCAATCAGGCTGAAAATTAAACTCATCCAAAACATTATGTATGCCCTCATTTAATATATGCAAGTTTAAAAAGTATCCGATCAAGAGCACAATAGACAGAGCTGTCAAGGGCAGCTAACTTCGTAGCGGTTGGCCTGATCTGGCGAAAATTTGAACTTGTTTAAGATATTATGCATTTCCTCATTACCTGCAAGTTTGAAAAGGATCGGATAAGTAGAAACCAAGAAAAAGTGGCGACATTGATTTTTTGGATGCCCATAGTCAGTGGTGGGATCTAGCCGAAGTGCTAACTAATCCAAGCTTTTATGCATATCCTCATTACCTGCAAGTATGAAGAGGATCCGATGAAAAATGAAAATGTGATGACATTGTTTTCTCCATTATAAGACTATGGGATTTTTTTCAAATGCTCAAGGGCAGCTAACTCCGTAGTCTGTGCTCGAATCCGGCCAAATTTCGAACTCATCCAAGCTCTTATGTATGTCATCATTACCTGCAAGTATGATAAGGATCTAATCAAAAACCTTGATTGCAGCACCCTGAAAGTCAAACTTGCTCAAGATATTGTCATGCCCTACATTTGTGTGAATTTATTTCAAAATCCGTTGAGAAATGTAGGTGCTTGAGCAATGACAAAGTTTTTCTAAAAATAGCCACAGTGACCTTGACCTTGGGCACAGCATCCTGAAAGTCGAACTTGCTCGAGATATTGTCATACCCTACATTTGTGTCAAGTTATTTCAAAATCCATGGAGAAATGAAGGTGCAAGGGCGATGACAAAGTTTTTCTAAAAATAGCCACAGTGACCTTGACCTTGGGCACAGCACCCTGAAAGTCGAACTTGCTCGAGATATTGTCATGCCCTACATTTGTGTGAATTTATTTTAAAATCCATTGAAAAATGTAGGTGCTAGAGCGCTGACAAAGTTTTTATAAAAATAGCCACAGTGACCTTGACCTTGGGCGCAGCACCCTGGAAGTCAAACTTGTTCGAGATATTGTCATGCCCTACATTTGTGTGAAGTTGATTTAAAATCTGTTGAGAAATGTAGGCGCTAGAGTGATGACAAAGTTTTTCTAAAAATAGCCACAGTGACCTTGACCTTAGGTGCAGCACCCTGAAAGTCGAACTTGCTCGAGATATTGTCATGCCCTACATTTGTGTGAAGTCATTTCAAAATCCATTGAGAAATGTAGGTGCTAGAGCGCTGACAAAGTTTTTCTAAAAATAGCCACAGTGACCTTGACCTTGGGCGCAGCATCCTGAAAGTCGAACTTGCTCGAGATATTGTCATGCCCTACATTTGTGTGAAGTTATTTTAAAATCCGTTGAGAAATGTAGGCAATAGAGCGATGACAAAGTTTTTCTAAAAACATGTGATGACATTGTTTTCTCCATTATAACACTACGGGATTTTTTTCAAACGCTCAAGGGCAGCTTACTCCGTAGTCTGTGCTCAAATCCGGCCAAATTTCGAACTCATCCAAGCTTTTATGTATGTCATCATTACCTGCAAGTATGATAAGGATCTAAGCAAAAACAGTTGAGAAAACGTGATGACGCCATTTTCCCCATTATAACCCTATGGGATTTTTTTCAAACGCTCAAGGGCAGCTAACTCCGTAGTCTAAGCTCGAATCCGACCAAATTTCGAACTCATCCAAGCTCTTGTGTATGTCATCATTACCTGCAAGTATGATAAGGATCTAATCAAAAACAGTCGAGAAAACGTGATGACGCCGTTTTCCCCATTATAACCCTATGGGGGCTATCTGTTGCCATGGAAACCAGAGTTCTGAGCTGATCGGCACCAAAACCTAATGCAGCCTTTCCCCCACCCAAATGATGCTTCAGATAAAATTTGATTGCGATCGGCCCACCGGTCTCTGAGATATATATGTTTGAAAGTGTTGACGCACGCACGCACGCACCCACCCACCCACGCACGGACGGACGACGGCTCGACTCCCATCCTATAAGCTCACCTCTGAGCCTTCGGCTCAGGTGAGCTAAAAAGAAAGTCTTCTCTTACAGGAAAGATGATGGCTTTACTTCCATGGTAAACAGCTACGGTCATGTTGGGACGGTCAGTTACCCTAACCACACTATTCCTGGGCAGGCTTAGACCTCCTAAGCAGTTAACCAGTACTAAGTACACATACTTTCGCAAGTAACTGACAGCTGCCCTTCTTGAATCAGAGGAAGAAGAAAGAATTTGCTCCTAAAAGAGCAAATACTTTCCTTTAAAAGTTGACCCACATTGAGAAGGGAGGCAGAAATAACTAGAGCAAGTGAGCAGGGGCTCACCTATACCCCCGACCAGCGCCACCGCCTAATGAAACCACCGCCTTAAGAAACGACTGCCTAATGATGAAACCAGTCTTATACATGGTTTGAACCTAGAAGTAAACTTAGTCAACTATCAAATGGTTCCATCAAAGTATAGTATAAATATCAGCAAAGAGTACCAACTTAACACAAAACTTTAATGTACACATATAAGTCTGTGCCCATGACCTTGGTCAGCAGCAGCATCCAGATGATGTCAAATAATCTGCATGAACATAGAAGTAAACTTAGTCATATATCAAAAAGGTTTCATCAAATGATGTTGGAAATATAAGCAACAAATATAAACTTAACGGCAAACTTTAACGCAAATACACAAGTCTGTGACCTTGACCTTTGGTAAGCAGCAGCATCCAGATGATGTAAACTACTCTTTATGAACCTAAAAGTAACCCTAGTCAAATATCAATAGGTTCCATCAAAGGATATAAGAAATATAAAAGAACACTCTAGACTTAATGCAAAACTTGAACGCAAGTGTTTAAGTCTGTGACCTTGACCTTAGGTCAGCAGCAGCATCCAGATGATGATAAGTATTCTGTTTGGACCTGTAAGTAAATCTAGGCACATACCAACAGGCTTCATCAAAGGATATTGGAAACATAAGCAAAATTAAAAACTTAATACAAAACTTTAACGCAAATGTTTAAGTCTGTGACCTTGACCTAGGTCAGCAGCAGCATCCAGATAATGATAAGAATTCTGCTTGAACCTGTAAGTAAGTCTAGGCACATATCAACATGCTTCTTCAAAGGATATTTGAAACATAAGCAAAATTAAAAACTTAACGCAAAACTTTAACGCAAATGTTAACGGACGGACGCATGGACGGACGGACGAACGGACGGACGCACAGACGGACGAACAGACGAACGGACGGAAAGACGAAAACTATATACCCCTCGACATACGTCGGGGGTATAACAAGACCTGTCACAGGGACAGGATAGCTCGCCTGACAGCGCCTTGCCCATCACATAAAAAACTTTAACGTAAAACATTAACATTTTGCTAACGCCGACGCCGCTGACGCCGACGCCGGGGGTAGTGCAATAGCTCTTCCTGAACTTCGTTCAGGCCAGCTAAAAAATGGCAGAGTTGCTTCCCTTGGAAAAGTTTCCATTCACCTTCATTACATTGAAACAGCTGTCGCCTTTAACATGAAGATTTCGGACATAGCTCAATACAATCCTACAGTAACTGACAATTCAGCAGTTTCTGTCAAGATTCCTTCTTCCTGTCTGTTGTTGACACAGCATGGTGAAGGCACAAATCATCAACTATATCTCTGAAATTAAAAGTGAAGAAAATGACATTTAGCTTGAGAGATAAGGCATCTCCGCATTCAAGATAGCTCACCTGACAGCGCCTTGCCCATCACACAAAAAATTCAACCAAAACATCCAATCTGGGTGCTGATGCAGATGCTGGGTTGACAATCCCCCTTCCTGTGCTTTCGAATAGGTGAGCTAAATATGGAAAAAGTTTCCCAGGTTTGATCCCCCATACCTCCGGTATTAATGGGAACAAATTTAACCTTTGGTTTTTAGAACCAAGCAACGCTACTCATCCTCCACTAAAAATTCCCTGACTTTTTCCAGATTTTTCCTGACATTTTCCAAACCCTTTAACAAACCCAAAAGTTGATTAAACCCTTTTTTTAAACAGTGCTAAAGTTATCACTTGAAAATTTGGGGATACTCTTAAAGAGAAGAATTTAGAATTCGCAACTCTGGGGTCGTATTTATAAAACCACTTAAGTCGTTGCTATGCTGTTGCTAAGGCTAAATTTCCATTAAGGAGATTCCCTACAACTATGAAATTTGCTCTGGAGGAACAGTCTTTTTCAGACTGTTCCTCCAGAGCAAATTTCATGGTTGTAGAGAATCTGCTTCAAAGAAATTTAGCCTTAGCAGCAGCATAGCAACCAATTAAAGCCTGTTTCACATCAGCCTTACGGCAGCCGTACGGCCCTCTGCGATCACATTTCTGGCAAAATCGCTGGGTTTCGTGCGGCAGCCGCAAGATCGTCGTACGAATTTTAGACGTCGCAAGGTCGTCGCAACGTCGCAAACTAAATTCTCAACATGCACATTATTTCTGCGATTTTTTGGCAATCTGTGGACGCCGCAAGGCTGCCGCACGACAGTCTTGAGACAACCGCACGACTGACTCACGATTTTGCGGGAGTTCGCAAGTTTGTAGGCGGGGTTGCTGTCAATCATTGCTTGCGTTTGTCTTGCGACGGTCGCAAGACAGCCGCACGAGCATCTTACGACAGTCGTGCGTCCTGACAGAATGTTATCGCAAGAATGTTGCGAATCGTAAGACAATCCCGCAAGTTGCACGACAGCTGCACGACAGCCGCACGACAGTCCTACGATTTTTGCGTCACTTGCGTCTCCCTTAAAAGTAAATCGGTACTCACAGTCTTGACTCCAGAAAAGAAGCATGTCCCCGGGGTTTGCCCCACCAACGCCTCGCATGTCCTCTTCTACCTTGCCGTGTTTGGATGAGCAGCACCAGGATGACGGCGTGACGCTCTTCTTCATCACGGAGCCTCCTTCTTAGAAGGACAATACGCTGCTGTGGGATAGCCATCAGGCTCTAATGTGGTGTCGACAATCCATGGTGAAACTATGAGGGTTGCGGGTGTTGCTCTTGCATTTTATTCGTCATTCGAGGCGAATTCGTACGGTCATCGTAAGACATTCGTGAGACAGCCTTGCGTATTCTTTTTCGTCGTACGGTGCCCGCAAGAGTTTTGACAAATTCTTACGACCGTCTCACGGCAGTCTTGCGGCAGTCTTTCGGTTGCTACACGGCTGTCGCAAGATGGCCGTACGAAATGTTGTTTATTTTTTCTACCTTTAAGCTGCAAAATCGTGCAACCCGTGAGACAGACGTACGAACATCGTACGGCTGCCTTACAATCTCTGAGACCAAGATGGACCCGCCCAGATACACTGCGATTTTGTCTGCGATCTGTCTACGGCACCCATTGCCTCAAAAATCGTACGAACAAAAAATCGCACGGCTGATGTGAAACAGGCTTAAGTCGTTTTATAAATATGACCCCTGGAAGCAAATTCTTTCCTTTAAGGGTAGCCCCCAATGATAAATACTTATGCACATAGGTTATCTTCCCTGAAAGTATATCCTTACCCCATATGTGAACTAAGAATATTTTCAGAAGTGCCATAGCAATCTTTTTCGAATTCCCTGACTTTTCATGTCCTTTCCATACTTCCCTGACCAATCTAAAAATTCCCTGAATTTTCTCTGACCTGGAAAAATTAATTTTCCTGTTGTTTTGCCCTTCCCCTGTATTGATCAGACTGCAGAAATGTTCAGACTGAACATCTTGGCTTTTTTCACATGCCTAAAGTAGCTTTTTATACTGGAAAAAATCAGCACTCCCCCCCCCCCCCCCCCCCCCCCACACACACACACACAAGATCTAAACTCATAAGGAAAACAATACCTACTTGCTCATATAAAAGAATATGTATCCACTTCTTTCTCGTTTTGACCTGACTTCTGACTCTGTTGTCTTGGAAACATGTGAATCATCAAAACTAAACCATCCACGTTTCTTAAGATCGTAAACGTCACTGATGTAGTGCCCAGTGGATGATGAAATTCCCATGTGACTCACAACACTGACTAGCTGGTAACTGTATGGTAGATCTCCTTTCTGTAAAAGTTAAATTATTATAATGACAATCTTTGTCAACATTAATTCTGAGACTCCCATTTCGTCCCTATTTCCCACTGACATAAAGTGGTGCAAACTTTATTTGATAGAAAAGGACTATAAACCCTTGGTCAACTCTACGATACAGCATTTATTTGGCTGTAAGACCGGGTTTCCCTTTACGAGATTGCCTCTGTAAAGTTTGGCATAATTAAGCTATAAGATGGCGTTTTCTCTTTCAAAACAATCACAAAAATCTAGATCTATCTTGTAAGGCAGACCTCGATTTTCGGGATTGATTTTCTGAGAGAAAACCCCCATCACAAAACCAAAGAAATACGGCTGATGCATGTATTAATGGACAGACTGCAAGTCAGACACATTACAGCAAGTATGACAATATAAATCTTATTAAAAGAATGAACCACTGAATGGGTCTGACTTTGAAGGCAAGCCAGTGTAGAAGATGTGAATTTAACCTCTAATTTAGACCCAGCAATAATGGGAACTGGCTTTGCTCTCCTTCGGGAGCAATTCTTTCCTGCTATAGCAGTCCCCTATGAAAAGGCAGCAAACTCAGTAAGCCTCTGTGGATGGATAGATTATGGATGAAGTTTTGTTTTACAGCCCTTTCAACAGCATTTTAGTCATACTGAGCCAATGGAAACATGATAATGAAAGGCTGTGTGTCATGTAACCATGTTTAGTCAAAATCTTCCGAGTTTGTGCTTTTCAAGTTTTTAGGGATAATGAAAGGATGGATGATTTGTGGTTTTAAGGCCCTTCTAACATCATTTCAGTCATATCCAGCCAATGAAAGAGAGAAAATGTGTGCAATGAACTGTTTAAGGTTGGAAAGAATTTTGTCTCCTGTGGGGATTCAAACCTGGGCAACAATGCTTACCCACTGAGCTACAGCGGCTCCTCCAATATTTCAGACACTTTCTCTATTTTTTTTTTTTTCAGTTACAAGACACGGGTTTTCTCCCACCTTTGCCTATATAAGATAGGCTCTCAGCTCATATAAGAAATTTCTATCTTATACCTGGCAACATCTTTCTTATATTAGCAACCAGACTTTTTCATTTTTTGACTAATATTTTAATTTTAAATGAACAAAATGGATACGCAAGCATGTCGGATGACGTTTGATAGCAGATCATGGGTTTGTGACGTCACTCAATTTTAATGACGTCACTAAAACCGGTTAAAAACGTCGCTAGCTAACTTGACGCATGTGAAGGGAGAGGCTAAGTTGCATTTTGTTTTCGCCCTCTGGAAGATAAAATTGTCCAGATATCGTGTTTTCCGTCTATTTTTGAGGTGCAAACTAAGTTTACACCCATTTTACGACCCGATAAACACACTGGGCTGCTCAAAATTTACTTCAGATCAATGGTTAAAAAGTTAGAATTTTCCTGTTCTGAAGCCTAATCCGACTTGAGGTTAAAAATCCGCTTACAGTAAGAGAAAAATAATCCATCATGAGCCAGTCCATGTAGGATAGGTAAATCTCACCCTTGGGGTCGGAATTTCAACCAGGGACTCAGCAAGCCTCGTCCCTGGTTGAAATTCCGACCCCTCGGGTGAGATTTCCCTATCCTACATGGACACTCAAGATGGATTGTTATATTCCCTTCCAAAACGATCTTAAAGATCTAGATCTGTCTCATAAGACAGATCTAGATTTTTGGGATTGTTTTGTAAGAAAACCCCGCATTTTATAGCTCATAACAAAAGACTGATTAACATATTTGCGGTAATTTTGGGAGGGTTTTTATTGATTGATTGTTTTGGGTTTAACGGCCCTTTGAGATAGTATTTCAGTCTATATCGGGCTGTCTCCCAGAGAGGGAGAAAGAGGAGAAATGACAGACAAGAGAAAAAATGTCCAAACAACCCCCACCCGCATCCACTGCAAGCACAGTAGGCCCTTGCCCTACATTGTTCCAAATCAGTAGGACACCCCGGTACTGGAAGTTACACACAGCACCATCGCACCACCCGACCACCCCCTTTTGGAGGGTTAACTCCTGTCTTATAACTGAAGAAATAATGGAGGAAAGTAGTATATACCTCATTATTTACTTCTGGAATATCTAGACTTTCCTCGATATAGCTGTCCACTTCATCAGGATTAGCAGTTTTATTATCCGACAATATGTTATCATCTCCAAAGACATCACTAGGATCAGTCAACATTGGTCGTATCTTTGATGGTTGTTTGTTTTCTTTATCATCAATGGAGTGAATCCAAGAATCTGTGAACACAAATAAGCTGCAGGGTTTGAAATTTACAGTAACAAGTAGCAAATTACGCAACCTCAAAATCTAATTTGCCACCTGATGAAAAAGTGGGTAGCAAAAAAAGTTGCTCCGAAGGAATTTTTCAGTATAAATTAATTTCTAGGGAGTACTAGCCAATTATCATTAAAAGACTGATCTGCTTGTCACTGAACACAATGTCATAAGGTCAAAGGGATTGTCAATGACTTTGACCATATGAAATTTTGTTTGGTCATAAATGTGACAACTACTGGGTTGGATGGCAAGAAGACCTTATTAGGCCTCCAGGGTTTGAGATGGTATTTGCTACTAGCTTTTATATCAGGTAGCAAGTACCTCATCAGGTAGCAAGTACCTCATCAGGTAGCAAGTACCTGCTGCCTGCAAAACAAGTAAATTTCTAATACTGAGCTGTAACTAGTAAATCAAGTGACGTAACAAAACTCAAATCAGCCTATGCACTCTCAAAGTCTCATCAGATACATATCTGTTCCCTTGTAGAGTCATGAGGTCATTTATTGCTGTGTGCCAAAAGCATAAGCTCTAGCCTGATTGTCATAACAGTACTTAAAGGAAACTCACTGATTTTATGCAACTATTTTAGCATTGGTACATGATGAAAAATCAGTTTCCTTTACTACTATTCTGATCTGTGAACAATGAAGCTGATAAATATGCTGTGAAATGTAAAACAGGTGACTCTAGTTAATGATTGAGGTTAGGGTTGTCACTTATCCACCACTTCAAAATTCTCTGCTTTTCCATACCTTTTTTGCAGATCCACAAGGTAATTTCATTCTTTACTTCAACAATGCCAACTGTATCACTTGGATTATGGTCACTCTTAAATTAAAGAATCAGCTCCCCCAAGGAGCAAATTCTTTCCTTTAAGATAAGCCCCCAATGAAGAGGGAGATATGCTAGGACTATCTCTCTGGAAAGTACATCATTTCTCCATGAACAGAATAAGTATATTTTCTGAAGACTGCAACAGCCACTAATTTTCAAATTTCATGACTTTTCAAGTCTTTTCTAAATTTCCCTGACCAAAAGTCTTTTCCAAATTTCCCTGACCAACACACAAAAAAATCATTTTCCAGATTGTTTTTCCTGACTAGGGCAACCCCAATGGTGTGGAATTATGGTATGGAATGTTCAAATGAGCCGCAACATGACAAAACCAACAAAGTGGCATGAGTGCCCACCAAAGACTCAGATCAGCCTGGGCATCCACCCAGTCTGATCAGTCTTCGCTGTCGGCATGGCGTTAGCCTAGACCCTTAGCTACCCTTTAAGAGTACAGGGAATACTCTGATCAGGCTAGGTGGATGCTCAGGCTGATCTGAGTATTTGCTGGGCACACAAGCTACTTTGTTGTTTCTGGCGTGTTGAGGCTCATTTAAACAGGGTTTTTTTGCCATCTTACCATCTTCGTTACACTGGAAATCAGTTACAGCTTTATCTTCAAAATGTTTTCTGTCTGTCTCTGTTGCTGCCCCTCTCCCTATGACTTTCTCCACATCACCATCATTATTTTCATCTACCTCTTCAAGCAGCTTTGCTCCATGATTACCATTCTCTTTCAACATATCTGATTCTGTCTCTGAATTTTCAGTCATTTTTCTTCCTATATCTTCAAGTTTCTGTCCAAAATGTTGACGATTTGGTGATTTCACCACATTATCAATGTCACTATTCATTATATCATTCCAAACTTCATCAGTTTCTGACTTAGTTTTGTCTTTAACGAAGCCCCTATCAGTAGTATTTTTTCCTTGACATTCTGTCCCACTTTCAGTTTTGTTTTTAACACCTAGTTGACATTTTCTTAAAACCTGACCATTTGAATCACATTTACTGGCCGATTTTTTACTGGAACCTACAGCATCAGATGCACAATTGATACCAGAATCATCTGAATCCAACTGAATAATATCATCCCTAACATCTTCCCCACTGGTTACTGTGTCAGTTTTAACTTTGTCATTCACATCTGTTTTATTCTCATTACAACCTTTATGTAACTCATCTTTATCTTTTATGGTTTTCTTACTGGCACTATTAACATTATCTTCACCTTTAAGATCTTTTTTTACAGTCTTTTTATGATTTAACTTATCATAACTTTTCAAAGAATTATTGCACCAGCTTGTTGTGCTTCTTTTATATTCCGACTCTGTTTCAATTGTCAATTCAAAATCATCAGTGTCACTTGAGCCGTCATTGCATGGCTCTTTATAACCACTACTCTGGTTTCTGCAACTTGATTTTGTCTCTTTTTTCCCACCTGGTAACTTTACACAGAAATTTTCATGCCCATCTCTAATAGAGTTTTCTCTGGTAGTGTCAATCACTGATTTATTGTCTGTTCCTCCTTTATGAAAATATTTGCTAGTGGTATCAGAAATGTCTGTTGTGAAGTTATTATTCCTATTTTCAACTTTAACTCTACTTCTGTCTTCAAGTTTTGTCAGCTTTTGTGACCCATCAGAATCATGAAACAATTCCAGTCCATCTGAATCGGAATCAGAAAACAGCCCTGGACTAGCTGCTTGGTCAAAACTTGATGACATCACAGCTTTGCTGCAACTTTTGATGATGTCATCAGTTTCTGTTGTCCTTGCACTAGAATAAATCCCTGAGGAATTATTTGCACTGTGTATTTTGATTTGAGTAGTCTGTCCATCATGCATAGTTTTGGGGCATTTGCTAGGTCTGTCAGGTCCAATATCATAACTTTCTGCATAAGCATGGTCTCCAGCAGTTTTGATGACATCACCATTATATGAGTAGTTGGCATGGTGATACGGGTCGGTTTCCATGAGAGACTGTTCTATAGCAAGTTGAATCAACTGTTCCTCTGATAAATTGTCTAAGTCTTTTGTGCTTGGTTCTGAAAATGCAGAAAAAACACTATTAAATTTACTATCACATTTCAGCTATGACACAACTATTCTACTATCTATTTAAATACCTGATTGATTATACAAGTATTAACCTTAATTTCTTGTATTAAATTTCTTCAGTATAATTTCATGTTAGCTTAATTCCCTAAAGTGACTAAACTGACAACCATGTCTAAAGGTCTACATGCTCTATCAGTAAATGTGTCCTGGGCGGGCACCACATGTTCTCGTATGCCCAATCCCAACCTATGACTACACACATTCCCATACTGACCAATGAAGAACTGCCATGTCAAACTGACCTAGCAGCCAACGCCTGGTCCTGTGAACATTGATAAGCCTTGGCCGAATTCAGTCCTGTGTTCAGTCCCAACAAATGGCTTGGTTATATGATGGTCAAATTGCTTTGGAACAAGACAGGAATTTGGCTTGCACAATAAAATGTTCTGGGCTGACCCATGAGGACATCGCAACACAGCATATTCAATACAGCAAGGTCATAGTGTAACACAACCACTGAATTAGGTCACATCGTGAATAAAGATGTCTATGAATGATGTTATTTTCAAACCAGAAATGTGTCCATAGAACACAGATGTTCCCGCCAAGTGCCTTATGTAAGATGACACATTAACGTATTGGCACTTGTAGGATAACTAGGTTCACAGAGACAAAAAGGGAAAATCAATGGACCATGAATAGGTCAAAGTGACTTACTTTTATTATGCAGTCAAACCTCAGACATGAATATGATATGAACATATCTTCATTATAGCCTATTCGCGGTCTATATGCCCACTGTGACCTTCACCTTTAAGCTAGTGAAATTGTCCTTGCAGGCAACAACTGTCTTGCCAAATAAGTTTTGAGCCCAATACAAACAGGTTTTCACTGTATCCTATGCACAAAGTTTAAGTGTGGACTGTGACTTTGATCTTTGAGCTAGCTACATGGTTTTGCATGTAATGCAGCCTCTGGACATGATAATAATTTATGCCATATAATTAGGAGATCCCACCATGCAGGACAAAGTAATGGGCTGGACAAACAAGTAGCCCAAAGGGCAACAATTGCTTACCTGAGAGACATTGTAAACCTATAGGGATATTTAAGATGCTCAAGGGCAGCTAACTCCACAGTCAAATCAGGTTGAAAATTTAACTCATCCAAAACATTATGTATGCCCTCATTTAATATATGCAAGTTTAAAAAGTATCCGATCAAGAGCACAATAGACAGAGCTGTCAAGGGCAGCTAACTTCGTAGCGGTTGGCCTGATCTGGCAAAAATTTGAACTTGTTTAAGAAATTTTATGCATTTCCTCATTACCTGCAAGTTTGAAAAGGATCGAATAAGTAGAAACCAAGAAAAAGTGGCGACATTGATTTTTTGGATGCTCAGGGCAGGTACTCCATAGTCAGTGGTGGGATCTAGCCGAAGTGCTAACTAATCCAAGCTTTTATGCATATCCTCATTACCTGCAAGTATGAAGAGGATCTGATGAAAAATGAAAATGTGATGACATTCTTTTCTCCATTATAAGCAGGGCTCGGGAAAACCGGATTTCTTTCGGTCCCAGACCGAAATTCAGAAATTGGGACCGATTGGAAACAGCCCAAAGCCCCCAAAAATCGGTCCCATACTGGCCCAATACGTAGGAAATTTTCTCCGATTCGTCCGATAATTGTTACATACGGCGTCGGCCGTTTGATCTTGTCCCGACGTATGAAATATCGCCACCGTCTTTAAAATTCTAGCACGTGTCATAACTAATCGGATTAACGCAGGAGTTAGCCAGACGAAAAGACCGCCTACGGGCCAATCGAGATTGTCAGTATGGAGCACTGAACCACATGTCGGACCGCCTACCTGTCAATAACAAGTGTCATAATGACGCGCACTCTTACGACAGTCTGCAAAACAACTTATCAAAATCACGATGACTGGGCTTTGGGATGAAAGGTGTCCATCTTGTAAAAAAATAATGGAACTATAAAATATGAAAATGGAAACGTCCATCTCACCGATTTTCCTAGTTGTATCGTCATATCGTCATGCAGACCAGTGCGAAAGTAATGCCGATCAGTGCACAAAAATAGCGCATTTTGATCAGGGTCTACGCGATTATTATATTGGGTATAATACTAACGGTAGCGTTGATATGCAATTACCCGCTCGTTTATGGGTCAAGCACGTTTTGTCTTTGATGTAAAGATAAAAGACGCCGCTGTGAGTATAACGTACGCAGTGTCATTCTAACTGTATGACGGCTAAAGGTACCTAAGTACACACACAGATGACTAACAATCGTATCAGCCAGCGCAACTAAGCAGTCAGACCGGTCTTTCTTGTTCGCATCTAACATGAATAATAATGAACGGCGACCTAGCGACAACCGAATACTTCGGTGGAAGCTAGTCATTATACGCTCTTCACGCGTTCCGTAAGTCACCATTTCTGACGCGGCCCATTCGGCGGCAGTGGAGGGGAAATTATGCAATTTGGGTACGTTAAGCAGTACAACCATCATAACTTGGGCGAGTTAATGCTCAGGACTTACGTATTGTTCACAAACAAACAGGAATGACAGTCAATAATATTATTTCAATGCAATGGGCTTGAACAGGTTGTCTCCCCTGTCCACCTGTCAATCAAGTGTGATGTCTTCTATCACGTCCGCTTTGCCTACGAACACTTTCTAGTCTTGTATTTGCTTCTACATGCGTAGCTAAACGTCTTAAAATGTTTGAAACCAAGAACTCCACCAAACACAACAATGTACGACCATTGTACGGAAATCGGGATTAATTCATAGGACTTCGCTTGTTGTCATTAGTTTTCGTGACAGGTATCATTTTTTTCCAATGGAAATAAGTTAGGTGATGACGTCATCGGCTGGACCGATTCATTTTTCAATATTTCCCCAGCCCTGATTATAAGACTATGGGATTTTTTTCAAACGCTCAAGTGCAGCTAACTCCGTAGTCTGTGCTCGAATCCGGCCAAATTTCGAACTCATCCAAGCTCTTATGTATGTCATCATTACCTGCAAGAATAATAAGGATCTAATCAAAAACCTTGATTGCAGCACCCTGAAAGTCAAACTTGCTCGAGATATTGTCATGCCCTACATTTGTGTGAATTTATTTTTGAATCCGTTGAGAAATGTAGGTGCTAGAGCAATGACAAAGTTTTTCTATAAACAGCCACAGTAACCTTGACCTTGGGCACAGCATCCTGGAAGTCGAACTTGCTCGAGATATTGTCATACCCTACATTTGTGTAAAGTTATTTCAAAATCCATGGAGAAATGTAGGTGCTAGGGCGATGACAAAGTTTTTCTAAAAATAGCCACAGTGACCTTGACCTTGGGCACAGCACCCTGAAAGTCGAACTTGCTCGAGATATTGTCATGCCCTACATTTGTGTGAATTTATTTTAAAATCCATTGAGAAATGTAGGTGCTAGAGCGCTGACAAAGTTTTTCTAAAAATTGCCACAGTGACCTTGACCTTGGGCGCAGCACCCTGGAAGTCAAACTAGTTCGAGATATTGTCATACCCTACATTCGTGTGAAGTTGATTTAAAATCCGTTGAGAAATGTAGGCGCTAGAGCGATGACCAAGTTTTTCTAAAAATAGCCACAGTGACCTTGACCTTGAGTGCAGCACCCTGAAAGTCCAACTTGCTCGAGATATTGTCATGCCCTACATTTGTGTGAAGTTATTTTAAAATCTGCTGAGAAATGTAGGTGCTAGAGCGCTGACAAAGTTTTTCTAAAAATAGCCACAGTGACCTTGACCTTGGGCGTAGCATCCTGAAAGTTGAACTTGCTCGAGATATTGTCATGCCCTACATTTGTGTGAAGTTATTTTAAAATCCATTGAGAAATGTAGGTGCTAGAGCGCTGACAAAGTTTTTCTAAAAACAGCCACAGTGACCTTGACCTTGGGCGCAGCATCCTGAAAGTCGAACTTGCTCGAGATATTGTCATGCCCTACATTTGTGTGAAGTTATTTTAAAATCCGTTGAGAAATGTAGGCAATAGAGCGATGACAAAGTCTTTCTAAAACCAGAGGGCCAATGGCCCTATATCGCTCACCTGAGCACTGAGGTTATGTTGGAATAAAAGCACCGCAGGCACTGCATGATACCCCGCCACTGCTGTGCATCCTAACTTATTTTTTGAGATATATAATAGCTAAAGAGCCACAGAACTGAGATAGACAGAGATATGATGTCCTTACTGTAAATAAATATTAATATAAACCACCCAACAACGTGGAGCATTCTGACCAGTGTAGATTTAGATCAGGCTGTAAAGCATTTCTTTGAGCTGAGAGACTCTGTTTCCTATTCTATGGTGTTAAACATATCAGTGAAGTTTCATTCAGATATTCCATATAGTATAGGAACTACAAGTCAAAAAACATTTTTCAGATCTATCAAGGGGGAATACTCATTAACTGGAAAGGTAAGAGTGATGGTTCTTTGTCACAATATGTAACCTTTGATGTGAAACATACCTATGAAGTTTCATTCAGATATTCCATATAGTAAAGGAACTACAGATAAAAAAACGTTTTTCAGATCAATCAAGGGCGGATAACTCACAAACCGGAAAGATCAAAGTGACAGTTCCTAGTCACTATATGAAGCCTTTGATGTGAAACATATCAGTGAAGTTTTATTCAGATATTCCATATAGAAAGGGAACTACAGGTCAAAAACCATTTTTCGGACCTATCAAGGGCAGATAACTCATGAACTGGAAAGGTAAGAGTGATGGTTCTTTGTCACAGTATGTAACCTTTGATGTGAAACATACCTGTAAAGTTTCATTTAAATATTCCACATAGTAAAGGAACTACGGGTAAAAAACATTTTTTAATTCAATCAAGGGCGGATAACTCACAAACGGGAAAGGTAAGAGTGACGGTTCTTAGTCACAATATGTTACCTTTGATGTGAAACATATCTGTGCAGTTATATTCAGATATTCCATATAGTAAAGGAACAATAGGTCAAAAACCTTTTTTCAGACCTATCAAGGGCGGATAACTCACAAACTGGGAAGGTCAGAGTGACGGTCCTTAGTCACAATATGTAACCTTTGATGTGCAACATATCTGTGAAGTTTCATTCAGGTATCATTAACAGTAAAGGAATAACAGGCCAGAAACCATTTTTCCAATACGAAAAAGGGCAGTAACTCCGTTAAAAATGGACGGATTTTGCCCATTAACAATCCCATACCACTCATCGCCGATAACAATATGTATGCAAAATTTGAAAAAATTCCATGAATAAATACTCAAGTTATCGATCGGAAATGGTGAGCACGGACGGACGGACGGACGGACGGACGGACGGACGGACGGACAGACACCGATAGGTATAACATAATACCCCGCCACTAAAGTGTGGCGGGGTATAAAAACTAAGTTGCCACATCAACAAAACAACATGCACAACAGCAATAAAACACACCATTTATGTAGAGGAAAATATTACAAACATTTATGCAAAAAATAAGCTTTATCCCCCCTTAATGGCTTCTGAGAAGAAGATCTTTGGGAAAAAAAATAAAAATGCAAAAATTGAAAATTTGGCCCTTCAATTGCAACGGCAACCAATCAAAATCAGGTCTTTGGGCAAAATTCTTATAGCTGATAGAGGACTACTCTAGGAACATTTCTGTAAAGCTTTTGTCAAAATATCTGCCGTAACACAGAAATAAATACCAAATGTCCACTTTCCCCAATGTAAGTCTATGGAAACTTTAAATTGCCATAGCAACCAGTTCACACGGGCAATGATAATATGAAATATACTTTAGGTAGAGGCTAATGTTATTAATATGTATGCAAAGTATCAGCTTCATCCTCCTCATGGCTTCACTTTCCCCATTATAAGTCAATGGAAACTATAAGTTGACATAGCAACCAAAGTTCTTATTGGGTTGGAAGAAAAAACAAAATTCATGTAGAGGCTTCTGTCATCAACATGTTTGCACAATATCAGCTTCATCCCCCATATGGCTTCTGAGCAGAAGATTTTTTCATTTTTTCTTTTTTTTTTCGAAAATTTACCCTATATTTTGCCATGGCAACCAATCAAATTCAGCGATTTGGAGAAAATTCATCTGAAATATAGAGGACTATTCAAGAAACATTTCTGTAGAAAGAAAATCTAAATAAAAGCCGTGAGACAGCAAAAATTGCCAATTTCCATTTTCCCCATTATAAGTCAATGGAAACTCTTAGTTGCCATAGCAACCAAACTGCTGGAGTAATTGCCATGAAAAATAGTAATTCTATAGAGGCTAGTACTAAGATTCTTTCTGTAAAGTTTGAGCTTTATTGGCCACACAGTTTATGCAGAGATGATTTTTTAATATTTTTCCATTTTTAACTATTCGATTGCAATGGCAACCAGAAAAATTGCCCAATTTGTATAAATTTAACAAGGCTGGTTAAAGACTACTCCAGGTACATTTCTATAAAAGTTTTATCAAAATATCTGCAGTTGCATAGCAATAAATGCAATTTTTCTATTTTGCCATTATAAGTCAATGGCAACTTTAAGTTCCCATAGCAACCAAACTACTAGAGCAATTGCCAAGAAAAACAGTACTTTTATAGAGGGCAGTGCCAAGATCCTTTCTGTGAAGTTTGAGCTTTATTGGTTGCATAGTTTCTGAGGAGATGATTTTTGAATATTTTTTCTATTTTTAACCATTCGGTTGCCATGGCAACCAGCCAAATTGAGCAATTGACAAAAATTTCATGTGGTTGATGGAGGACTACTCAAGGAACATTTCTGTAAAAGTTTTGACGGACGGACTGACGGACGGACGACGGACGACGGATGCCTGCCTATACTATAAGCTCACCTGTGAGCCTTCGGCTCAGGTGAGCTAAATATGTGATGACGTTGTTTTCTCCATTATAACACTATGGGATTTTTTTCAACACTCAAGGGCAGCTAACTCCGTAGTCTGTGCTCGAATCCGGCCAAATTTCGAACTCATCCAAGCTCTTATGTATGTCATCATTACCTGCAAGTATGATAAGGATCTAAGCAAAAACAGTTGAGAAAAACGTGATGACGCCATTTTCCCCATTATAACCCTATGGGATTTTTTTCAAACGCTCAAGGGCAGCTAACTCGTAGTCTGTGCTCGAATCCGACCAAATTTCGAACTCATCCAAGCTCTTGTGTATGTCATCATTACCTGCAAGTATGATAAGGATCTAATCAAAAACAGTCGAGAAACTGTGATGACGCCATTTTCCCCATTATAACCCTATGGGGGCTATCTGTTGCCATGGAAACCAGAGTTCTGAGCTGATCGGCACCAAAACCTAATGCAGCCTTTCCCCCACCCTAATGATGCTTCAGATAAAATTTGATTGCGATCGGCCCACTGGTCTCTGAGATATTTATGTTTGAAAGTGTTGACGCACCCACCCACGCACCCACTAACCCACGCACGGACGGACGACGGCTCGACTCCCATCCTATAAGCTCACCTCTGAGCCTTCGGCTCAGGTGAGCTAAACAAGTAGCCCAAAGGGCAACAATTGCTCACCTGAGAGACACTGTAAACCTATAGGGATATTTAAGATGCTCAAGGGCAGCTAACTCCACAGTCAGTGGTCCAATCAGGCTGAAAATTAAACTCATCCAAAACATTATGTATGACCTCATTTAATATATGCAAGTTTAAAAAGTATCCGATCAAGAGCACAATAGACAGAGCTGTCAAGGGCAGCTAACTTCGTAGTGGTTGGCCTGATCTGGCCAAAATTTGAACTTGTTTAAGATATTATGCATTTCCTCATTACCTGCAAGTTTGAAAAGGATAGGATCAGTAGAAACCAAGAAAAAGTGGCGACATTGATTTTTTGGATGCTCAGGGCAGGTACTCCATAGTCAGTAGTGAGATCTAGCCGAAATGCTAACTAATCCAAGCTTTTATGCAATTCCTCATTACCTGCAAGTATGAAGAGGATCCCATGAAAAATGAAAATGTGATGAAGTTGTTTTCTCCATTATAACACTACAGGATTTTTTTCAAACGCTCAAGGGCAGCTAACTCCGTAGTCTGTGCTCGAATCCGGCCAAATTTCGAACTCATCCAAGCTCTTATGTATGTCATCATTACCTGCAAGTATGATAAGGATCTAATCAAAAACCTTGATTGCAGCACCCTGAAAGTCAAACTTGCTCGAGATATTGTCATGCCCTACATTTGTGTGAAATTATTTTAGAATCCGTTGAGAAATGTAGGTGCTAGAGCGATGACAAAGTTTTTCTAAAAATAGCCACAGTGACCTTGACCTTGGGCACAGCATCCTGAAAGTCAAACTTGCTTGAGATATTGTCATACCCTACATTTGTGTCAAGTTATTTCAAAATCCATGGAGAAATGAAGGTGCTAGGGCAATGACAAAGTTTTTCTCAAAATAGCCACAGTGACCTTGACCTTGGGCACAGCACCCTGAAAGTCGATCTTGCACGAGATATTGTCATGCCCTACGTTTGTGTGAATTTATTTTAAAATCCGTTGAGAAATGTAGGTGCTAGAGCGCTGACAAACTTTTTCTAAAAATAGCCACAGTGACCTTGACCTTGGGCCCAGCACCATGGAAGTTCAACTTGCTTGAGATATTGTCATACCCTACATTTGTGTCAAGTTATTTTAAAATCCATGGAGAAATGAAGGTGCTAGGGCGATGACAAAGTTTTTCTAAAAATAGCCACAGTGACCTTGACCTTGGGCACAGCACCCTGAAAGTCAAACTTGCTCGAGATATTGTCATGCCCTACATTTGTGTGAAGTTATTTCAAAATCCATTGAGAAATGTAGGTGCTAGAGCCCTGACAAATTTTTTCTAAAAATAGCCACAGTGACCTTGACCTTGAGTGCAGCACCCTGAAAGTCCAACTTGCTCGAGATATTGTCATGCCCTACATTTGTGTGAAGTTATTTTAAAATCCGTTGAGAAATGTAGGCAATAGAGCGATGACAAAGTTTTTCTAAAAATATGTGATGACGTTGTTTTCTCCATTATAACACTATGGGATTTTTTTCAAACGCTCAAGGGCAGCTAACTCCGTAGTCTGTGCTCGAATCCGGCCAAATTTCGAATTCATCCAAGCTCTTATGTATGTCATCATTACCTGCAAGTATGATAAGGATCTAAGCAAAAACAGTTGAGAAAACGTGATGACGCCATTTTCCCCATTATAACTCTATGGGATTTTTTTCAAACGCTCAAGGGCAGCTAACTCCGTAGTCTGTACTCGAATCCAGCCAAATTTCGAACTCATCCAAGCTCTTGTGTATGTCATCATTACCTGCAAGTATGATAAGGATCAAATCAAAAACAGTCGAGAAACTGTGATGACGCCATTTTCCCCATTATAACCCTATGGGGGCTATCTGTTGCCATGGAAACCAGAGTTCTGAGCTGATCGGCACCAAAACCTAATGCAGCCTTTCCCCCACCCAAATGATGCTTCAGATAAAATTTGATTGCGATCGGCCCGCTGGTCTCTGAGATATTTATGTTTGAAAGTGTTGACGCACCCACCCACGCACGGACGGACGATGGCTCGACTCCCATCCTATAAGCTCACCTCTGAGCCTTCGGCTCAGGTGAGCTAAAAATGGGTGACGGTGACCTTCAAGCTAGCGACATGGTCCTTGCACGTGACAAATCATCTTGTCATGATGGTTATTTATGCCAAATAATTTTTGTGCGTACTGTGACCTTGACCTTTGAGCTAACAAAATGGTTTTTATACACAATAATGGTCTAGCCATGATAATTATTTATGCCACTGCCATATGATTATTAAATGCCACAAAGCAGGACAAAGTTATGTGCTAGACAAGAACATGTTTTCACTATAGCCTATGCACAAAGTTTACGTGCGCGGTGTGACCTTTAACTTCAAGTTAGCGACATGGTTTTTGCAAGCCACACATCATCTTGTTGTGATGATCATTTACGCCAGATGCCACATAACCATGCATGCAAAAGTTATGGGCCAGACACAAACATGTTTTTACTATAACCTAAGTTCAGCCTTGACCTTTAAGCTGGCGAAAAGTTCTTGCATGCCACAAATCTTCTTGTTATGAAGATCATTTATGCCAAATAATTATCAAATCCCACCATGGAGGACAAAGTTATGGCAATACGCAATTTCGGTAACACACAAACACTATATGCTCTTCCCCCATTTCATGGTGGGGGCATAAAACTATATGGAAACTGACAGGAGCTCTGGATATGGTGAAGTCTGATGATGAAAAGGTGATGGCGGTATACCTTCTAGCATTCTGTTTGCGATTTTTGTCAAATCAAAGTACACGTACTGCTTTTCTATATGACAACCCAGGATCAACTTCTGACATGGTTAAAGATAAAAAATAGTGATCAAGGGCAATAACTCACTTTGCTCATGTTTCTCCTCATTTCTGCTCATCTCCAGAACTTTCTGAAAGTCACCTTCTGTATCATCACCATAGTCTCGGCTGAACTGAAATCACAGACCAAAGTCCAGTTAACAAGGCATTATATTTTCAAACATAATGTATCAAAAATCAATGCCAATTTTTGCCAAAAAGTGAGGAGCTTTTGCACGGCAAAAGCTCCTCACAATCTTTGAGCAAAACATATTAGCACATATGGATTGGGTGGGCGACTCCCCCCCCCCCCACTAGCACATATGGGTTGCCCCTCCCAACCCAACCCCATCCCCCTGATGAAACCTTAGCCAATAAGAAAGAAGATAATCTTTCCCGAAAGTTGTTTGCCATGGGAGCAAATTCTTTTCTCTCCCAATCAGGAGGGAGACAACAAATACTAAAACAGATTACCTTTCCTGAAAATATTTTATCTCCCCCTTAAGCGGAATATTTTCTGAAGACTACCATAGTCATTAAATTTTGTATTTCCTATTTTTTTCTTGACATTTAATGTCCTTTCTAAATTTCCCTGACCAATCACAAAATTTCATGACTTTTCCCTGGCCTGTAAAAAATTCATTTTCCCCCGACTTTTTTCCCTGACCATAGCAACCCTGTTATCTGTTCACATTAAAACCAGTTTCATATTGCCACACTTTGTCTACTTTCATCTCCAAATTATACCTATACCTATAAGCCTATACAATACTTAGAACAAATAATTAGCAAGACTTCTTATGTTATGATCCCGCAGGTTTACAAAATAGCACTCTCAATAATATTTGGTGAATGCAAACACCTCAAAGAGAGAGAGTAATCTCCCTTGAAAATAAGTTTGTCTCCCGTGTCTAAGTAGCCGAACTGAAACATGTTCTCTTAGAGGGAAGAATTTTATCCTCCTCTGGGAGCAATTTCTTCCCTTTGAAATGAGCTCCTGACAGATGGATGGATGGATGGATGGCTTGCGATAAAACATCCTTTTCAACAGTATTTCAGTCATATCAGGGTGATGGGAAGGTGAAAATGAAAGGCTTTTGCAACGAAACCCAGTTTACGGTTAAGAAGATTTCTGCCTCCAGCAGGGCTCTAACCCAGGACCGCCAGATCAGAAGGCCAGCGCTTAAGCTACTGAGCTACTGGGGCTCCTAACTCCTATCAGAAGAAAGACAAATTCTTCAAGATTTGAGAACTCTTTGAGTGGTGTCTGTGTATCTTATGGTTGATGGGTTTACTTTCAGGGGAAACAACTCTACCATTTTCGTGTTTGCCTCCCTTCTCAAAAGGAGTCAAGTCTTAAAGAAAAGAATTTGCTCCTTTAGGAGCAGAAGCAAATTATTTCTTTAAGACTTGACCCAATTTTTGAAGGTTTTTGCATCCAGGGCTGCTTGCAAACAGGTTTCACCCATCAGAAAGACAAAGTCTTCAATGTTTGAGTACTCTTTGAGTGGTGTCTGTACATCTTACAGTTAATGGGTAAACTTTCAGGGGAAATAACTCTACCCTTTCTTGTGTTTGCCTCCCTTCTCAAAAGGGGTCATGTCTTAAAGAAAAGAATTTGCTCCTTTAGGAGCAAATTCTTCCCTTTTAGACATGACCCCCATTTTGAAAAGGATTTTGTCATCTAGGTAACCAACCAGGAAGTCACAAAAGCTGTTCCCCTTTGTACAAATGGCAGAAAAGCATGGAGAAGTACCTTAAGTAACATACAGTACCTGTTCTCTTTCTTCTTGTTCTTTAAGGCTCATTTCAATGGCTTTGGCAAGTTCTGAGTCTTCCTCATCTTCAAGTGTTAATGGTTTCAGTAGCCTGGCTTCTTCCTATGAATAGTAGGACAATAGTGTGAGTGAGAGAATGACATGGGTTTTGCGGCACATCAGCTCAATAAAAAGCAATTTTTGCCATAAAGAGATTAGCATCAAGCCCTTAAAACTGTGTCAACAAAATTGCAAAATTACACCACCCGTTACTCTGGCTTTGATAACAAATCACTGCTGGCTGAATGGAATGGGATTTTAGTGCCCTTTCAACAGCATTTTGGTCAATCTGGGACAAATGGGAATAAGCAGAGCTGATATAGTGAGCATAACTAATCCAGAAGCTTGAGAAAAATTTAGTTCTTAGCTAAGCACTTACTCATTTTAATGACCGAGTCCAAAGCATAAACCCCTTTGCCAACACAACCATATAAAAACTTAAGGTATAATTTCTGTCTATTCTTTTAACAATTACTTTTTATTTCCTGTAAAGAGGCAATTCCAATGAGATCCACATCACTAAGAAGTAGATAACTGAGCCGCGACACGGAAAAACCAAAGTGACATGTGCTTCATACAAAGACTCAGATCAGCATAGGCATTTGCCCAGTCTAAGCAGTGTCTTCGCTGTCTGCATGAAGGTAGCTTAGACCCTTAGCTACCCTTTAAGTGCACAGCAAAGACTCTGATCAGGCTGGGCAGATGCCCAGGCTGATCTGAGTCTTTGCTGGGCACACATGCCACTTTGTTGGTTTTGCCATGTTGTGGTCCACATGGAGCATAAAAGTACTTTCGATGGAGATTTTTGCCTCCCTTCTAAATAGGGGTCAATCTAAAAGGAAAGAATTTGCTCCCCTCAGAGTAAATTGTTTCCTATAACAGAAGATCTGTTTTTGGAAGGGTTTAGTTGTCTAAGGTAGCAAACAGGAATTGACAAAAGCTGTTTCCCTTTGCAAAAATGGCATACACTGAAGTTGACCAATGCACCTTAAATAAAGATTCAAAATGAACACCCCAGAAATTTTTGCTAATCTGGTGTTATGCAGGAGTACCTTGTCTTTCTCCTGGTTTCCAGTTTCAGGGCCTGTTGTGTTAGTCCCATTCACAGCTGTTGACGGAGTTAAACCTTTCTTGTTAAATTTGTACCTGAAATTATATATATTTATGGAAAGCTAATCAAGATTTGTCTTTTATACAAAATATGACCTTCTCTTTTAGCAAAACTGGCAGAAAAAAAACAAATTTAATTAATACTTGATTAAAATACATGTGTACAGTGTTAAAAATTAATTTTTGCATGTAGTAAGTACTTCCTACCTGGTATAAAAGCTAGTAGCAAAACTCACATACCTGGTAGCAAAAGCTGGAGGCCAAAAACAGTCCTCTTCCCACTCAACAGTTGTCAGATTTATAACCAACCAAAATTCCATAAGGACAAAGGCATTGATAATGCATTTGACCTTATGGAATTGTGTTTAGTCTTACACATAGAAGCAGTATTTTTATGAAAATCAGCTATGAAAATCGGCTAGTATTTCCAAGAAATTAACTTTTACATGTACTATAAAAGAATTCCTAGACAGCAACTTTTTGCTACCCACTTTTTTTTCAGGTGGCAAATGAGATTTTTAGGTGGCAAATTTGCTACTTGTTAATCTAATTTTGAACCTTGCTTACAGTCAGTTTATAATGCTATGGTCTGGGTTCTTACAAAGAAACAGTTTTACATGCGAATAGCTATGTATTGAGATTTAACTACATAATATATGGCTATATTTTGTCCTCAGATTATTCCATTTTCTTTCAGATCTTACCCAGGAAAATCAAGCTTTCTCTTTGGGGTATCCTCTTTACTTTCATGAGTATCAAATAATGTGAGGGCCTTCTCTTTACTACAAAAAACAGAAAATAATATGAGCCGTGACACAACAAACCATACAAAGTTGCATGAGTGCCCAGCAAAGTCTCAGATCAGCCTGGGCATCCACCCAGTCTGATCAGAGTCTTTTCTGTCTCAATGACAGTAGCTCGAACCACTGGCTACCCTTCAAGTGCAAGCAAAGACTGGTCAGACTGGGCGGATACCCAGGCTGAGCTGGGTCTTTGCTGGTCACAAATGCCACTCTGTTAGTTTTGTCGCACTCGTATACTGTTAGAACCTAGCTGGGATCAGAAATGCCAGAACAATCAGTGTACATGTACATCTAGATCTACTGCTCCTGATGAAGTAATCTGGTCAAGGTATCTGCACAATTCGCAAAAAACAAACAATTTTCTATTTTATGGTTTCAAACTGCTGATTTCCAACATTTTAAGGGAGATGTTATAATTTTTTTTCTCATTTCTCCATGTAAATGTCCAATGTATGGTTTATGCAAAATGAATACTGGCAATTTTTGTGCAAGCAGAATATGTATTATCTATTTATTTCTCCCCTTTATCTGGTATTAACCCATTTTGAGCAGTATAAACCCTTTTTTTTTTGACTGGTGGACTTGTTCATTCTTTATCATCTGAATTAGTCCATTTGTAGCTTTTAGTGTTTTTTGGTGAATGTTTTTACTTTTACAACATTCTGCACAGAAATTCCTGTAAGCAAAAAGTGTAGACCCTGATCAGATGTCGCATTTTGTGGCATCTGAACTGGGTCTGCAAAAGTTTGCTTATGTCCCCAAAACGAGTTTCCAGTCTAAAGAGGATTAATGAAGGAAATAGCCTCCTCGATATTAACTTTTTTCGTGCTACGGAAAAACTTTCTTGAACATTTCACAATTTGCAGTAACGACATCTCACCTGTGGCTAACATGCTGTAGTTGAACAGGATAGGCTGGCTGGGTATTTTCTTCACAATGAGACTGTAGTGTTAAATATGAAGGTATTGTCACACTCTGGGCCATCTTGGTATTCCGGAGGTATGTGTGGTCATAACTGTACCTCTTTAGATGAATAATAAACACTCTGAAAGTGAAAATGAGCAGCATCCATTGAAAACTGCCAACAGAAAATACATAACTGAGACGTGACATGACAAAACCAACAAAGTGGTTATGCGCCCAGCCCAGACTCAGATCAGCCTGGGCATCTGCCCAGTCTGATCAGAGTCTTTGCTGTCCGCATGGAGGTAGCTTAGACCCTTAGCTACTCTTTAAGCACTTAGCCAAGAGTCTGATCAGACTTGGTGGATGCTCAGGCTGATCTAAGTAAGCCCTGGGTGCACAACCACTTTGTTGGTTTTGTCGTGTCGTGGCTCATACTGAAATCAACCAAATTGCAAGAATAGATCAGTCTTAAGGTGAGGTGGGAGTAATTGACAAAACACATGATTTTATTCATACTTGCTTATACTGTACATTTTCAGTCCCTCTTTCAGAAAATGTAATAAAAAAGGGGGGTCGCCGATGTCGTTTTCAAGATATCTGACCTCGAAAACGTCAATTTTTCCACTTTTTCGACCCGACGTTATAATGGCGTTCTATGGAAAACGCACTTTTTTGCTCGACACTCTTGGATAAAAACCACCATTCTGAGAAAACAAAACACATTTTTTTCTTCAAAAACTAACACAGTATGGCCCAATGATGGAAGTTTACATTAAAGCAATAAAAATAGTAGATCGCCGACTTAACTTTCGAGCTAATGTGCATAAAATGCCAGGCTTACCGTCTCTTTAGACTGAAACGTCAACGTTGTGCATGGTGACGTTAACGATACTTAACTTTTCGCGCCACATATCAGCTATCGCGTTTTGTAGGCTACCGGCAAAATTTGTCTGGGACTTCCATCACTCATGATTGTCATCGTCGGGAAAGTGCAGGATGAAGGCAGATGTAATAATTTTCTCTCAATCTCTGCATAAGCCGCCTTAACTAATTATTTTATAATTAAAAAGAAAAGTTGAAAAGTGCTATGACATTTGAACAATTTCTTTGTCAACTTGTCGTTTGTACAGCGTAAGCGAGTCATGTTTTCCAGTTCCTGAGCCGACCCAAGAAAGAACCTATATTCTGCACTATAATCTAGCGTTCCAACGACTGGACTTCGGCGACTCACTCTCTCGCTCTCTTTCTCTCTCTCTGTAAAAACGATAGGCAGATTGGATTCACTTTAGTGTCTAGGAGATACAATAAAACGACTTTTTGATATACACTGGAAACAGAAAGAAGAAACGAAAGACAGAAAAAGTTAAAAAAGGCAAGGAAAAAGAAACGCCATGTTTTTAGCTTATTGACTTACCAGATCGTTGAATTATCTTATCAGTGTTGATGATAAATTATGACGAAAGTATGTGCACTTAGTACTGGTTAACCGCTTAGGAGGTCTAAGCCTGCCCAGGAATAGTGTGGTTAGGTTAACTGACCGTCCCGACATGACCTTAGCTGTTTACCGTGGACGTTAAGCATCAAATCAACCAATTTTCCCCCAGAACCACAAATCCTATGATCTTGAAACTTAGCATGTCGCATCAAGGACTCAAAAGCTCAACAAAATTTATATAAATGATGACCCTGGGATGACCTTGATCTGTTTTACGGCAAGGTCAACTTTAGAGTCACTTAGGTTTTTCTATAGGAAAAAGTGAAAAAAGTTGATTTTTTAGAAAAAATGCAGTCTGCTACCTGAAAGTTTGTAGATGCAGACAACTAATTAGGTAAATGAAGCTTTAGTGAGTATTCATGGTAAAGGTCATATCTTCACCTGGGCCTAAGGCCATTTACATTGAAAAATTAAAACTCACTTTTTTATATAAACTTGACCGTCATGAAATATTTCCGCGCTCGCGCGGGCTCTTTTCTAGTTTATAATAAATTATTGAAACTCAACAGCTATGAACTCCGTCTAATAAACTGATGAGAAACTGTCAGAGAACAGCTTTCTTCGTCCGGAAAACTAGCTATACTTTTTTCAGTTTTCAGTTTCTTCTCTACGGTAGTTCCTATTTCTTTTTCTTTTTTTTTTTCCTTTTTTTTTTGTATGATATCTGTAATAAAATTATTTCAACTCAACAGCTGCGAATTCCGTCTAATAAACTGATAGGAAACTGTCAGCTATCCCGCAAATAGACTTCTGCACGGAAAACTAACCATACTTTTGTTCAGTTTCTTTTCTAAGGCACTTTCTATTTCCTTTAAATGTCACACCGCACTCAGCCTGCTTGCATATTGTGAGCAGACCCTGTTGTGATCACAGAAGCGGCTAAAGTTGACGCCATCTTGTTTTTATCAAACGGAACGTTTGACGTCATTACATAACGTAGCGACAGAAACTGCCGCACGGCGGCGCTGAATTACTCCCACCTCACCTTAACTCTTCACTTTACATATTTCTCAGATTAACTGATAATGTAAAGCAGGAAAGTTTGATCTGAATCTTTGTTGTCTGCAGATCCCTAAAATGTTGCATAGCTACTTTTTCTGTGTCTCGGTACCTTTCTTCTAAACAAAATTATCATATTGGCCATAAAACAGGGCTTTTCCTCTTAAATATCTCCAGTCATATGAAATTCTGCTATAAAATGGGTTTTCCTCTTCAAAAACAATCCCAAAAATCTGAATCCATCGATCTTGATTTTTGTTATTGTTTTTGAAGGAAAATACCTACCTCCATCTTATAGCAGAAGAAATGTTCATCATAGTGCAGATTTTATTTTATTTTCGTCCTTTGAGATAAACAAGTAGCCCAAAGGGCAACAATTGCTCACCTGAGAGACATTGTAAACCTATAGGGATATTTAAGATGCTCAAGGGCAGCTAACTCCACAGTCAGCGGTCCAATCAGGCTGAAAATTAAACTCATCCAAAACATTATGTATGCCCTCATTTAATATATGCAAGTTTAAAAAGTATCCGATCAAGAGCACAATAGACAGAGCTGTCAAGGGCAGCTAACTTTGTAGCGGTTGGCCTGATCTGGCGAAAATTTGAACTTGTTTAAGATATTATGCATTTCCTCATTACCTGCAAGTTTGAAAAGGATCGGATTAGTAGAAACCAAGAAAAAGTGGCGACATTGATTTTTTGGATGCCCATAGTCAGTGGTGGGATCTAGCCCAAGTGCTAACTAATCCAAGCTTTTATGCATATCCTCATTACCTGCAAGTATGAAGAGGATCCGATGAAAAATGAAAATGTGATGACATTGTTTTCTCCATTATGAGACTATGGGATTTTTTTCAAACGCTCAAGGGCAGCTAACTCCGTAGTCTGTGCTCGAATCCGGCCAAATTTCGAACTCATCCAAGCTCTTATGTATGTCATCATTACCTGCAAGTATGATAAGGATCTAAGCAAAAACAGTTGAGAAAACGTGATGACGCCATTTTCCCCATTATAACCCTATGGGATTTTTTTCAAACGCTCAAGGGCAGCTAACTCCGTAGTCTGTGCTCGAATCCGACCAAATTTCGAACTCATCCAAGCTCTTGTGTATGTCATCATTACCTGCAAGTATGATAAGGATCTAATCAAAAACAGTGGAGAAAACGTGATGACGCCGTTTTCCCCATTATAACCCTATGGGGGCTATCTGTTGCCGTGGAAACCAGAGTTCTGAGCTGATCAGCACCAAAACCTAATGCAGCCTTTCCCCCACCCAAATGATGCTTCAGATAAAATTTGATTGCGATCGGCCCACTGGTCTCTGAGATATTTATGTTTGAAAGTGTTGACGCACCCACGCACCCACCCACGCACCCACGGACGACGGCTCGACTCCCATCCTATAAGCTCACCTCTGAGCCTTCGGCTCAGGTGAGCTAAAAATCTGAAATTTTAGATTGGTTTACACTCATATTCTAAACCATTGTTTTATATATCATTTGGACCCTTTTTGATACTAATCAGCCTTTGAACTGACTGTCCAATTGAGATTAAGAAATTACAGTATGCTTTTCTCTGGTTTCATTACAAGATATTGTCAGGGTCACTGAAGCGGCTTTTATTACCTGAATCTACATAGTCTGGCCCATCTTCCTTCTTGTGAACATATTCTCTGCTCTTGAAGGAACTCTTTAAGATTTTAATTACACTTTTCATTTCCTTATGCCATATCATTTTTATGATTTTCTTTTTTTTTCTTTCTCAGTGAATTCCATGCCTCCAAAGGATCTGGAATACATTGATGTAATATGTTTACCTTGGCAGCCTGGTGAATTTATGAGTGACTTCAGACTTGTTGTGTCCACATTTCTCGCATGTGTATTCAATGTCTTCTTTACGAAAGAATATGCTCAAACTGTCCTGAAGAGACCTTGGGGTAAACATATCCCTGAAAAAAAATAGCTATGATTTAACAATAGAAATCAATGAATCCTGATGAAACATTATTATCAAGAAGGCACAGACGGATGGATGACTTACCATTTTACGTCCTTTTCAACAGTACGGTCTTTTCATCAGTCATATCAGGACGATGGGATGGTAATAATGGAAGGCTAAGTGCAATGAAACCCCATTTATGGTTGAGATTTCCACCTCAAGAAATCGAACTCATGACTGCTAGTTCAGCAGGCCAACACTTAACCCACTGAGCTATGGGTCTTCTATATAATGAAGGCTGTGCCATGCTTTGATCTGATAAAAATCTCCAATAGCAGAACAGTGAGCAAGTGAGTGAACTCAGGTTTAATGTCCCACCAAAACATACATCATAAGATGCAACCTCAGTTTGAAGTCTCATCCAAAAGACTGGAGGAAAGGGGAACCAAACCTGCTACCCCTTGATTAGTAGTCTATCACAGATAAAAGTTGTTTTGGCTTTTAAGGCACTCAAATCAGGCTGATTTGAGTGCCTTAAAAGCCAAAACAACTTTTTCTCTCCAATTACAAAATTTACCTTATTTTCGTGCATTGTAGTCTTTATTCTTTACCTCTGGAATTATTGTTGAGTTCTTGAATTTGTGACCAATTTCGGCAATTTCCATTTGGGCCTCTATTTTACAAATACAGTCAAACCTGCTTATATGGTCACCTCTATTAAGGGGTCACCTGCTTTAGCAGCCACCTTTTCTAGGTCCCTAGAACCAAAATACAGTGCAAATGAACCTGTATTAAGGGGTCACCTGTCTTAAGCAGCCAATTTTTTGGCTTCCCTTGGGTGACCCCTTAAGACAGGTTTGACTGTAGTTGCTAGATACTTGAATTCACAAGCCAGTAAATTTGAGAGTATTAGCAAAAATAACCTCTCTTGTATAACAAGTTAGTTTCAGTATGTCGATTCCGGTTTGGGTTTTTGTGGCATTTTGAACTCATGTACAGCTTTATCTACAACCTATGAATGAGCTAATGAGCTATGGATGATCTAATGAACTAAACCTGAATCTGTCTAAAACCCATAACTAACACAGTTCCGATCTTGACAAGAATTTTAGGCTCTTAGCCAACATTACTTGACTAATTTATGGTAAAAGATACAGAGCTCTAGATAAGAGAGAGCATTTGGTGATAATTAGGGATAATTTTTTGCTAATTCTGCATAAAAGCATATGTTGTGACCCCTCATCTGAACCGTCTCGATGAGACGGTTCAGATGAGGGGTCACAACATATGGTTTGAATGAGAGTTAAGAAAAATAATCCTTAATTATCATCAAATACTCCCTCTTATCTAGAGCTCTGAGATACCTACTTCTTTTTTGGCAGATCTACAGAGACATCATGGAACTGTTCCACTTTACTCACTTCTTCTTGGCACCTAAAACAATAGAAAACAGAGCATCATAGAAAAGGAGATATATATCCAATGTCACATTAAGAAACCCTCATATTGTGATCCCACATAATTTCAATCTTGTAGAGGTGGTTCTAACAAAATCACATCATATTTTTAAAAGAAATACAAATAGTTATGCCGTTTATACTGGAATTATTTTCAAATATGTCCTCTTTTTAAGAGGTCTAAGTTACTGGTTTCCATTAAACTTGAGCATCAACATGTAGAAGTGTGTTCAAACACTGAGCATGCACTTGCCAGCCTTTCGAAGTGGAAAGAACTGAGATATATTTCTTATTTCAGCATAAAAATATATGTATAGAGCGCCAAGTGCAGGGTTCAAATGATGGGATTATACTGTATGTTTGAATGGATTGTTTACAGCAAAACTGTCATAAAAATCCCTCCTTCTTGTAGCTGTAACTTT
Organism: Ctena decussata; assembly: GCA_963989385.1. Taxonomy (NCBI): domain Eukaryota; kingdom Metazoa; phylum Mollusca; class Bivalvia; order Lucinida; family Lucinidae; genus Ctena; species Ctena decussata. Next base: position 11,697,586 of record OZ022514.1, on the reverse strand, counting down.
TATCTTGGTTAGTGTATTTGTTGGCATTTTTTACTTTAAATCTATTACAATTGCAAAACCAGAGTTTTTGCTATTACCATACTTATAATAGGCTGTTTTTTTTTCTAAAAAGAGTTCAAGAATGTCTGTTTGCTGTATTCATAATTTCATTTGTAATTCTTTAAAGCAATCTAAGGGTTACTGCAATTAGCTAACTCCCTTACAGTCTGTATACTTACTGAAGGCACCGAATTGTATGCATAACCTCAAACTCAAAATTAACAGTGGTGGGATTAATATAATCTAGTTCTGAGTCCCCATTCTCTTCCATATGTTCTCGTACAGGGCTTGGCGTTGATTTACTGATCTTTACAACTTCTTCCTTGAGCTGGTCTAAAACTTGGCCCAAGAATTCGTGAGCATCCTGTGGCAATACAATTTAAAAAGCATGTACATCACACCTGGCTAACTATGATTGATTGGTTGATTTGGTGCTTAACGCCCACGGTAAACAGCTATGGTCATGTCGGGACAGTCAGTTAACCTAACCACACTATTCCTGGGCATGCTTAGACCTCCTAAGCGGTTAACCAGTACTAAGTGCACATACTTCCGCCAGTAACTGACAACTGCCCTTCTTGAATCAGCAGAGGGATAAACGAAATATGTGGCCAGACCCGGTTTCAAACCAAGGACCTCTGACTTATGAGTCAGGTGCCCTACCGATTGCGCTATGCGGCCTGGCGGCTAACTATGTTTTCAAGGATGTTACAAAGCGAAAAAGAGCTGTTACAAAACTAAAACAAGGGCTTCGCAAGCGGCGCATAATACGCCCGTTTAAATGTCATAAAGCAGAACAGAATGAACAAGATTGTTTACAAAAGGATAGACAAAGTGGTACAAGGGAGATAACCTAAACATACTAGATAGACCTTTTTTTTGGTTGTACTATATTCCCTTGAAATGATTTTTATAATATACATACCATTTATTTCCAATGGTTAAGTAATTAGAGTAATTAGAGTAAACAGGAAATTTATGCAAGGGCAGATAATTCAGTAAGTAAGCCAGAGTTGTGGTTCTTGTTCAGGATACATTGCCCCATTATTATACACATTCCTACAAAGCTTCATTCTAATATTTCAAAAGGTTCAGGAGATATGGAGTGAATGAGAAACACCTGAAAATACTAATCAAATGGAGGTTACTCCAAAATTAAGAAAGAGGGAGCAACCATTCTTATATATGACACATTGTCTTGTGATCATGCACATTGCTATAAAGTTTCATCATGATATTCCAAACCAAGTTATGGCATGAACAAGATAAGTATACACAAAAATAGGCTCAAAGTACTAATGAAATGTTCGTAACACCAAAACGAAGAAAGGGAGAGCAGCCATTTTTGTACGCGACAGCTCGTTAGGACTTCATACACATTGCTATGAAGTTTTATAAAGATATCCCAAACGGTTATCTAGTTATGGCGTGCACAAGACTTGCAGGGAAAAAATTAATCAAAGGGGCATAACTTTGAAACTAAGAAAGGGGGAGCAACCATTCTTGTACGCGACACGTTCCCGCAACCTAATACATATGCCTATAAAATTTCATGAAGATATCCCAAATGGTTACTGAGTTATGGCGTGCACAAGAATGTTTACGGACGGACGGACGGACGGACGGACAGCGCCACGACATAATATGTCCGTTTTTTCAAAACGGGCGTATAAAAAAAGTCATATATACCAAACGACCTGGTCACCAGGTTGTTCGGTTACTAGGACTTTTTTTCATTTCGAAATTTCATTTTTTCAAGTCGTAACAGCCCTTGTATATACACATATACTACCATTTTCATTTTTGCTTCTTTTCTTAATGTGGTTCAACTCTAAAAGGACGCTTTTGCTACTCAAGGAGAAAATTCTTTCTTTAAAGAGTAGATCCCACTGTGGTAAAGCTTTGTCATCCAGGGAAGCAAAAAGCTAGTCACAATAAAGTGTCTCCCTCTGAAAACCTAGTGGGAAAACCTGAAATGTGTATACGTACATAAGGGGTTTAGTACTGGCTTCCATGTAAGAAGGTTCCCCATTTGAAAAGGGTCTTCTTTTAAATTGGAAAGTTATACCTAATGACCAAGTGTACACCTTATTACATTATATTCAAAAAGAATTCTTGTTTTCTTTGCCATTAAATAATGGTCTTCTTTTAAATTGGAAAGTTATACCTAATGACCAAATTTACACCTTATTACCGGGGGTACATTATATTCAAAAAGAATTCTTTATTCTTTGCCATTACATACCATCATTTGTACTGTATTAATCTCATCATGTTCCGCAAGGTGCTTCATGCAACTCTATTAATATTAGTGATGACAAAGTGCAGCTATTATTCTCACTTACTGTAACACACTTATATTTGGCGGTAACTGAATTTTGGCAATATTGGCGGTTGAGACAAAGAGCGTTAAAATCTAAGTCAACCAATTTATTCATTTTCAATACACATATTAGGCACAGCCCAACCAAGGCTCAGGTAAAAAAGAGAACCTGATGAGTATTTGACATATTTTCTATACCCTTCTGTGAAACTATACTTTGTGGAATCCCATTAGAATCACCTCAGATGCCACAATGTATAGTTTAATTGGAAAAAAAACAAGAAAAAAAAATGTTTCAATTTCACTTCAAATTTTCTTTACTATCTGAAGCCATGGTAGATCATGAATGCCAAATTTAAAATGTGTCAATGTGTCATTTTTATTAAACCACGAAATTTTGATACCGCAAATATTAAGTGTTTTACAGTATCCTGTTTAATGGAAGCATTCTGGAAAAGTGGCAGATTTGTAACATGTCTGAAATTAGCAGTCTGAATTTAGACAGGTCCTTTATTCACAAAGGGTTATCTTTCAGAAAATCACAAAAAAAATTGCTAACGTTTGCAAGCTGTTTGCAAATATCTCTATTTTTACCTGCCTGGCTGAAAGTGTTAAACAATACATGTAACTTACATGTTGGCCATAACCAGAAAATCTTTTAGCTGAAGCTGATATAGCACCCTTGACCTTCCTGAGTAAATCTCTTCTTGAAACATCTGACAGGTTCTGTTTCCTTGAGTTCAGGAGTTTGGCCAATGCACTATAATAGATAATTACAAGACCATACAAAGTTTTGACATCAGCAAGTTTGTAAGCAAATGAAAACTGACACTTGCCTTTGATCCTTTTTATTATCCAAACATTGCTACGCTACGCTACGTACGTACGGACAGGGGTGATACTATATGCCCCCCATTTTAAATGGGGGGGGCATAATAACGAGTTTAAAACAATCCCAAATTTTTGCTTTCCGTCTCCTAAAGATCTATTTTATGAAACTGTGTTCCAACAGCAATGTACAATATGATATGAACTTGCTTTGTATTTCAAATATTTAGTGATAAAAAAATGAGAAATATATGAGGCATTTCAGCAGAAACATCAATCTTGGACATCCTAATGTGTCTCCTTCACAATTTTCTTTTATGTGAAGATTTAACTTATTTTTTATTTATTTATTTTTTTTTTGGTGAGGTTTTCAGAGCTGCAAATATGGTGTATACTTGATAATAAATTGTATATAATTTCTCAATATATACTGTTCACAAAAAGTAGGGGATATTCAGGTATGAAAAATTGTAGCATCTACAACAAATGTGATATCCATATGAAACGCTAAGTATTGATTAGATAAATATCTGTTAAGATACTTCCATGAAAGTTTGGACGATATATTCTGTCACGTGATCTGCATACAATTTGTTTCAGACGGGGGTCAGGACTAAAATGTGGTAAATTCGAACAAAAATTTATTCAAATTCTTCAACTAAGCTTATGTTTATATGCACTTTTAAGTTTTGTATGCTAAAAGATTTTCTTCTTCTTCAAAACAGTCATTTTGGGAAGAAAACCAGAAAACAAAACTCGTACAGGTGCATCGAGTTACCGAAAAAATTTGACGTTTATGGCTTGCACTCTTTATTTTGATGAAACAGTGTGTAAAACTAATTTTCAGTTTGTTAAATGAAGCATGACGAGTGTTTCTGTGTAAATTTTGTAATCTTAAAACAATATGTTTCCACACCAGATTCGTGTGAAATTTGGGTGTTGACCCCCTGTCTAAAACGAATGACATGCAGATCACGAGACAGGATATACCATCCAACTTGTAATGCAAAATGTCTTATCGAATATTTGTCCGATGGATACTTGCCATTTTAGATGGATTTGGTATTTTTTCTAATTTATACAATTTTTAATAACTGTCTATCCCCTACTTTTTGTGAACAGTATATATAGCTCTAGATAAAGTGAACTTACTAGTAAAGTGACTGAGGGGAAATGGTTTTGAGCAGTTTCCTGTTAGTGATCAGTATATCAGCAGCCAGAGTGTCCAATCCAAACAATGACTGTAGGATAGCGTTCATGTAGCAGGTGTTACCAAGGTTAGAAAATCTGAAACAGTAAAACCGTATCTGATATAATTCTACACTACAGAACTACTGATAAGGTGAAGTTCTAGAGACAACTGGAAGATAGTATTTTGTTGGTTTTCTCCTGTCTGCACAATATCACAAAACCAGAGAACTTGATGCAAAGTTTACACCCCTGCTGACAATAACACTCTTCTGCTAGTCACAAGGGAAGAAAAAAATATCTCAAAGTCTCATTGAATACTCCAACTTATCTAGAACGCTGTTTTCTGTACAGATGTAAATGTATCATCTTCTTATCCTATCCCATTGAGATGCAAGATGAACATTTGTCAGATGCATGCGAACAATGCGAACACTCAGGGTAACATCATATGACAATCTCTTTTGCTTCTGCAAATTATCCACGATTGATCTAACATGAAACAGTATTAAAGTCAGTGACTTACCCCTGAAGTGTCTGTTGTTGTTTCTGATCCTCTGATGCTGTCCTAGCTTTCATAGAATATGGAATGGAGTTGGACAGTCGTGGCTTTTTTGATGGTGTGGGATCTGGCATTAGCCCAGGCTGACGTTTTACACTGAATTAGAAATACAGGAAACTTGATTTTATCCAGACAGTTACAGAAATTAAAGAGCCATGAGGCTCGGATGCATTATGGTGAATCAACAGACTATCCCAGTATTACTACTTGTATTAGATAATTTTCATATCTACAGCTCACAAATCATATCAGCATATAACTCCTATTCCAATAATCAACAAAATGCACAGAATCTGATAGGAGATATGTTTACAGTATATACCTCTGACATTTTCACTTTAAAATTTATGGACTCTTCAGGATCGATACACTATTTATGCGAACACTGAAGATTTGAAATCTTCAGTGTTCACATAAATAGTTTATCCATTCTGAAAGAGCCTGAGGTAAAACAGTGTATTTCAGGTGAGTGGACAGACTTTCAGGTAAGGCAACTCTGCCTCCTCAATGGGGCTTAACTCTCACAGAATTTGCTTCTCTGCAAGTTTCAAAGGGTTTTGTCGTCCAGGGAAGCAAACGTTGTTTTCCTTTGTAAAAATGACAAACAAGCAGGGTGGGGTACCAATTTATCTTAATGACATTTGTGGAACTATTGTTCTTATTTCTCTGTTAAAACATACATTGCACCCAAAACTTGAACTATCTCATATTGTACATTCTTATACATGTACAGATACAGCAAAAATTATCCCTAACTATCTCCAAATAATCCTCCAGCCTAAAACTTTGATCAGATTGCTCCAATGAATCGTCGCTGTTCACACATGCTCAGGGAGTGGTGTATACTCACCTACTAAGCCAGCCCCCTGCTCCACTGTAATTATTTTGCTGAGGTGTTGACCCACTATAAAATGTTTTTGCACCCAATGCAGACAGGTTCTGTCTACTTCGCTCCAATCCACGCTGTAGAAACTTTTCACTTGCTTGCCTGTTTGGTGTGCTGCAATGAATAATAATACATGTATAAAATTAGGAAATTTAACAAATACTAATTCACTCTGGCTTTGCTGTGACATGAATTAATATTCATTGAGTGCTCCAGATGAGAGAAGGATTTGATGAACATTGTAAAAACAGTGGTTACAGGGCCCAGCCTAGAGGACAATTTGGGAAAAATAGTTTCCCTAAGCTGGCTGACTTCTCCCTATTTTGAGTTGAGGGAGAAGTGAAAATATATAGAACATATAGTAAAATCCAAAATCTGGGCCAAAACTTCTCAAAGTCCTGAAAATGTTGCAAAACTTTTAGGCTGACCCTGTGTTACAACATATTTTCACCAAGATTTGACAGAAAGATCCCCTTATTATCACAGCTTTGATAATGGGACTTACAGAATTCTGTAAAAGCCAACCTACCTGATTATATTCTCTTTAAAGTCACCATCAATGTCATCAAAGTCATAGCGTACATTCTCCTTTACACTGTAACAAATAGATATAATAGCTCAGTATACCAACTCATACATTATTGTTGTATACATACCATACGAAACACAAGAGGCCCAAATGGGCCTGATATCGCTCACCTGGCTTTTGTATCCAAATGGTCCCCATTCTGATACAAAATTGGTCCAATTCCAGAGATTTTCTCAATTTCACATTTTGCTACTTTTAGTAACAGAGGCCAACTTGTCTGGTCTTTATATATTTACTTTTGAAACACCTCAAGGCAAGAATCATTTTGCCACAGATTTCATCAAAATCCATTCAGGGGTTACTTAGATATTGTCAGTTTCATGTTTTGTGCTATTTTTAGTAACGGCAGATGGCGGCAATCTTAGAATGCCAAAATGCAAAAAATTGAAAAGCTTTCATGTAAGGACCATTTTGACACAAAATTGGTCCAGTTCCATTGTAATTTTCTAATTTTCAAATTTTGCTATTTTAAGTAACAGAGGCCAACTTGACGGGTCAATATTTGTTAATTTGTGAAACACATCAAAGCAAGAATCATTTTGCCACAAATTTCGTCTCAATCGCTTCAGCGGTTAATGAGATGTTGTCATTTTCATGTTTTGTGCTATTTTTAGTAACTACAGATGGCGGCCATCTTGGAATGCCAAAATGCAGAAAATCGAAAAAGCTTATTGAAATGATCATTCTGACAGAAAATTAGTCCAATTCCACTGAGATTTTCTTATTTTCACATTTTTCTATTTTTAGTAACATAGGTTATTATGACTTGTCTATATTTAGTTACTTTTGAAACATCTCAATGCAAAAATCATTTTGACACAAATTTCGTCAAAATCTATTCAGCGGTTACTGAGATATTGTCATTTTCATGTTATGTGCTATTTTCAGTAACAGCAGGTGGTGGCCATCTTGGAATGCCAAATTGCAATTAATCAAAATGGCTTCATGTAAGGAACATTCTGACACAAAATTGGTCCAATTCCATTCAAGGGTTCTTGAGTAATTGTCATTTTATGTTTGTGCTATTCTTAGTAACGGCAGATGTCGGCCATCTTGGAAGCCAAATTGCAATTAATTGAAATGGCTTCATGCAAGGAACATTCTGACACAAAATTGGTCGAATTCCATTCAAGGGTTCTTGAGTAATTGTCAATTTTATGATTGTGCTATTTTTAGTAACGGCAGATGTCGGCCATCTTGGAAAGCCAAATTGTAATTAATCGAAACGGCTTCATGCAAGGAACATTCTGACACAAAATTGGTTGAATTCCATTCAAGGGTTCTTGAGTAATTGTCATTTTTATGTTTGTGCTATTTTTAGTAACGGCCCCCATGGTGGCCATCTTGGATATTCAACTGGCACAAAATTGAAATAATTCCTTTTAAGGACCATTGCTGACCAAATCTGACCACAATCGATTGCGTTTTCTTGAGATACTGACATTTGAGCAAACTCGGTCTTGTAAACGCTAAGTAGGTCACTGTGACCTAATTCCGCTATAGATTTTTTTCATTTTTACAATTTTTAATCCCAAGGTCCCATTAATGTTCCACGCAAACTTTCTGCGAAATATACCAAATGGTTCGGGAGAAGAAGTTGATTTTGTTGTTTTTGCTATTTTTAGTAATGGCGGCCATCTTGGATTCTTGACCTGACCCAATTTTACAATTTTGAAACCCTGCAGTCTGGTCATGCTCCATGTGAAATTTGAAACCCATGGGTGCAGTGGTTTTAGAGAAGAAGTTGTTTGAAGTCGTTTGAATATGTCGTTTTTTGACATTGGCATTTGAGCAAAATTACACTCGTAAACAGAAAGTAGGTCACTGTGACAAAACTCCGCTACAGATTTTTTTCATTTTTACAATTTTGAATACCAAGGTTTCATTGATGTTCCATGCCAAAATTCAGACAAATATACCCAGTGGTTCTGGAGAAGAAGTTTATTTTGTTGTTTTTGCTATTTTTAGTAACGGCGGCCATCTTGGATTTTCAACCTGACCCAATTTTACAATTCTGAGACCCTGGAGTCAGGTCATGCTCCATGTGAAATTTGAGAACCATGGGACCAGTAGTTTTACACAAGAAGATGTTTGAATATTTGTTTTTAGGTGTTGACGGACACATTCCGTGACGACGCACGACGCACGCCGAACGCATTGGTATGACAATAGCTCACTATGGCCCTTCGAGCCAGGTGAGCTAATAATCACATCATTTGGCAAAATGCTTCAGCAATTTTCTAATACCCAGTTAATTCATTCAAGTACACTGATCCAAGTCCTCACTATCTGCCTTTACACCACTGAGAAGGGATTGCAGAATTACCTCCCCTGAAGTGTACCTGTTAACCTTACTGCTACAGACAACAGCTGTTGTTGTTTACAAAATTATACCACCCTTGTCAGAAAGCGCAAACTTTAGTATGAAATATTTTGTAATGTGCAAGGCTTACACTAATGAGTGTCGTATAAAATAGTTATACCATGGTTTGTCCACCTGTACTGGAAATAATCCACTCGCTAACGCTTGTGGATTATCTCATAGTACTGTTGGACAAACCATGGTATAACTATTACATAGAGCATGGCGAGTAATGCAGGGGCGTAGCCAGGGGCAATGACACAGTACGCACAATCACGTTTTAGACTCATTGAGGGAAATAATAGGGGGTTAAGCCGCTAAGATATTTCAAATTTTCGTGTCTGTTGGCAGTAAGTATTAAAATTATGCCCAATTAACAACCTTTCAGCTTGAAAATACGCAGGTGTGTGTTGAAATTTTGTCAATTTGACAAAATTTCAATACGCACCTGCGTATTTGCGTATAGGCAGCTACGCTCTTGTAATGTACAGTTTGTCATGCACCTTGTCCTAATTCAATAGAGGTTGTAAGACAGAAATGACAGGGTGAAACAAACACAAGAATCCTATGGATTTCTGTGTCTACCTGTCTGTGCATTGTCTAAGAACCTCTTCGGGAGAAGATTGGTTGATTTGATGCTTAACATCCACGGTAAACATCTTAGGTCATGTCGGGACGGTCAGTTCACCCAACCACACTATTCCTGGGCAGGCTTAGACCTCCTAAGCGGTTAACCAGTACTAAGTGCACATACTTTCGCCAGTAACTGACAACTGCCCTTCTTGAATCAGCGGAAGGAGAAAAGAAAGTATGTGGCCAGACCGGGATTCGAACCCAGGACCTCTGACTTACGAGTCAGGTGCCCTACCGATTGCGCTACCCGGCCCGGCTCTTCGGGAGAAGAACTCTATAAGCGTCCAGCTTTCGTTCTAATTCTAAGCCTGTATTGTATACTATATATGAGCCGCGACGCGAGAAAACCAACAATGTGGTTGTGCGCCCAGCGCAGACTCAGATCAGCCTGGGCATCCGCCAAGTTTGACCAGACTCTTCGTTAAGTGCTCAAAGGATAGCTAAGGGTCTAAGCTACCTCCATGCGGACAGCGAAGACTCTGATCAGACTGGGCGGATGCCCAGGCTGATCTGAGTCTGCGCTGGGCACACAACCACATTGTTGGTTTTGTTGTGTCGCGGCTCATATGTATGTTACAATTTCTAAAATGAATAAAATATGTTTAAATCAAAGAAACAGAGCTAAACCAGAAAACTTGACAAAAGACCAAGCAACCGATGCCTAAAACACCTATGTCTTACTATCTGCTATCCCATTTAGGATAAAAACCTTATTTGGTATGCAAGAACGGTCTGAAACATTTTTAGAAAGACAGTCAAGGCCTTATACTCATGTTTAATTAGAATCAAACCTTGTGAACCTTTGTGGAGATTCTGTGTATCGGTTCTCAGTCTTCCCTTCTGTACGAACATTTTCAGACGTATTACCAATGGAGCTGAACAAAGCTTTCCTGCTTGGTGTCGTTACAATGTTAGAACTGGATAGACCTACTTCTGATCTTATTCCTGGAACTGGAGCTATAAAAAGAAATATCAGAAATGTTATGTGATTACTTGAACCCACTGCGAAGGCTGACAATAAAAAAATGGGTTCGCTGTTATAAAACTTGAGAGTGTACTCAAGTTTTATAACCTCTAGGCCAGGCGGAATTGATTTCCCTGAAAGCGTTCCCATTTAACTTAAGGTTTCTTTTCACAATCTGGATCATACCAAAAGTTTCTGTCATTACAAACATTGGCAGCAAGAAGAAAGGGTGTCATTAGACACATGCCATAGCAATGACCAACCTGCTGGGGATCGGGAGATAAATTGTTGATAATTTTTGTTAATTCTGCATCAAAAAAAATTAAAAAGAGCCCTAGTGCCTCAGAGGGTTAAGTGCTGGCCAGCTGATCTAATGGTCCTGAGTTTGATTCCCGGAGGCAGACATCTTTTCTATCGCAATCAGGGTTTGCACACAGCCTTTCATTATCACCCTCCCATTGTCCTGGTATGACTGAAATAGTGTTGAAAAGGTAGTAAAACTGCATGTCTTCACCCATCCATTGCATCAATATTACCTTTAAGACCAATCGTTATTTAAGACCCATAATGGGTAAAATCAACTACTTACTGTGACTGACACGACCTTTCATTTCTTGAGACAGTTCCTTCAGGGATTTAAGGTTTGACTTGTTATCTGGTTTAAAATATACTGCGACGGTGTCCTTTGTCCCTGGTGGATGGTAAACTTTGATCAACAGAAATTCTTTACACATACATGTAATGATCGATTCGGGTGTCACCTGAAAAAAGAAAAGAACCAGAAAACATATATCATGTTCCTTCTATGAGCTACAACACGACAAAACCAACAAAATGGCATGTGTGCCCAGCAAAGACTCAGCTCAGCCTGGGCGTCCTACCAATTTAGTTTGATCAGATTCTTCTCTGTGAGCTTTACAGCCAGCTAAGTGTCAATTTAGCTCCATGCGCACAGGGAAGACTCTGTTCAAACTGGTCTGCTGCCCAGGGTGATCTGAGTCTTCGCTGGGGGCACATATTGGTTTTGTCGTGTTGCGGCTTATGTTTGGGGACATGATTTCCACAAACTGATGATCTGTTCACATTTCATTAGAGCTGTCCCAACTGTGTTTGAATAAAACTTGGTTGAAACTGCTGATGGATGCTGAAAAGGGGAGCTAAAATCTAACAAACATAAATAGTTACTTTGTTTTTCTTTCTATGTTCTTGCATTAGTCTGATTGTACTTCAAGACCGAAATACTTGTCTGCTAGCCATGGTAAGGACAATTTATTTTATTCATTTCTTGTGTAAACTACTGCAATTACCCATCTTTAAACTACTAGAGCTCTAGAGAGGGGTATTTGATGATAATTGAGGGATAATTTTTTTTATTTCTCATTGAAACCGTATGTTGTGACCCTCATCTGAACCGTCTTGTCGAGACAATTCAGATGAGGGGTCATGTTAAACCATGTTGTGACCCCTCATCTGAACCTTCTTAACAGCACAGTTCAGATGAGGAGTCACAACATTATGTTTGTATGCAGAATTCACAAAAATTATCCCTAATTATCACCAAATACTCCCTCTTATCTAGGGCTCTGCTACTACTGCCAATCTTTAAACTGATTTCTATCAAGTAAATAACAACTTATCAGCATGTTACAACAGAGATTATTCTATAATAATATTGTGCACATCATCAGAGCTCCAGATAAGAAGGGGTAACTGGGATAATTCATAGAAAATTTTTGTTATTTCTCATCGAAAACATACATTGTGACCCCTCATTAGAATCATCTCGCTGAGAGATGATGCTAACGAGGGGTCACAATGTTTTGGCGAGACGATTCTAATGAGAGGTCACAATGTATATGTTTTAATGGGAAAATGAGGAAAATTATCCCTAAATTATCCCTGTTACCGCTTCTTATCTGGAGCACTGCATCATCCCTAAGAACAACAAACCTCGGAATGCTATTTCTTCCATGTCTACACATTGTCACAAAACAGCTCTAAACCAGAAATCTCAACGAAAGTTTACATCACTGACGGCACAGAAGTGATACCTATGTCTTAAGGCTAGTCACCGGCGAGAAAATTTTTCCTCAAAAGCACTTGTGGGAATGGTGGATCCTGATCTGGTGACTCTTCTACCCTGGCGCTTTTGTCACACCCTGCTGTTCTAATTTCTTTAACATTTACCAGTATTGTTGTACTTTAAAAATTCTAAAAATTGGGAGACCAAAAAAAAGAACCTTAACTTTCCTAAGAGTGGAGCAGTTTGTTCTTAAAATGCAGTGTTGCATCCAAAAGATGAAAAGTATAGGCCCCCTTCAGATATGGGTCTGCACTGTTTGCTCCAACTTTTCTGTACCAATGCTTATAACTTTAACAGTAAATTGAGCCGCGACACGAGAAAACCAACAATGTGGTTGTGCGCCCAGCGCACACTCAGATCAGCCTGGGCATCTGCCCAGTGTAATCAGACTCTTCATTAAGAGTTCAAAGGGTAGCTAAGGGTTTAAGCTACCTCCATGCGGACAGCGAAGACTCTGATCAGACTGGGCGGATGCCCAGGCTGTTCTGAGTCTACGCTGGGCGCACAACCACATTGTTGGTTTTGTCGCATCGCGGCTCAATTATACAATATGCACTTACTGAGATAGTCAGAAATGGATCCGCCCTGACGTCGAGAAAAACTTCTAGTTTCCAATCACGGTCTCTCTGTGTCAGCTGAATACTTCCTGCCCTGTACTTACAGCTATCTCCACTCCCTAATCTCCGATCGTACTTCACCTGACCACAAAAATTTTGTGGCTCTCGCTGAAACTTCATTGTTTCCTGCATAATAATGATAGTATATTAAAGCATATGTAATAGTTAAACCATGGTTTGTCTGTCTGTAAGAGGAGATCATCCACAAGCTTTAGTATTGATTGATTGATTTTTGCTTTACGTCCACAGTAAACAGCTATGGCAGGGATACAGACTAGCGGTCGCCCACTCGCCCACTGTGAGTAAAAAATCGGGTGGGCGCCTAAAATTAAAATGACAGTCGCCCAGCTTGCGATCGTCAGGTCAGCGAGTGTCAGGCGTGTTTTCACCTTGGAGTAAAATCCGCCACCTCAAAGCGCATTGCAAACTCCCGCACCGATATCTGCGTTGAATATTCGGTGTTCCGCCATACTTGTGTGTTGGATTTTATTCGCTATTGAAAAACAACATGGCCGCCTCCTCCGCAAAAAATCTTGACCATTTGTAAATTTTTCGCGCATAATGTGGCGATATATCGCTGGTGTTTCACACCCGGTAGCTAAAAGGAAGCAAAATCCTGAAGAAAGGAGGATTTACTACAAAGCCTACGGAAACGGTGCAAATCTGGCGCAGATTCTGAATAAAAAATTCTCATGTTTCTGACGTTTTAAATGTGGGCCCCTAAATTTCTGGCTGGGCGACTAATTTTCAGATTTTAGGGGCCCAGCTTGCTCCTATGAAAAATGAGTTAGTCTGTATCCCTGTATGGTCATGTTGGGATGGTAAGTTAACCTAACACACTATTCCTGGGCAGGCTTAGACCTCCTAAGCGGTTAACCAGTCCTAAGTGCACATACTTTCGCCAGTAACTGACAACAGTTACTGCACTTCTTGAATCAGCGCAAGGAGAAACAAAAGTATGTGGCCAGACCGGGTATCGAACCCAGAACCTCTGACTTATGGGTCAGGTGCCCTACCGATTGCGCTATGCGGCCCGGCGCAAGCTTTAGTAAGTGGATTATCTCCTGTACAGGCGAACAAACCATGCTTTAACAATTTTATACCACCCTTATCAGCGTAGACCTTGCACACTGCAAAATATTTCTGCTAAAGTAGGCTTTTTCTGGCAATGGTAGTATAAATAAGACATTTTTTGTCAAAACCAGAAAAAACAAGTCGCCCAAGGGCAACGATCGCTCACCTGTCAGAATATGCTCAGGTCAACTGGCTGAAATGTAAGCTTTCAGCTCAGGTAGGCTAATAAACCTTGCGGCAAAACAGGTCAAGGTCAACCCAAGGTCATTGTTTATATAAACTTTGTAGTACTAGAGCCCCAGATGCTACATATCAAGTTTCAAGGCAATCGGCCCAATGGTTCCGGAGCAGAAGATTTTTTTATGTTTTTCACCATATATGGTCATGGTCGCCATCTTGGTCATGTGACCTGGGCCAAATAAATAAATTTTCTTTCTTATTTTGCCTTAGGCTGCACATGAAATTCAACTGAAATAGGCTCAGTAGTTTCAGAGGAAAAGTCCTTTAAAAATAATGACCCACAACTGGCAAATGACATTTGGCTAAGGTCACTAAATGACCTTGACCTCTAGTATTTATAGGGGTTGATGATGACTGCATTTCCATATCATTGAGCACAACTGCAACAAAAAAAAGCAATTTTTCAGCTTTTCCCTTTCAAAAGCCTAAGGGCCAAAATTTGACCTTGCCATTAAATAGGTCAAGGTCAACCAAAGGTCAGCATTTATATAAACTTTGTAGTACTAGAGCCCAAGAGGCTATATTGTTTATAAAAAAGCCTTGGTCCATCGTCGGGGGCGGCTGCGGCGTCGGCGTCCACACTTTTAAACGTCTTCTTCTCAGAAACCACTGGCCCAATTGAAGCCAAATTTCATATGGAGGCTTAACAGGATGGGGGTCCGAAAGTTTATATATTTGGCCCAGGTCACATGACCAAGAGGGCCGCCATGCCCATATATGGTAAAACCTTAAAAAACCTTCTTCTCCAGAACCACTGGGCTGATTGCCTTGAAACTTGGTATGTAGCATCTTGGTTTCTAGTACTACCAAGTTTATATAAATGATGACCTTGGGTTGAGCTTGACCTATTTTATGGCAAGGTCAGATTTGGTCCCTTAGGCTTTTGAATGGGAAAAACTGAAAAAGCACATTTTTCTGTTGCTGTTGTGCTCTGTGATATGGAAATGCAGTCATCACCAACCCTTATGAATAGTAGAGGTCAAGGTCATTTAGTGACCTTGGCCAAAGGTCATTTGCCTGTTGTGTGCGATTATTTTTAAAGGACTTCTCTTCTGAAACTACTGGGCCAATTTCAGTTTAATCTCATATGCAGCCTTCAGGCAAAGCAAGAAAGAAAATTTATATATATATGGTGACTATGGTCCAGGTCACATGACCAAGATGGCCGCCATGCCCTTCTATGGTAAAAACCTTAAAAAATCTTCTTCTTTGATATCACTGGGCCGATTGGCTTGAAACTTGGTATATAGCCTCTTGGGCTCTAGTACTACAAAGTTTATATAAATGCTGACCTTGGGTTGACCTTGACCTATTTAATGGCAAGGTCAAATTTTGGCCCTTAGGCTTTTGAAAGGGAAAAGCTGAAAAATTTCATTTTTTTTGTTGCAATTGTGCTCAATGATATGGAAATGCAGTCATCATCAACCCCTATAAATACTAGAGGTCAAGGTCATTTAGTGACCTTAGCCAAAGGTCATTTGCCTGTTGTGTGCGATTATTTTTAAAGGACTTCTCTTCTGAAACTACTGGGCCAATTTCAGTTTAATCTCATATGCAGCCTTCAGGCAAAGCAAGAAAGAAAATTTATATATATGGTCCAGGTCACATTACCAAGATGGCCACCATGCCCTTATATGGTAAAAACCTTCTCTGATATCACTGGGCCGATTGCCTTGAAACTTGGTATGTAGCCTCTTGGGCTCTAGTACTACAAAGTTTATATAAATGCTGACCTTTGGTTGATCTTGACCTATTTAATGGCAAGGTCAAATTTTGGCCCTTAGGCTTTTGAAAGGGAAAAGCTGAAAAATTGCTTTTTTTTTTGTTGCAGTTGTGCTCAATGATATGGAAATGCAGTCATCATCAACCCCTATAAATACTAGAGGTCAAGGTCATTTAGTGACCTTAGCCAAAGGTCATTTGCCAGTTGTGTGTCATTATTTTTAAAGGACTTTTCCTCTGAAACTACTGAGCCTATTTCAGTTGAATTTCATGTGCAGCCTTAGGCAAAATAAGTAAGAAAATTTATTTATTTGGCCCAGGTCACATGACCAAGATGGCGACCATGACCATATATGGTGAAAAACATAAAAAAAATCTTCTGCTCCGGAACCATTGGGCCGATTGCCTTGAAACTTGATATGTAGCATCTGGAGCTCTAGTACTACAAAGTTTATATAAACAATATCAGCCCAGTGGTTCTGGAGAAGAAGGTTTTTTAAGGTTTTACCATATATGGGCATGGCGGCCATCTTGGTCATGTGACCTGGGCCAAATATATAAACTTTCGTTCCCCAATCCTGTTAAGCCTCCATATGAAATTTGGCTTCAATTGGGCCAGTGGTTTCTGAGAAGAAGACGTTTAAAAGTGTGGACGCCGACGCCGCAGCCGCCCCCGACGATGGACCAAGGCTATTTTATAAACTCACCTTGACAGGTGAGCTAAAAATGCACTTTTTAAGCGTGTCCCATTCAAAAGCCTTACAGACAAAATTTGACCTTGTGGTAAAAACGGTCAATGTCAACCCAAGGTCATCATTTATATAAACATTGTAGTACTAGAGCCCCAGATACTACATACCAAGTTTCAAGGCAATCGGCCTGGTGGTTCTGGAGAAGAAGACTTTTTAAGCTTTTTGCCATATATGGGCAAGGTGGCCATCTTGGTCATGTGACCTAGATCAAATATATAATCTTTCTTTCCCGCTTTGCCTGAAGGCTGCATATGAAATTTAATTGAAACTGGCCCAGTAGTTTCAGAGAAGTCCTTTGAAAATGTTGAGACGGAGCAGACAAATGACCTCTGGCCAAGGTCATTAAATGACCTTGACCTCTGGTATTCATAGGGGTTGATGATGACTGCATTTCCATATCACAGAGCATAATAGCAACAGAAAAATGCACTTTTTCAGTTTTTCCCATTCACAAGCCTAAGGGACCAAATCTGACCTTGCCATAAAATAGGTCAAGGTCAACCCAAGGTCATCATTTATATAAACTTTGTAGTACTAGAGTCCAAGATGCTACATACCAAGTTTCAAGGCAATCGGCCCAGTGGTTCTGGAGAAGAAGATTTTTTAAGGTTTTTACCATATATGGCCAGGGATCTCCCCAGGCCATTAAGGCATGTCGCTTGCAACATGCCTTTCTCTTCAAATTACCTTTGCAACATGCCTTAATGTTCAATGAAAAATTTTTAAAGTGCTATTATTTTCCTTTCTTAGCCAGTAAAGTTGTTTTAAATGCAATCAGGATCATCAATAAATTATTTATGATGTAAATTTGGGCTTATTTTGACAAAACGTTGCTTTATTAAGGATTTTAAAAATTGATCAACATGTCAAAATATGATTTTTGTGCTAAAAGCGACATGCCTTCAGAAATTTCTGGGGAGAACACTGTATGGGCATGGCGGCCATCTTGGTCATGTGACCTGGGTCAAATATATAAACTTTCGTTCCCCCATCCTGTTTAGGCTCCATATGAAATTTGGCTTCAATCCGCCCAGTGGTTTCTGAGAAGAAGATGTTTAACAGTGTGGACGCCGAAGCCGACGATGGACGACGGACCAAGGCTGTAAGCTCATCTTGACAGGTGAGCTAAAAATGGCATCATCAGATTTATCTGATCTGAAAATTGATCCTCCCTATTAATTGTTCACAGTGAGTCGTGTGACTGACACAACATTTTTTTTCATCAATTGGCCATAATATCTACATGTAGCATTAACACTGCCATAACTGATTTATACACTCAAAAAGATCATCAACTGACAATTCAGAATTTAAACTGCAAATAAATGCACTATAGGTGTCTTTTTTTTTTTTCACCAGACAAATCTTATCTGGTGCATCATTAAAAGGTATACTAAGCCCTAAAAGACCTTGAATAATTTTTCTTTTCCCTTTTAAAACTAGCAAACAATCAATGATGACATTCAGACAACATATGTTTAATTCTACTTTGAAGTAATTTAAGGATTGTCTTGTTGGTTCCACGTTTCATAGAAAAGCTGGCAAGAAATATACAACCGGTTTGGCCCTCACTCAGTACCTTAGATAAGCTGCGTATCCGCGTATTTACGCAATTTGAATGTTTGAAAACGCAATTAAAATCATTTTTTAGCGTAAAGAAACGCAATTGAAATCTCCTTTACGCAATTCGGTGATTCGCCGGAGCGTAACGGTGTTTCTCCAGCGGGATGAGAACTGATTATACAACGTGAAATTCTACGACTTTGCGCTGGTTCTCCGCGTCATGTGCAATGAATGTAATCCGAGTGATGTATACGGGAAACCAGTTGTGTGTAAAGGCAAGACACAGGCGTGGCCCTCAACACAGAGAAAAAGCGAAGGGCCACGCACAGAATAACAAAGAATTGGATATCAGAGCCTGTCTAAGTTTTATCCAACATCCATAGTGAATGATATCATTCTTGACCCTATAAATACATGCGATGATGTATTATCAGTGGCACTCCAATCGTAAAGCAGCTCGTCGGCAAAATTGAAAGTGAAAGTAGCGTGCATTTGGTAATCCTCTCTTCTGTTTTCATTTGCACATTGTAAGTTGTTTGAAATCAAATGCTGGGTGATAAAATCCCGGATAAATCCGGATTTAGGATCCTCCAGAACACATCCTGAGATTGATGCAAATCCGTGGAGTTCACCGGGGGGGGGGGGGGGGGGGGGTTGTCTGACGGAGGAAATTGACAGGACATTTAGGTATGTATTTGTTTTGTTAACTGTCTAAGGTAACATAGGGGAGAATGCAGTGCATTTGGACATGGACACTTAATGAGCCAAATTGTACTCCACCCACCTTTTCCTCTTTCTTCTGATTCTTGCCCAAACTTTATATTGGCCTATGGTAGTGGGTGGGGGATGAATAAAAATGTACAAAATACAGGGGAACCTATGCCCATTTTTTTTTAGGGTTGGACTTAGTTTTTTTGAGCCCCTTTTTTTAACCCATTTCTTCAAAGCACCCTTTTTCACCTGACCCTGCTTTGCAATTAAACATGATAGAGAAACCCTGTGAAGCTGTGATTTTAGACTTAATTTTAGGGGTATGAAATAACCTAAAACCATTTTAGATATCAGCATTACTTGGAATGCCAATATGATGAAATACTGTGAAAAAGACAGTATCTTATCCAAAAATACCCAATCTGAAATGTGTGGATACCCAATTCACTAGCCCTTCGAAATTTCAAATACCCAATTCAAAACTGAAATACCCAATTGGATGAAAAGTGAGTGGGTAAATACCCAATTGGATGAAAAGTGAGTGGGTAAATACCCAATTGGGTCAAAAGCTTATCTAAGGTACTGGCCTCACTTCACTAAAATTTTAACGTACACTGCCCCTTGTGTCTACTTCTGCTGTATCGTTCTAGTCTGTTTTAGAACAAATTAATTCCTGGTGCTGATATGACACTTTCTGGTAAATCATTCTAAGCATTGATAATGTAGTAGAAGTGTATAAATACCACTACTAGTGCCTCACAGTAGCAGTGTTCTCCCCAGAAATTTCAGACGGCATGTCACTTTTAGCACAAAAATCCGATTTTGACTCGATCAATTTTTAAAATCCTTAATATAGCAATGTTTTGTCAAAACAAGTCGCCCAAGGGCAACGATCGCTCACCTGCCAGTATATGCCAGGTCAAGTGGCCAAAATGAAAGCTTTCGGCTCAGGCAGGCTAATAAACAGGCTGCAATTCTATAGGATTGGATAGTGAGTGTGCAAACTGTTCCACCATGGCCACTTCTATAAAATCACTAAATGACCTTGACCTCTAGTATTTATAGAGGTTGAAGATGACTGCATTTCCATATCACAGAGCTCAATCGCAACAGAAAAATGCACTTTCTCATCTTTTCCCATTCAAAAGCCTAAGGGACCAAATTTGATCTTGCCATAAAATAGGTCAAGGTCAACCTAAGGTCATCATTTATATAAACTTTGTAGTACTAGAGTCCTTGATGCTACATACCAAGTTTCAAAGCAATCGGCCCAGTGGTTCTTGAGAAGAAGAATTTTTAAGTTTTATACCATATATGGGCACGGTGGCCATCTTGGTCATGGGATCTGGGTCAAATATATAAACATTTGTTTCTTTATACTGTTAAGCTCTATATGAAATTTGGCTTCAATCAGCCCAGTAATTTCTGAGGAGAAGTCCTTTGAAAATGTTGACAACGGATGACGACGACACAGACCTTGACCTCTAGAATTCGTAGGGGTTGACGATGACTGAATTTCCATATCACAGAGAACAATAGCAACAGAAAAATGCACTTTTTCAGCTTTTCCCATTCAAAAGCCTAAGGGACCAAATTTGAACTTGCCATAAAACAGGTCAAGGTCAAGCTAAGGTCATCATTTATATAAACTTTGTAGTACTGGAGTCAAAGATGCTACATACCAAGTTTCAAGGCAATCGGGCCAGTGGTTCTGGAGAAGAAGATTTTTTAAGGTTTTTACCATATATGAGCATGGCAGCCATCTTGGTCATGTGACCTAGGCCAAATGTATAAACTATCGTTCCCACATCTTGTTAAGTCTTTATATGAAATTTGGCTTCAATCGGCTCAATGGTTTCTGAGGAGAAGATGTTTGAAAATGATGACACCCAATAGCCAAATGACCTTGACCTCTCATATCCATAGGTGTGGAAATTGACTACATTTCCATATCACAGAGCACAAAAGCAACAGAAAAATGCACTTTTTCAGATTTTCCCATTCAAAAGCCTAAGGGACCAAATTTGACCTTGCCATAAAATAGGTCAAGGTCAACCCAAGGTCATGATTTAAATAAACTTTGTAGGACTGGAGTCCAAGATGCTACATACCAAGTTTCAAGGCAATCGGGCCAGTGGTACTGGAGAAGAAGATTTTTAAAGGTTTTTACCATATATGGGCATGGCGGCCATCTTGGTCATGTGACCCAGACCCCGGGTATAAAATTTCGTTCCCCTATCCCACTGAGACTCCATATGAAATTTGGCTTCAATCGGCCCAGTGGTTTCAGAGGAGAAGATGTTTGAAAATCTTGACGACGGATGGTCTGACGGAATGACCTTGACCTTTAGTGACATAATATCTTCATCTGGTCATTTAGTCGACCATGTATACCAAGTATGGTACCTTAGACTTAAATAGTTTCTGAGAAATCCACTGTTTAAGCGTTTTCCCATATAAAAGCCTAACATACAAAAGTTGACCATGCAGTAAATTAGGTCAAGGTCAACGCAAGGTCATGATTTGTATAAACTAAGATAAGCCCGCATGCCCGATGCTACATACCGAGTTTCAAGGTCATAGGCCTTTTGCTTCTGGAGAAGAAGATTTTTGAAGGGTTTTTACCATATATGGGCATGGCGGCCATCTTGGTCATGTGACCCAGACCCCGGGTATAAAGTTTCGTTCCCCCATCCCACTGAGACTCCATATGAAATTTGACTTCAATCGGCCTAGTGGTTTCAGAGGAGAAGATGTTTGAAAATCTTGACGACGGATGGTCCGACGGAATGACCTTGACCTTTCAGTGACATAATATCTTCATCTGGTCATTTATTCGACCATGTATACCAAGTATTGTACCTTAGACTTAAATAGTTTCTGAGAAATCCACTGTTTAAGCGTTTTCCAATATAAAAGCCTAACGTACCAAAGTTGACCATGCCGTAAAGTAGGTCAAGGTCAACGCAAGGTCATGATTTGTATAAACTTTGATAAGGCCACATGCCCGATGCTACACACCAAGTTTCAAGGTCATAGGCCTTTTGGTTCTGGAGAAGAAGATTTTTGAAGGGTTTTTACCATATATGGGCATGGCGGCCATCTTGGTCATGTGACCCAGACCCCGGGTATAAACTTTCGTTCTCCCATCCCACTGAGACTCCATATGAAATTTGGCTTCAATCGGCCCAGTGGTTTCAGAGGAGAAGATGTTTGAAAATCTTGACGACGGATGGTCCGACGGAATGACCTTGACCTTTAGTGACATAATATCTTCATCTGATCATTTAGTCGACCATGTATACCAAGTATTGTACCTTAGACTTAAATAGTTTCAGAGAAATCCACCGTTTAAGCGTTTTCCCATATAAAAGCCTAATGTACCAAAGTTGACCATGTCATAAATTAGGTCAAGGTCATCACAAGGTCATGATGTTACGCAGAAGGTTTTACACACGGTCGACACGGGTGTAGAGCCTTATGCGTCGCCAGGACGGCGGAGGGTGACTTCCGGTTAAAGGGTTATCTACTAGTGTAATACACTAACAAGGAAACTCTAACAACGTTAGAATTTTTTGAAGTTTATATATAATGTAAATTCTATATACAACGATACAATTTACAACAATTCACAATTACAATAATATACAACACATATCAGTTCATGTCGCTGGCCCAAGTAAGGTGTTTGTTTCAAATCTGTAATCGATTTGCGTACAATACGCAAATAGATTACCGTATGACGTCAACACCGTACTCGGCTCAGCGCCATGAACTAAAGGAAAACACGAAGAACAAAAGACGTCAGTTTGAGCTCATACAAAAAACAAGGCCTTATGTTGGTAGACTTCAATTCGTCGTTCCCTGGATCATGTCATGGGCCAGTCCATATATCATGAGGAACACCAACTTATAATTACACGTGCACGATTATACACTGGTCGCTCCCTGGATCGTACCAGGGACCAGTCTATATATATTAACACACCTTAGTGGACGAACACTGTCCCACACTTGATGTGACCTTCAGATCTTATCACAGAATCTGGCAAAACTGTGCTAACCACTTCCGCCTACATTTTGTGCTTCCCGCCTCTGCTTGGGAACCATGCACAAACGGCGTTGTAACTGCCTCTACCCGGGTTGGTATTAACCTGGAGACATATCGATTCTCCAGGTGAGACGTGGCTCTAAGCCCTAACAGCTGACTGCCGGACTTGATGTGCCTAAAAATAACGAACTTACACTTAATACATTGTAACTACATAATAACAATACGTAAGACTTGGGCCTGTCTTGGAAATACCATACAACGCCCTCGGCGAATGCCGAGCATAACGTGCACACGCCAGCCGTGTCACTAGACACGACTCGCGCTCACGATGTAAAGCTAAAAGTGCTTACCACTTCCGCCAATGAAGAAACGTAGATCCTACTACGCATGTGCGTCGAAGGATCTGACGTCAAACATTGTCAAGAAGTATACTGACGTCAACAGGCATTACCATGACATACCCCACATAAAACATGAATAATCTAAACAATGACTTATTTACATTAAATTGATTGACCAAAATCTAACTCGCATATGTATTAATTCATTTCTTTAAACTAAGCGTAATACTATTTGCCATAGAATATAATAGCTGAATAAACGTTTCTCACACATTTGGGATCATAACGTTTGATCTGACATCATGACATCAATGATGTTATACCATATGACGCCGTCTGATGAAGGCAAATCAAACGCATGATGACCAAATGCTACCATTATAACTTATGGAAAAAACCCTTAATGTGGTGCATGCTATGGCGTCAATTGACGTCACGAGTATATAAATTAGTTCCATTACAAATCAATCTACTTCTATAGGCCACGTATACGTGAAACTAATATAAAAAGTGCTGACGTCGCAATAACATGAATGCAACTGACGTCACATGAATAACATGAATGCAACTGACGTCACTGGACGTCAAATAGACGCACACCATTGCAACCAACATCAGTGATATAAACTATTTCCGAAATTTACAAAACTTCCTAATATACAAATATTATGCGCAGCATGCTTACTAACAAAATCGGTCGACACATGCGCAGCCTGATCACTGCCAACAAAATCAAATCAGTCGACACATATAATCATACCATATCAATCAGAAGTCACATTTTTCATTCTTAGCCAAACTATTCTACATAAATATAATAAAATCTTACCCTTCTAGGTCTTAACACAGAATCTGGGCACACAACAATATAACATCCATCAAGAATTAAACAGCCACGTCTAACTTTTCATTAAAAGATAGGCGTATAAATACTATGCGTCTCACATTAAAATCATGCAAAGCGCTTTCCACAATCAAAAGACTCGTGCAGGTATTCACCTTAAAATCATGCAATATGCTGTCCACGAGAGGTATTCACAAACAACCCATGCATAACGTAGTCACAATTTCCGTAAACGTTTTATTACCACAGTTACCCTAAAAACTGTAGCCTTACTGATTGAAAGGATTAAAATAATCTCGACGACATAGTGGACGATTAGATCCATTTCGTAACATAGGTTTCCCCTTAGGGAGAAAAAAACATAACAATGTTTCTTTTCTGAAATAGTACGAAATGCGATCGAATCGTAGGCTATGTCAAAACTGGAAAACTAGCTATATACACAACAACGGTGCGATGCATAACGTGGCCAAACTATCTACTAAGGTAGTCCGCCCCCAAATTATCTTGGCCGCGGATAGCAACGATCCTGAATCTGTACGGCTGTAATTTCATGGCCCAACGCATGATTCGGGGATTGAGCACCTTAGCTGTCTGCATATAAGACAAAGGTTTGTGGTCAGTTTCAAGTAGGAACTCCGCCCCATACAGGTACTTACGAAATTTCTCAACACCCCAGATAATACCCAAACATTCCTTCTCAATTACAGAGTAGTTCTTTTCCCGAGGTAACAATTTCTTGCTAGCATAAGCAATCGGCAAACGACCTTCACCTTCGAACTCCTGAAGCAAAATAGCTCCAAGACCAACGTCTGAAGCGTCTGTTCGAAGTACAAACGGGTTACCTTCTTGAAAAACAGGTAAGCGAAGAATAGGACTAGACGTGAGCCTACTCTTCAGGGTTTGAAATGCCCTTTCATGCTGGTCTTGCCAATCTTTGATAGAATTAGGTCTATCCCGTTTAGTTAAATCAGTCAGAGGAGAAGCTATGGATGAGAAATTTGGGATAAAACGACGGTAAAACCCAGCTAATCCCAGAAAAGATTTAATTTGTCTTTTCGTACATGGACGAGGAGCATCTCTAATAGCCTGTATCTTGTCCTCTTGCGGTCGTACCGTCTGTCCGACGATATTGTGACCAAGACACTCGATACTGCCATATCCGATCATGCATTTAGATGGTTTTGCCGTCAATTTGGCCGACCTGAGCCGATCTAACACTTGACGTAATGACGTCACATGATCCTTCCATGTTTCAGTAAATATCCACATGTCATCAACAAAGCTGTCAACATTTGGGAGATTGGACAATATGATTCTCATTAACCTACAAAAAGAGGCTCCCGAATTGACCAAACCGAAGGGCATAGTTTTAAACTGGAATAAACCCTTAGGCGTTTCAAATGCCGTCAAAGGTTTAGACCTCTCAGTAAGACTGACTTGCCAATAACCCTTACTCAGGTCCATCTTTGTAAAGAATCTATGTCCCGACATTTTATTGATAACCTCCTCCATATTTGGCATAGGTTCTGCATCGAATTCCGTCACTTTGTTAAGCTTCCGGAAGTCGATACAGAATCTAACTGATCCGTCTTTCTTCGGAACTAGGACAACAGGAGATGAATACGGTGAAATCGACGGCTCGATTACCCCTAAATCCAACATATCCTGTATCTCCGTCTCCATGACGTTACGCATCTTATACGGGATAGAATAACCCTTCGTCCGTATGGGTTCTGACGTGAGTAGTTTGATATCGTGCTGTATTTGATCAGTTCGACCGGGTAAACTTGATAGTACATCCGGGTACTGTTTAATCAACGCTTCAACCTCCATACGTTGTTCTGACGTTAACGTATCTGAAATACTGACGTCATTATAAGTTTCCGGCTCTTTAGCTGTCGGAAAAGCACAATCATCAAGAGAAAATTCATCACTACCATCGTCATCAACCGACTCTGTAGTCTCAGTAGACAATAAACAATGTGACGGCACAGTACGACGTTCGACATACTGTTTCAGCATATTAGCATGATATGTACTCACGACACCATTGACGTCGATTTTATAGTCCATTCTATTCACCACCTCTACTACTTCATATGGACCCTTCCACTGCAATAACAGTTTATTACTGTCAGTTGGCAGTAATAACAGTACTTTATCTCCCACGTTAAATTTACGCGACCTAGCGCGTTTGTCATAATAAGCCTTTTGCTTTACTTGTACTTTCCGTAAATTATCATGTGCTAACTTACACGTCTGCTCTAACCGTTCTCTCAACTCAATTACGTACTGGTACGTAGACAGAACCTGCTCATCCTGTACCTCTTCAGACCATAATTCACGTAATATTGCCATAGGGCCCTTAACGTTACGTCCGTATAACAGTTCGAACGGAGAAAACCCTAATGACTCCTGCGGAACCTCCCTTATTGCAAACAGTAGTGCTGGGAGATATTTATCCCAGTCTTTTGGACGTTCTGCGCACATCCTACGTAGCATTTGCTTCAACGTCGCGTGAAAACGCTCTACGAGACCGTTGCAGATAGGATGATACGGCGTCGTGGTTAACTGCTGGAGTGATAACAGCCTGCTTACTTCTTTCATAACTTCAGCAGTAAACTGACTTCCGCAATCTGTTAACATTTCATCAGGTATGCCAACTCTACTAAACATCTCAACTAACGCTTCGGCAACGCGTTCTGTCTCAATGCCGGGTAACGCTACCGCCTCGGGATATCTCGTCGCATAATCTATCATTGTTAAAATATAGCGGGATTTCCTGTCAGAACGAGGTTCTATCGGTCCAACTATATCAACAGCGACTCGTTTAAATGGTGTGTCAATCTGTGGCAACTTTCCCAAAGGAACCTTAGTGACACGACCTTTTTGAATAGTCCTTTGACATATGTCACAAGATTTACAAAACCTTGCCACATCACCACAAATTCCAGGCCAAAAGAACTCAGTTAAAACTCTATCCATAGTTTTCTTTATGCCCAAATGACCTGACATCAAGGTTTCGTGCGCCAATCTTAACACCTTTTCACGAAACCTTCAGGGATAATAAGTTGCAAAGTGACCTTGTTTCCCTTAGTAAACTGCCTATACAATAAATCTTTCTTTCGAATAAACTTAGTTTCACCCCGGTTCAATCCACGACTAATAGTCACATTCCCAGATTCCACTCTTTGCCTTATGCCATTCAATTTAGGGTCAACAACTTGGGCCTGCTTCAATGCCTCCTTATCACTAGCAATAATTTGATCAGGAACTTTAAGTTTCTTATAGACCTCTTCACCTTGCTTAGCTTGTGATCTAGTCACTGCCGCCATTGCAAAATGGGACATATCGGGAAGTTTTGACCCGTCAATATTTCCAATAACCAGGTCATACAATGTATCTTCCATGCACAATGCCTCAGTTTTTCCTGTGAAAAATGGACAGTCTATGTCAACCATTGCTAAGGGATACCTTTGGGTAGATTCATCAATCAAAGTTACATCAGATTCTCTACCAAGTAACTGATCTTTAGAAACCAAGTTTCTACGAACGACACACCCAGTACAACCTGTGTCCCTTAAAACTACAACAGTCTTACCATTAACCGTACCCTGCGCTGTTGGTAATCGCGACCTTAAAAAGTAACAGACACCTTCCCTATCCACGTTATCATTGATTAGTGGACTTTCTTCCTTACTCTTATAGAGACCTTCAATTTCATGAGACCTATTCATTGTAGTTTTACAAAAGCTCATTTGATGTCCGCCACCCCGACCACGTCCGCGGGAATAACCCCGACCACGGCCACGATCTGAATTACTACCCTTCGTCTGTACAGTATCGCTCTTACTCTGTGATCTTTGTGTCTCATCTTTCGGTGCATAACTACTCCCCTTACTTCCGCTATACCCGCTTGCACTTGCACCTACCTCCGCACTATATGCTTGCTTCCTATCGGGATTCTTAAAACATTTATATGTTAAATGTCCCTTACCACAAATACTACATTTTATCTCTGGCTTCGCACTCGGCTTATTATCAGATCTACTCTGAGTTACGCCCTTACTATCACGCTGCCCCTTATTAACACAAGCGTAGACACCGCCACGTGCTTCTGCAAATAAATCTGCTTCCCTAGCCAGCTCACCTAGATTCGTGAATGTTTTCGGTTTCAAATGAACATACAGTTCTTTACTACAAGATTCTAAAAACTGATCTCTAGCGAAAAAATCGCAAACAGATTCATAAGACTGGTCTACCTTCCCCATTTTCAACCATTTATTAAGATACGACCTAAGTCTACTACTAAACTGAATAAACGTTTCGGACTTTTCAGGCCTATCATAGCGAAATTTCTTCCTAAATCCGCGTTCAGTCATATCAAAATTCTTTAACAACGCATCTTTCAACTTGTCATAATCTGCTGCATCATCTACAGACAATCTATCATAAACATCAAGCGTGCGACCTTTAAGTAATGCGCTTAAATATGCAGCCCAAACGTTTTTATCCCATTTGTTCGCCGTCGCGTATTTCTCAAACCTTGATAAGTAACTATCCATTTTGTCCTTACTTTCATCAAAATACGGTAACTTGGGATCTCGCGCATGCGCTAACTTTTCAGCCTTCTGTTTTTCTAATTCAACTCTAAACGTTACCTTCTGCAAATCTATCTGATTCTTTAACTCGCGTTGCTGCAATTCAAAACTATACTTCAACTTTTCTAACTCAACTTCGCTCGACAACTTCGCTTCCTTATCGCTTTCGACTTGAGACAACTTAGCTTCCCTATCTTTCTCGGCTTGCCGCTCTATGCTTTCAATTCGCGCCATCTCGATTTCCCTATCCGCCGCAATCTTAGCTTCTTCCGTCGCCCTATCCGCCGCAATCTTAGCTAACTCAATTTCCCTATCTCTTTCGGCCTGCGCGATCCTAGCTAACTCAATTTCCCTGTCTTTATCGGCCTGCGCAATCTTTTCTTTATCAAGTGCCCTTACCGCGTGCCTTTCTGCCCTCTCAGTCTCTTGCTGTTGCTTTACAAATTCCTGCAATGCCTGCCCTTCATAACCTAACTCCCTTCCCGTCTTAACTAACTGATCCATGACGCTTAACGTAATGCTCACGTTAACCTAACTGAAACCGACGTTCACTTATAGTCACACACGTTAACTAAAACGTTAACAATAATAATAACGAACTAATCCAACTAAAACGTTGATTAATTAGTATACTCGCGATCTGGACGTAGCCATTAAAGTTACGTTCATAACAGACCGGATATGACGTCATAAACTGACGTTGACTTTGCCGAGAATTACTTTTCACTATTAGATGACGTAATTAGATGACGTAAATAACCCACAACACAATTACGCCCAACTTGATCTAGCGTATCGGATATACAAACGTAACGTATGTAACGCAACGTATTAACACTGACAAGACAACTGTACGTCCTACATTACAAAACCTTATAGGATACCAACGGTAAATCAAACTTAAGATTCCGCTATTAGGTTTAATTCATTGTAACGAAATTATATAACGTTACGAGTGACCTACGTTACTAAATCAGGACATAAAATGGACCTCAGTAACGGTTACGACACAACGTACAAAACGTTTAAGTTAATAAACTTACAGATTGTCATGCAACAGCAGTGCCAAGGTACTCAACCGGACCTTAAAACTAAATATGTATCATCCGTGCCAAGACAATTTAGGTCTATATAACCTTAGTTTCCCCACTCAGATATGCAACCTGTT
Organism: Ctena decussata; assembly: GCA_963989385.1. NCBI lineage: Eukaryota > Metazoa > Mollusca > Bivalvia > Lucinida > Lucinidae > Ctena > Ctena decussata. The sequence continues at coordinate 11,667,439 of OZ022514.1, read as the reverse complement.
ACATTCTATCACAAATTAATGCATGGGCTATCGCACTTCATCACGCAGGGAATAAGGATAGTTGACCTTAATTGAGTGTAGGTTACATTTACAAAGAATTTAGTGGCAAAATTGCTCCCCTAAAATTCACAGCCTTACGTCACCTTAGAAAAGAACAATCAGAAAGTCAATAATAATAAAAAAAATGACTGACAAAATTGTGCCTAGATTCTGTATATATTGTCAATGTGTTACACTGGCAGATATTAACCGGAAATCAAATCCCGTTACTTCATGACACCATGTTACGCAGAAGGTTTTACACACGGTCGACACGGGTGTAGAGCCTTATGCGTCGCCAGGACGGCGGAGGGTGACTTCCGGTTAAAGGGTTATCTACTAGTGTAATACACTAACAAGGAAACTCTAACAACGTTAGAATTTTTTGAAGTTTATATATAATGTAAATTCTATATACAACGATACAATTTACAACAATTCACAATTACAATAATATACAACACATATCAGTTCATGTCGCTGGCCCAAGTAAGGTGTTTGTTTCAAATCTGTAATCGATTTGCGTACAATACGCAAATAGATTACCGTATGACGTCAACACCGTACTCGGCTCAGCGCCATGAACTAAAGGAAAACACGAAGAACAAAAGACGTCAGTTTGAGCTCATACAAAAAACAAGGCCTTATGTTGGTAGACTTCAATTCGTCGTTCCCTGGATCATGTCATGGGCCAGTCCATATATCATGAGGAACACCAACTTATAATTACACGTGCACGATTATACACTGGTCGCTCCCTGGATCGTACCAGGGACCAGTCTATATATATTAACACACCTTAGTGGACGAACACTGTCCCACACTTGATGTGACCTTCAGATCTTATCACAGAATCTGGCAAAACTGTGCTAACCACTTCCGCCTACATTTTGTGCTTCCCGCCTCTGCTTGGGAACCATGCACAAACGGCGTTGTAACTGCCTCTACCCGGGTTGGTATTAACCTGGAGACATATCGATTCTCCAGGTGAGACGTGGCTCTAAGCCCTAACAGCTGACTGCCGGACTTGATGTGCCTAAAAATAACGAACTTACACTTAATACATTGTAACTACATAATAACAATACGTAAGACTTGGGCCTGTCTTGGAAATACCATACAACGCCCTCGGCGAATGCCGAGCATAACGTGCACACGCCAGCCGTGTCACTAGACACGACTCGCGCTCACGATGTAAAGCTAAAAGTGCTTACCACTTCCGCCAATGAAGAAACGTAGATCCTACTACGCATGTGCGTCGAAGGATCTGACGTCAAACATTGTCAAGAAGTATACTGACGTCAACAGGCATTACCATGACATACCCCACATAAAACATGAATAATCTAAACAATGACTTATTTACATTAAATTGAATTGACCAAAATCTAACTCGCATATGTATTAATTCATTTCTTTAAACTAAGCGTAATACTATTTGCCATAGAATATAATAGCTGAATAAACGTTTCTCACACATTTGGGATCATAACGTTTGATCTGACATCATGACATCAATGATGTTATACCATATGACGCCGTCTGATGAAGGCAAATCAAACGCATGATGACCAAATGCTACCATTATAACTTATGGAAAAAACCCTTAATGTGGTGCATGCTATGGCGTCAATTGACGTCACGAGTATATAAATTAGTTCCATTACAAATCAATCTACTTCTATAGGCCACGTATACGTGAAACTAATATAAAAAGTGCTGACGTCGCAATAACATGAATGCAACTGACGTCACATGAATAACATGAATGCAACTGACGTCACTGGACGTCAAATAGACGCACACCATTGCAACCAACATCAGTGATATAAACTATTTCCGAAATTTACAAAACTTCCTAATATACAAATATTATGCGCAGCATGCTTACTAACAAAATCGGTCGACACATGCGCAGCCTGATCACTGCCAACAAAATCAAATCAGTCGACACATATAATCATACCATATCAATCAGAAGTCACATTTTTCATTCTTAGCCAAACTATTCTACATAAATATAATAAAATCTTACCCTTCTAGGTCTTAACACAGAATCTGGGCACACAACAATATAACATCCATCAAGAATTAAACAGCCACGTCTAACTTTTCATTAAAAGATAGGCGTATAAATACTATGCGTCTCACATTAAAATCATGCAAAGCGCTTTCCACAATCAAAAGACTCGTGCAGGTATTCACCTTAAAATCATGCAATATGCTGTCCACGAGAGGTATTCACAAACAACCCATGCATAACGTAGTCACAATTTCCGTAAACGTTTTATTACCACAGTTACCCTAAAAACTGTAGCCTTACTGATTGAAAGGATTAAAATAATCTCGACGACATAGTGGACGATTAGATCCATTTCGTTACACATGATTTATATAAATTATGATGGGCCCGCATGCCCAATGCTACATACCAAGTTTCAAGGTTATAGGCCTTTTGGTTCTGGAGAAGAAGATTTTTGAAGGGTTTTTACCATATATGGGCGTGGCGGCCATCTTGGTCATGTGACCTGGACCAAATATATAAAGTTTCGTTCCCCCATCCTGTTAAGGCTCCATATGAAATATGGCTTCAATCCACCCAGTGGTTTCTGAGAAGAAGATGTTTAAAACTGTGGACGCCGACGACGCCGACGGACGACGGACCAAGTCTATACTATAAGCTCACCTTGACAGGTGAGCTAAAAAGCCTACCGTAAATTAAAGTAATAAACAATTTATTGATGATCCTTAATGCATTTATAACAACTTTACTGGCTGAAAAATGAAAATAATAGCACTTTAATATATTTTCACTGGAAATTAAGGCATGTTGCAAAGGTAATTTAAAGAGAAAGGCAAATTGCAAGTGACATGCCTTGATGGTCTGAGGGAGATCATTGCAGTAGAAGCAGAGCTTTAGATAAGAGGGAGCATTTAGTGATAATTAGGGATAATTTTGTTAATACTGCATAAAAACGTATGTTGTGAAGGTGACCCCTCATCTGAACCGTCTTGCCGAGACGGTTCAGATGAGGGGACACAACATATGGTTTCAAAGAGAAATAAAAAGAAAAATATCTCTCAATTATCATCAAATACCCCTCGTATCTAGAGCTCTAAGTAGAACCAGGGCTGTGGAAATACTATGCTTGACTTGTACTACTAATCCCGTTTCACTCTGGACAAGTGCAAAATTTCAGTTTACTTGCGCTGGGACAAGTATATTTCAGGATAATTCTGAGATATTTTTCATATTTACTCATGAAAACATAATTATGTTGTGGGTTCCTGTTAGAATAGCCTCACTGAGGCAATTCTAACAGGTGCCCACAACGTATCTTTTAATTTGAAACTTTGTGACAGTTAGCCAAAAACTGTCATCAAGTTCAACTCTTCCTCATCTAATATGTATTTAGGCACAGCTAAGAAACGGGCATGGCATTTTAGTCATTTTAGGTCTAGCTTTCAGCAATCAACCAAAATTGGTTTCACACTACTGTTCCTGCTGCAGTCTGAGGTGCGGGGTTTCATGATTCCAGTTTACGTGCTGTGGCACGGTACAGGGTTTTACCCAGGTACAGGTGTCCTATGGTTATGGTCGAACGTGTCCTCTAGCAGACGACATAACCTCAATGCAAAACTTGGTAATTTGAAAAGAAAAACATTTAGAATTCAGGTTAATCTCAGGTTTATCTCAATAATTTAGAAGAAAATACGATTTTCTGAATATTCAGGGTTCGAATTTAACTTTTTTCTCAATTGCTAATTTTAGCAGGACTAGTGCTCAATTTTTCTACTTGCTAAATCAGGAAGTCCACTTGTTTTTCCCACTTGCTTTTCTTCCGAGCGCCATAATTTTTATGTAATTATACCAATAAATGCACTGTATTGTTAGTTTATGCAATTACTAATGTATCCCAGCGGGGTGGGCTGTTTTTTTTTTTTTTAAATCAGGCATAGGGCCCCCTAGCCTAGGTTTTTTTCTAAGTTCAAACTTATGGGCCATTAAAGTAGGGGGGAAAGACAGAAAAAAAGGAAAAAGGCTGGGATGAATACAATGACTCATATTGACCTAGTAATCCTCGTTCATTATACTCCCTTTTTCCCTATCAGACAGACAGTATAAAGTATTTTATCAATGAGGCTTTATTTCACAAGGGCCATGCCTACACACCCTACCAGGTTCTCTTCAAAGCTACTAGTTTCATAGTCCAAAGCAACACAGAGCTCTTTCTCCCACTTTCGTGCAGTTTTTATAGGGACAGTTTGGGGTTTTTGGCAGATAGAGTCAGTCTTAGTCATTAGTCAGTCTTAGTCAAGCCTGCATCTCTTTCTGTTTTGATGGGTTTATTTTCGGAAGGTTGTTTTCCTCCTGATCCCACGTTTTGCCCCTTTCCCACTTCACAGTTAAAATCTGTCCATTATTGATTTGAGAAAATGTATTGATTTGATAACATGAGCCTCTTCAACCCAAGGGCCTCTCACCGCGTCACCGGTTCTACCAGGGCTGTGGAAATACCAAATAGGGTCCGTATTCGTGTCATTCATTTTGTCCCGCCGATTTACCTGTTAGAATGACGTCACTGAGCTCAAGATGGTCGCTTATTTTGTTATTGCCAATTAGGAAGCCAATTAGCGTGGATTGGCATATCCGAACACAAGATTTAATCAAAGGTATTTGATAATTTGAATAGTTATTAACTGTATTGTTTGTTAGTGTACCTTGTCAAAACGTTTTAGCACAAATCTGTGCCACCGTAGCTTCTAAACATACCCATTTTCAATTTGCCTCGTTCAGCGATTACTAATCGGTTAATTATCGAAACGACTGGACCGATAATCGATTACCATTTTGGCTTCGATTAGCCAGCCCTAGCTAGTACCTGGATTGGTGATCCAGAATAAGCTGCAGGGGTGCAGCGATTGGGTGTATTCAGATTTACTCAAAAAAAAATAAACACCAGCGATAGCTAGTAATAGCTGTAACAAGACGTTTCGCCCCCAAACCATTTCCTCCCTAGTCGTTTCACCCCTGGTCGTTTCGCCTCTAAAATTGAGCCTGGTCGTTTCGCCTCTAGACCCTGGTCGTTTCACCCCCATTATATAAAATGTCCACTTTCTTATGTTATCTTATATAATTTATCGCAATTAAATAAAAAAAAAATGCATTGTTACATTAATTATTAGTATTCTTGTTATGTTTTATTATTAAATTTTATAAGACAAAAAAGAAAAAGAAAAAGAAAATACGTTTTTGTCAACTAGCCGGCCGAAGTATGATTATCGATGTTTACCCTTTAATCTAATTAACTAGATCTAACTAATTAATCTGTTAAGATATTTACTCTTTTCTTCTTCTTCTTCTTCCTAAATGGCACAGAGAGATTAAATAAATGAATTTAACAAACAAGTTAATCTGAAATGACACCTTGTGATAATCACCTTGTTTATTGCTCTTAATAGACCAGTTAATCGCGTGCTGTTAACACGATTAGTGGACAAGTGTGAAAAGACATCTTTAATTCTGGCCGCATTGTCCCCTTAATTGGATCTTTGACTTTGTCAGTGAGCAGCGGTTTTCAGCAGACAGCGCAAAATGCGGTGTCCAATCAGAGCCTGCACTGTTCACATTAACTTTCTGAAATTCTGACAAAAACTTGTAATTAAAATGTCTGAAATGCATGGTAGAAGAGTTCATTAGGCATTAATGGGTTATTTCGTGTTTGTTTGTAAATCTATTAAGTTTTAATTTCTACATTTCTGCCCACTTCCCCCTCCCCCGAAAATTTGGGGGCGAAAGGTCCTGGGGGCGAAACATCTAGTAGGGGTGAAACGACCAAGGGTGCAACGACCAGAGGTGAACCGTCCTGGGGGGGGGGGGGGGGGGGGCGAAACGTCTAGGGGAGGAAATGGATTTGGAGCGAAACGTCCCAGAACCATAATAGCTAGCTATTCAGGCTTGTATGCTGCTTCTACTCATTTGTGTTCACTCTTCCATTGATATGTCTATCACAGCGTTCTTTTTATCAAGCCATTTTAGATTGATGTAAATAGGCCCCATGGCTCTAGAATATTTTCTTCGTAAAATCAATGTCAAAGGTCGACCAAATCGCTCAGTAGCTATCTATCTTCATATACTGCCATACGCCCTCGCGGACATTCTAGGCAGATGCGCTGTCGAACAGAAAAAGGCTGAAAATTAATGAAAAGCCAGGTTAAAAGCATTCAGTAAGATGGATAAAAGATGAGGTTAAAATAGTGAAGATGAGGTTAAAATCAGGTTAAAAACAACTATCTCAGGACTTATGGCCTAGTGTGCTGCAGTCTACTAACTGCTACCTTGAAGGATTCAAGGTCTGGTAGACATGCAACACTTGCAGGGAGTAGCTCAGCTGGCAGAGTGCTCATACCGTGAGAGGCCCTGGGTTTGAGTCCCTGTCATCCCCTGTGACATTTGGTGGTTCAGTGTGGGTCAACAGCTAGGCTTAGCATAAAAAAAGTGCATGTCTCTTTGGTTCCTCCCTGGTAGCGTTGGATTTGGGGACTAATCTATAATTAAGCGGGGAGAAAATGTCAGAGGTCGACCAAGTGGCTCTGTAGCTCAGTTGGTCGAGTGCTCACACGGTGATCAACAGGCCCTCGGTTCGAGTCCCAGTCGGGCCACGATTTTTTCCTCCCCTGTGACATCACTACTATAGTCACAGGCTCACAGCTTGAAAGTAATTTGAAGCCGGGGTACCCCACCCACTTTATTTAGCTGGTTGCCATATTGAAAAATCTCAGACTTTCTTCCCAGTGACTGAGCTCATCGAAGGGACATCTATAGAGACTGCCCTTATCTCTCTATAAATACCTCAGCCGAGCATCTCTAAGACAATCGCTTACGCTTCAATTATTATGAAGATAATTCGTTTGCTATGCCGCGGGAACTGTTACCGGAAATCGGTGAATATCGTCGCATAGGATAAATACTTACAACATCGACCCTATTCGGACAGAAACGGATCACACGCCGAAGAGGGTAGGTGGAGGAGGGTGTGTGTGCTATGTCAGACCGATTCCGATAATCAAGTATCTATGGTGGCATAGGAGTGCCACCCAGATAATGAGATAATAACACGTCAGTTTAAACTTTTAAGTCGACTTATAACGGCTGGCTTCATACTATCTCGACTTCCGGTAAATGACCTTGTTCCCCCAAATAGGCGAACCAGGAATCATAATTAAACTTGGACGGAATATAGTACTAAGAACTGTTAAACCTTAATACTTTAATGTTTGCCGGAATTTTCAAACTATGTACATATTTACAAGAAATAAATTATATGAAATTATTATCATTTCCTATATACATTTTAAAATGAAAATACAATGTTCTCACACGTAAGAATCTGTAAGAAAAGTAAAAAGTATGCAAAGACCAGGAACTGAAACAATCAAAATCCAAATCCAGCCCTCAAACCATAGTTGGAAACAACAAAGATTACAAATAATCAAGATACAGAGAACATATGGCCAACCGAGTGAGCAGCTTGTTCCCAAAAGGTGGCCACTCAGCAACCCAAACCGAACCAAAAATAATAATAACATACATATGGTAAAACATCACAGAAACTCTGACACCAAAAACAGGCAACAAAGAACCACAACAGAACTACCGCCTTGGAACGGTCGGTAATGAATTACTGGGGGGCTTAAATCGATTTTACAGGCCCAACCTCACCCTCAGTTTCTGAAGTGGTACAAAACATTTAGTTGGTTGTTCGGTTCGCATGATAACCCTCTAACTCGTCAATGAATCATCACGGTAAACACATAAATCAAATTTCAACACCATATGAAGAAGCAAAGACGAGGACTCAACAGATACAACGGGCCGTCTGACAGGTGGAGATCCCTGTCCTGCCAAACAACCCCACTGGAAATCTGAAGCAAAAGAAGGTCACCAGTTGAGCCCCGGTGGACCAAGCAACAGACAAAAAGGCTCCGGTCCCAACCAACTAAAATATATAGCTTTAGGTCGGGGTCATCATAGAGTCTGACGACCGATCCCCCGGTGTGCAATTAAAGAGTGCAGCAAAGCTATCAACCGTGATTGGGTTAATCACTAAGCATGCAGACTGTCGCATAACATTTAAATTATAGCCAATACGTTTGTGACGTATTATTATTTTTCGGAATTGATCAGAAAAATCAGTCCTACCCTTAATCTTTTTGAATTTGTATACTAAGTCACCATAAAATTCTGGTTCCGATAGGCCTTGGTGTAAAAGAAATTTTAATCCGACATCAAATTTTGAAACCAATTCATGGTGTCTGCAATAGAATTTAGAAAAAGCCTTTCTAAGCTTATGATACCGATAGCCCTGTTGAAGAAGTTTAGCAGTTAAACATTTATTACGAGCATTAAAGTCATCTACATGACTACACACTCTAGCAAATCTTATAAGTTGAGAAATATACACTCCATAAGAGGGACGACGTGGAACGTCACCATCCAAAAATGGAAAATTAACTATATCAAAGTCAAAGTCATCACGTTTATCATAAATTTTAGAAGATACAAAACCGTTAGAAATAGATAGATGTAAATCCAAAAAGGGGGCCTCGGTATCTGAAGTATTAGCTTTATTCAATTTAAGTTCAGGTGGGTAAATTTGGTTAACCATGCTTTCAAAATAAGGATTATCAATATTCAGAAGATCGTCTAAATATCTAGAGGTTGAGTTAAATGCCTCAATGATATCAGCTTGATTATCAACAGAAAGAGAAGTCATGAAATCTCTTTCATAACAAAATAAAAACAAATCGGCCACAAGAGGAGCACAATTTGTACCCATCGGAATACCAACAATTTGTGTATAAACCCGCTTTTGAACAAGACTTCTCACACTAATGAATTTGTTGAAACAACAATCACTTAACATAGGGTAGTCGTGGGTGGGGAAAAGGTTTCTTCTGATAATGAAGAAATTTAAGTTTTCTTTTCCAGAAGAAGATACCATTCGACTAATGCTGTCGATCTTTCTGACGAAAGATAACTATAAACGCAGAGTGAAGCGTGAACAACCAATCACGGAATGCGCAACTTCACCGCGCAACAGTTTTGACCAATAAAATTCTGTATTATCTACGGAGAACATTAACTCTTACGGCGCTAAGGTAATCGCATACCGTAAATAAACTAAACATATGCACTCTCAATCTAAGTAACATGATCGACTGGTCCCGCTGTTTAATTAATACTTATGGAACATAAGTACGCCATTCCCTGACATTTCAAACCCCATTGGCTGGGACTGATATTTACAAGTCCAGTTTCTTCCCCAAGACTATTAGAGATTGGAATTCCCTGGAAGATTCACTTATTTATGCTGCTGAGGGTGCAGAGGATTCAGTTACTAAGTTTACTTCTCTTATAAGGGCTAGGGACTAGCTTCCCTGATTCACAGGTCCTAGTGAATGATTGTCCTTGGACGTATCACCAGTAAACAATTCTGATTCTGATACTCTAAGTTTACTAAATATTTGGTGCCCTTGTTGTTCCAGAAAAGCAATAGTGTCTGTTCACTCATATTTATCTCATCTTTCAATATTCTTTGAACAGCCCCGCAGCTCATTTACAAGAATTTACACTATATTCGAAATGCAGAACACCGAACTTCATCTATGGGGTCTAAACAAGATTGGTGTTATTGTCTGGCATTGCACCGTGCCTTAGAGACCTTAGCTTGAAATCTCGTACTGTAGTTTGCAATGGCGAAATACATATATTTCTAAAAGAACTATATTTTATGAAAACTCCCCTCACGAACAAAATCACATATGCTATCATGATGAAAATTGCTCGACAAAACTTTCTAAATATTAAAGGCCCCATTGCTCTATCAGCATGAAAATTTTTATCATTAGGTATCGCTGCAAACTTCTTACTATAGTTTCGTCATTGTAAATGACCGTGATTAGCCAGAGCTTTAAACAGATAAAACACCTTTCAGTTTCACATAAAAAGGGTTTGAAAAGTTATCTGGGTCATTTTAGTTGGCAGCTAAAATGACCTAGTTTCGATTTCAACAAGTTGAATAAAATGGTAAAAAATACAATGTACATGCGTGGAGCCCCAGTCACTAATTCGCCAATGTTTATATGGCATTGCTAGACGGGAAAACAGACAAAGAAATTGTATTTTGTGGACTACATTGTTATTTTTTCAAAAACTTGTTTTCTCTCCTTTTTGCCAGCTACATGACTCAATATATGCACGTCAATCCACATTTTATTACCAAACGCGAAGGTTGAACCGCTTTTTACAATGATTTGAGTTTAGACGTTTTTAACACTGATAGGACTGTGGATACTTTAAATTATTGCATTTATTCTTGTTTCAGAATGTTAGTCAGTCGGACTGTAAAAAATCTACAACGACACCTCAAAGACACTGAAAATGATGGAAAAATATATTCATATCTTCTTTCTGATAGTTTAAGATGTAGATGGTAGCCGGAAATCTTCTCCCGAAAGTTTGCGAGAGCGAACTATATTTGCATTATTTTATTTTTTATTCAGTTATATTTTTATGAAAACGTATGTCTTATGAAAAATGCAACGTGAACTTAAACACACATATTCTAAACAGATGAAAAATGCTCGACAAGCATTCGTCATATTAAAACATTGGATTTATTCTTATTCTTATTTCACAATAATACTTTTGACGTATATTTTCAAAGAAAAAGGTATCAGCTAAATTTTATCGGCGGCATGTATGTAAAAAACCCTCTGAAATCGGTCTGCAGAAACTGCAGAGACACCACAAAGATACCACACAGACACTACACAGACACTGATAATGATGGAAAATCGTGGTACCCTGGTATGCCAAAACTGAACACTTATAATTAATATCCAGGTTGTTGTAGCAAGAAAAAGAAAATATTTTTTCTGGTCTCGCCTGATAAACTTGATATCAAAAGACACTAACATGGTATTCTCTATGAAACATCTTGATGAGACTTTACAGCAATATTTATGAGGTTAAGACGGTGTGTCATATATATGAATGATTATCCCCCCTAGCTTCTCGTCGGTGTAACATCCCTATGATTAGTTTTCTAAGGCTATTCTTGTGCGAGCAATAGCTATGCAACCGTTTCACATATCTTGATGTAACTTTGTAACAATGTGTATTAGATTGAAATGGTGTGTTGCGTACAAGAATGATTGCTGTCCTTCTTTATTTATGGCATTACGTGCCTTTGATGAGTTTTGGAGGCTATTCTTGTGCGCGCCACAACAATGTGCCATTTAAAAAATGATGAAACTTTATAGCAATGGTTATTAGTTGAAAGTGTGTCGTATGTAAAGTACAAAGATAGACAATGATCAGGAATTAATACAACCAAATCCCACATCCTGCCCTCAAAACCAATAGGGAAAGAAGCAAACACACACACGGAAAAATTGACACAAGTTCACGAAAGATACACACGGTAAACCGAATGAGCAGCTCTTTCCCAAACAGGTGGTCATTCAGCAAGTAGTTTTAGTTTTGACCCCCCCCCCACCATTACTTATTTTTAAGCTATGCCACTTTGATAAGTTCTTAAAGCTAGTCTTGTGCACACTATAAATAGACAACTGTTCTGAATATCTTGATGAAACTTTATATTTAAGATGGTGTGTCGGAATCGCGTCACTTTGATTGTTTTTTTTTTTTTTTTTTTTTTTTCAGATTATATTTGTGTCCACCATGACTAGGTTATTGTTTGAAATATCTTGACGAAACTTTATAGCAATGCAGATGAGGTTGAGATAGTCTGTAGTATCTAAAAATGATTGCCCCCCCCCCCCACACACACACACCACCACCACCACCACCACCACCTCCCCATGTCCTTACTTTCGGAGTTGCAACCTGCCAGACAACATAAGCTCAACAGTCCGCCTTTTTGCTGATGACTGTGTCCTCTATAGAAATATTATATTAGACGGTCTGAAGACCAACAGATTCTCCAAGATGATTTGAATAAATTGGCACTTTGGGAAGAGGCATGGCTCATAAAATTTAACGTTGCCAAATGTCACTTAATATGGCTGACTAGGCATCCTCCTCCAAAGCAAATAATTCATGGTTATACATTGCATAACCAAGTCCAAGAGAATGTATCTTCAGCCAAATATTTAGGAGTTAAAATTACGGATGACCTCGAATGAGGTCAGCATATCAATGAAATTACTAGTAAGGCTACCAAGACTTTGGGTTTCCTTCGAAGAAACTTGACTTTTGCATCGAAGGAAATCAAGGCTGCTGCATATAAAACTCTGGTCCGGCCCAAATTAGAATATGCAGCGCCAGTTTGGATGCCCCATCACCAAGTAGATATTAACAGAATAGAACAAGTACAGAGGACAGCTGCCCGTTGGACCTGTAGGCGCTGGCGCAATCATAGCCATGTGGGAGGAATGCTAGAAGAACTCCAATGGCCAGACCTGCAGGAAAGACGACAGCAGGCTTCTCTGTCTCTGTTCTACAAAATTCACAATAATCTTGCTATTGTAGATAAGAATAGGTACCTGTCTGAGGTCGGTGGAGGGAGCAGGAGAACTAGGTCCCACCCATTCCAGTATCACCGTCCAAACGCTTATACAGACGGCTTAAGTTCTGGTACCTCAATACAAACCAAATCCTTTTTAAAACAAACAAAAACTCCCCCATGAGCATCACCCGCCCGGTCTTTCCTAATGGCATCATACCCATCAGGGAATATTTCAGAGTTGGCGATGTCTGGAGAGAGCCAAGATTCACAACCCAAGATAATGTCAGGTTTGGCTGTGTCGACAATGGTCTGAAGTTCAGGTTTCTTATTTTTAATGACATAAAAGCAAAAAGGGTCCTTCAGTCACCACGGAAAGTTTTCTTGTACAAACGGGCTGATATGCAAGGTCTTAGAGACCATATCGAGGGTTCAACGCAACACTGTCGTATCTTGTTTTCAAGAAACTTTTCAGGAACAAGAAAAAACTTTTATTCTTCAAAACCCTTATACCATTTTTTTCAACGTAATGTTTAATAACTTCCAAAAAACAGTTGGTTTAGCTAACTATTGCTAGTTTGAAGATGCATTTGTTATAAAAGAAGATATTTGTAAATATTTGACTTACGACAGTTTTCCAACTGTATATCATGATTTTGGTTTACAGATTTTAACGCAACACTGTCGTAACTTAAGTTACGACAGTGTTGCATTGACTCTTAGTGTTTAAGTCCCTTTAGATTCAGTGCAATACTGTTGTAACTCACTTGATCTGAGTTACTGCAGTGTTGCTTTAAATTCATTAAAAATATTTTCCATGACAGAAAGTGCAAAACTGTCGTATCTTACACTTAATACTCAAATACTATGTCAGTTTAAATTAATAATGACAACAGAATGAATTTTTATCGTCAGAAACGTGTAGATAAATAACTGTTATGCTTTACATTCCATATTTCTTGTAATAGATGCCCCCTCTCTAATTTTAAATATCCCTTGTTTTCTTTATTAAAAAATGGCCCAGTTCCACCACAATAGGCTTTAAAGCACCCGTATTTGCTATTTATTGCCTAGATTTTGTCTTGAGAAGGCCGTTTTAGGACTTGCAAATTGCAAGGCTATTAATTTGAAGAAATACCATACTTAAACACAGGGATGTTCAAGAAATGTCATAAAACACTGACCACCTTTTATACTATTTTGGACCTAATCAAACTTATATGCAAGGTGTTGAGACAGAATAACATATTAAACTTTATTGCGTCAGTATGCAGGTTAAAAGATACTGTAAAGCATAAATACGTGCCATTTACTTTTGCATATTGTATGTGCAGAAAAATTTGATTACCGTCAATTTTGTTCTGTAAATTAACACACAAAAGCTTAATTTTGATCATCTTGTTCAATTGTATCCAATGGATACATTTTATGGATAACTTTAGTATTTCTAAACCCCTGGCTCTCCTCCCCACCCCAACCCCCTTCTCAAGAATTACCATCTTGCTCCTGCCGCTTCTGGTACTTTCTGTGAATAGGGGGAAATAGGATTGTTGTACTCTTAAACACAGCTGGACTATATAGACGATGGAAAGCTTGTTACTAGGCTTTATGACAAGAGGGATCGATGACTTCAATTTTCCCATAGTTTACTTTCCATTTTGAGTAGCAATATTCCTTCAGCACCTGCATATGGAGCTTAGGTCTCTCAGCTAGTCCGCTATGCTAAAGCCTGTTTTCAAATATCCAGACTTTGTTGATAGAAGGAGGCTGCTACCCAGTATATTGTTGTCACAGGGTTATTGCAGAGTCAAGCTTGTGTCAACACAGGTATCATGGGAGTAACCATGACCTACAATGTGGCCGTTTTTAAACTTACCCATTCCTTATTTCCGATTTGATGGCCTCAGCCCAAGCATAGAAAGGCTTTCAAATACTGGACTTTCATTTTCACTGACTTATTCCACAGTTACATAGATCACACTGGTCTGGCAGTCAACACAGGCAATGAAAGCAACGTTCATGCCAACTAACATTTCTGACTGTAAAACTTGAATAGTTTCGCATACTTCTTAATTCAGTTTCAAATTATTATTCTAACGAACCCGGCAGTTTATTAGACCTCTTTGTCAGATCATCGTATATATGCCATCTGGTATAAAGACAGTGCAAAAAAAATGTTTTTCACCAATTCATTGGCATGGTTGTTGTAGCCAAAAAATAGTTTTTAAGCCTTTTTTGAATATGCATATGAATTCGGTAAAACTTTTGATTCCAATTTCTAGAATCCGGGATCGGAAGGACCGTGAGATTATACTTCTGAAACAAACTCAAACTGATTAAAAGAAAAGGCAAGTTTCCTGTACGTTGTCTACATTGCCTGTTTCAAATCAGACCAGTGTGTAGACATGGCGGGTGTATTATAAAAGGCAGGTGATGCTTACTACTCACAAGCACCTGATCACACCTCCCAAAATTGGCTATCATGTCTGTGTATCTAAAATATTTCAGAATTGTCAATGTTTATATGATGTTTACCGTATATGAATTTACGAGTTTGCACTTATGATTTGGGTACTTTGACCACTTTAACTCTAAACCTCTCAAAGAGGAACAGTAATTTTTGTGATAATATATTGGAGGGGTGCTTTGAGTAGCCAAAAATTCTGGCCTTTGCTCTTAATATTTCAAAGGCAGACAAAAATTATATACCTATATTCATTATGATGTAGACACATAATCTGATATATCAACCTCCCAAAATATTTGTGAAACTAGGAAAAATATTTAATTATTAAAGATGTATTGGTCTTTTAATATGGTATAAATTTTGACCTAATTATTGCACATAATCTAACAAGCCCACATTATCATGATTGTGGGAACTTCTGAGGCATATGATGGTAATCACACAATTTTTTTACTGTTCTGACCCTTAATTTACTTGTTTAAAAGAGCTGAAATACTAAAAAACAATTCAGATGTCAGTTAAGCTTTTCGATGCTTCTATGACTTTAAGTATCTTTCCTCTGATGCTTTAGCCATTAAATATTGGTTAGATCCTTCCATATATAAATCCTTTGGATTATGCGCTTATCAGGATGAAGAGTTACTATAAGTATTTGGGGACATTTTCAAAAAGTTAAGTAAACAGTTCACTAAAAAGGACGAATATGGTATACTATAATCTTTGCAATATTTTTTTTTCAACGGGAACTTCCCCATTTTTGTCGCACCTGCTTTAGCAAGGTGCAATATAGGATTTCACTTTTCCATCCGTCCGTCAGTCATTCCGTCCGTCAACAATTACGTCGACCCTAGTGTTAAGTCCATTTCTCGCAAACTATGTTACCTACAATCGTCAAACCTTGCATAAAGCTTCTTCTAAGAATGATCTCCAGGGCTGTTGCTCTTATTTTTACCCTTGACCTATATTTTATGATCTGCTGACTTTGTAAAACTGTCCCTCAACAATTACGTCGATCCTAGCGTCGACCCTAGCATTTACGTCCATTTCTCGCAAACTATGATACCTACAGTCATCAAACCTGGCATAAAGCTTCTTCTAAGAATGTTCTTGAGGACTGTTGCTCTTATTTTTACCTTGACCTATATTTCATGCTCTGCTGACTTCCTAAAACTGTCCACCAACAATTACGTCAACCCTAGCGTTTAAGTCCATTTCTCGCAAATTATGATACCTACAATCATCAAACTTGGCATAAAGCTTCTTCTGCGAATGTTCTCGAGGGCTGTTGCGCTGGCATCAAGTTTCTCCTCAGAATGTTCTTGAGTGCTGTTGCATTAATTTACTTTTGACTGATATTTGCTGACTTTGCAAAATTTTACACCCAAAATTGTGTCAGCCCTAGCGTTTTAGTCCTTTTGTCTCTAAGTATGATACCTGTAGTTATCACACCTGGCGTAAAGTTTCTCTTTGGAATGTTCATGAGGGATGTTGCAGTTATTCCTTCCCTTGACCTATATTTTATGCTCTTCAGACTTAGTAAAATTTTACATCCAAAATTGTGTTGACCCTAGCATTTTTGTCCATTTCTCATACACCTTCTTTTTCATTATAATCTTTACTACTGTGGAAGCGCAATGCAGGTGCGACACAGCATTCCACGGAATTCTTGTTATTCTAAATTTACAACAAATTCCACTTTAAAAAAAAAAGAAAAGAAAAATAATTAAGTTAAAAATTAACAATAAAGCAAGTGCATTTATTTATATTCTAACTCTTCTTGAAATTGAAACCATAAATTTTTAACATCAAAAGCCTTCTGTTACATACAGCTCTAAATCTACTGTGTAGGCAGGGTTAATTACACGTGACCAATCTGTGCTGTGGTAATTGTCAACAGAGCGGGTAGGGGAGATCTGAGCTGGCTGTATTAGGGGCACGTTGTAAATGCATGGGCAATTGCTGCGAGCTCCCACAGGTTTTTGATCATGTTAGTGATGCTATCACATTGTCGGCCAGAAGGAAAGCCATATTTTAATAATGACTAACAATAAATTTGCCAGATATATTTTCAAAGCATAATTAGCTCGCCTTTACGAATGAAAAGAAAGAGCTATTGCACTACCCCCGGCCTCGGCGGCAGCGGCGTTACCAAATTGTTTAAGTTTTACATTAAAGTTTTTTAGGTGATGGGCAAGGCGCTGTCAGGTGAGGTATCCTGTCCCGCTGACAGGTCTTTTTTTATTCAAGTTGTTTCAACAATCCCAAACAAGATTAATTAAACAAACATGAGCTGAAATAATGTTTCTTTTGCTTTTCCATGATGCAAGTTAAAAGTCAATCTTTTTGGCACTTTCACAAAAATAAGAATTTTATCCTTATAAACTTGCTAGCACCTGTCTTATCCTTCCCTGATTCGAATCAGATACCCATTTACTGCTGGGTTGACTCTTATCCTTCCCTGATTCGAAACAGAGATACCCATTTACTGCTGGGTTGACAGACAGAGTTCTCCAGTGACGGGATGGCCCAACCTGGATATACTAGAGACCCTCTGCACCATAACCGAGTCAGTCAAACCATTTGACCATGACACATCTCTGAGATACTGTACTGAATTTAATGGGAGTAGAGTTGATTCGTAGGTTGATTCTCTCTAGACTTGAGCGCCAAGTCAGCAATACTGCAGTCATGTTGAGCCATCTCCCCCCTGGGAGGTGGGGAGAGAGAGGAAAAAAACAATGTTAGGATCCACTGGAGGAAACATGTTTTGGCTGGCTAGTACATGTTAAGGTACTTTCAGATGGTAGCTAACCACAAATGAACCTATTGTGCATTTATGTATGTCAAGTCTCATGTTTTAGAGTCACATTAAACTGTCTCCATCACTAAATAAAGTAAAACAAGAGTCTTGAAACTTTTTTGATTTGTAGAACTGAGCTTTGATGACAGGATTATGTGTTCTGCATCTGAAATATTTGTAGAGAAATGTACAGCACAGGTTATGCATGTAAGATAAAATATGTTATTTTGCCATGTCACTATATATGATGTACACCAGAGGATCAGAAAAAGTTAATTGACATTTTCTTATGTCCAATGCTCACAGAAAACTGTTGGACATTGGAAAACTGAGTTGGTCCCTGTATGACAGATTTATGAGCAAAGAGACATCATCTTTGTTCAGAATGGTCACCCCAAGTTAGAAAATAATCAGCATTTTATCACAAAAAGGTTGCTGCAAATAAAGAACTTCTCAAATATTTTTGGACTCAAATTATGGAATTTCTTAACTTTCTGTTATTCAAATTTCCCTGACCAACTTTCATAATTCCCTGAACCTGAAAAATTGTCTTTTCCCTGACCAGTGGCCATCCTGTTAAATGTTTCATCCCACTGATTTGACGTATATGCTTTTCTGAGGCGTCTCCCGGTCAGAGTGTGGGAAGCGTTTTGCTTTTTATAAGGCAAGTATCAGGTAAGAAAAAACGAGTATCCAGTTAGAAAAGGCGAGTATCTGGTTAGAAAAGGCCAGTATCCAGTTAACAAAAGCCAGTAGCGTGTTAACAAAAGCAAGTACCGAGCTGGAAAAAGTGAGTATCATGTTAGGTAACAACACCTTAAGACATTAACTCGATACTTGCTTTTGTTAACTCAATACTCACTTTTGTTGACTAAATACGTGCTTTTGTTAACTGGATACTTGCTTTTTCTAACTGGATACTCAAGTTGAATAAAGTGAGTATCAAGTTAGGTAATTACACTTTAAGACAAACTCAACTCGAAACTCACTTTTGTTGACTCAATACTCACTTTTTTACTTGATACTTGCTTTTCTTAACTCAATAATCATTTTTTTAAACTTCATACTCGCTTTTGTTAACTTGATACTTGCTTTTCTGAGATTTAACAAGTTTCTGACACGGTTCGGGATTTTTTTTCTTTCTAGAATATGAGATAATCATGTGATCTTGATGTACCTTTGCCACCCTGACTTATACTTAGTTTACACTCCATACTGTCCATGTCCTGAAGCCCATGCAGCTCAGTTTTCGCAAAAACAAATACTGCCCATCTGCGATGAGGTTGCTAAGTTGGCTGCCCCAATTCAGGCATACCTTAAAGATATCCTTTTAATATTTATGATGTGATATAAACAAACAAATTGCTGTATAAAGACAGTTTTGCATTGATGAATTAATAAGATCAGGTATTGATTTTTAATGCAACACTGTTGTAACTGACATTATTGCAGTTACATCAGTGTTGCACTGAGAGAAGTCATCATACTTTATCATTATCTTTAACGCAACAGTGTCGTAACTTAAGTTACGACAGTGTTGCATTGACAGAACTAGCCTTTGTGAGATACTGCAAAATGCCAAATCTCCTTTTGCTAGACAAATATTTACAACTCATATGGGTTATTTTTACTGATTATGTAGATCTGTTTTGGGATGTCAAAACTGCAGAAAAGTCTATTTCAGAAAAATATGAAGTTACGACAGTGTTGCGTTCAACCCACGATATGCTTGCCTTTGCAGACCGTTTCATGTCGCAGAACTTTGCTCACGTTGATGTTAATGAGATGTGGATTGAGTTTAAGACGGTCTTACTAAATGCAGTAAACAAGTTTATTCCTTCTAAAATGACGAAAGGAAAACTTGGCTATCCATGGATAGATGCACGCATTAGGGCATTGATTAGGAAAAAAGAAAAGCTGTACCACAAAGCTCGCAGGGCAGATAACGAGTCCCTGAAGAGTCGTTATAAACGACTCAGAGCTCATGTCCAAAAAGAAATGCGTGATGCCTATTGGAGGTATGTTTCAGATATCTTCAATCCCTCAGATACAGACACTAATATAGAAGACTGTATCCAAAATGATCGGCTGAAAAAGTTTTGGTCCTTTATGAAAAACTTAAGAAAGGATTCCACGGGTGTGGCCTGTTTAAGGGAAAATGGCATGTTGAAAACTGCTAATAAGGACAAAGCAGACATATTTAACAGACAGTTCGAGTCTGTATACACCCGGGAACAAGTAGGTGACCCCCCATCGAAAGGACCAACCCCCTACCCAGATATTGAAGACTTATACATTGACCCTAATGGGGTCAAAAAACTACTAGACCGTCTTAACCCCCATAAATCTTCAGGTCCAGACGACCTAAGTGCACGTGTGTTAAAAGAATGCAGTGCTGAAATTGCCCCGGTCCTTGCCTGCATTTTCAACCAGTCCTTGGCCCAGTCTAGAGTACCAGATGACTGGCTGCAAGCTAATGTGGCTCCCATTTACAAAAAGGGAGAAAAATATGACCCTGCCAATTACAGGCCGGTCTCCTTGACTTGTATTTGCTGTAAGTCTCTTGAGCACATTCTCGTGAGCAAAATCATGCAACATCTATCGGACCATAAGATTTTAGTTGAGTCTCAGCATGGCTTCAGAAGTGGTAGGTCATGCGAGACTCAACTGGTCCAGTTCATTCATGATTTGCAGGCAAACCTAGACAGAGCCAATAATAAAGGTCACAAACAAACAGACCTCATTATTATGGACTTTGCCAAGGCTTTTGATAAGGTCCCCCATAGACGATTGATTTATAAACTGGAGTATTATGGTATCCGAAATGATATCCTCCGGTGGATCTCTGCCTGGCTATCTGGAAGGACACAAAAAGTTGTTCTGGATGGTGTCTGTTCAGACCCTCTCCCCGTGTTGTCTGGCGTCCCCCAGGGTTCTGTTTTAGGGCCCATCCTGTTCTTAATCTTTATTAATGACCTGCCAGACAACATAAGCTCCACAGTCCGCCTTTTTGCTGATGACTGTGTACTCTATAGAAATATTAGACGGTCCGCAGACCAACAGATACTCCAAGATGATTTAGATAAATTGGCACTTTGGGAAGAGGCATGGCTCATGAAATTTAATGTTGCCAAATGTCACTCTATGAGGGTGACTAGGCATCCCCCTCCAAAGCAAATAATCCATGGTTATACATTGCATAACCAAGTCCTAGAGAATGTATCGTCAGCCAAATATTTAGGAGTTGAAATTACGGATGACCTCGAGTGGGGTCAGCACATTAATGAAATTACCAGTAAGGCTACTAAGACTTTGGGTTTCCTTCGTAGAAACTTGACTTTTGCATCGAAGGAAATCAAGGCTGCTGCATATAAAACTCTGGTCCGGCCCAAATTAGAATATGCAGCGCCAGTTTGGATGCCCCATCACCAAGTTGATATTAACAGAATAGAAAAAGTACAGAGGACTGCTGCCCGTTGGACCTGTAGGCGCTGGCGCAATCAAAGTCATGTGGGAGAAATGTTAGAAGAACTCCAGTGGCCAGACCTGCAGGAAAGACGACAGCAGGCTTCTCTGTCTCTATTCTACAAAATTCATAATAATCTTGCCATTGTAGATAAGAATAAGTACCTATCTGAGGTCGGTGAAGGGAGCAGGAGAACTAGGTCCCACCCATTCCAGTACCACCGTCCAAACGCTTACACGGACGGTTTTAAGAATTCTTTTTTCCCCAGGACAATTGCAACTTGGAATGGCCTTACAACCGAAGCTGTCTCTTCGGAGACAGTTGATGGGTTTAAGGCCAAAATTTAATATCCTAGGGTAGAGCAGGGGTTAGGCATGGAATGCCTGCCCCTGAGGACTTCTTGTAAATAGTTTTAATCTGCTGGTGGCTATGTCACAAATTCATTTTTTTTTTTTTTTTTTTTTTTTTTTGTGACAACTTATGCGCCACACCAAAAACCTGTCATCATGGTCAAAATTGACCGAGGACAGTATCGGTAGAAAGAAAGAAAGCTTAAAGAATTCATTTTCCCCAGGACTATTGCATCTTGATATGGCCTTACAACCGAAGCTGTCTCTTCGGAGACAGTTGATGGGTTTAAG
This sequence comes from Ctena decussata, assembly GCA_963989385.1. Classification (NCBI taxonomy): domain Eukaryota; kingdom Metazoa; phylum Mollusca; class Bivalvia; order Lucinida; family Lucinidae; genus Ctena; species Ctena decussata. The sequence continues at coordinate 11,645,493 of OZ022514.1, read as the reverse complement.
GCCAAAATATAACATCCTAGGGTAGAGCAGGGGTTAGGCATGGAATGCCTGCCCCTGAGTACTTCTTGTAAATAGTTTTAATCTGCTGGTGGCTTTGTCACAAATTCATTTATTTTATTTTTTTGTGTGATAACTTATGTGCCACACTATGGTGTTCCGATAGGGTCAAAAGTCTATTTTTAGTGTGACACTAATATTATTTTACGTGGGACGTAAATTAATTTACGTCCCACGTAAATTGATTTAAGTCCCACGTAAATTAATTTACGTCCCACGTAAAATAATTTACGTCCCACGTAAATTAATTTACGTTGGACGTTAATTAATTTACGTCCCACGTAAAATAATATTAGTGTCACACTAAAAATAGACTTTTGACCCTATCGGTGCGCCTAACCTGTTTTGTGACACCAGAGCTCATTTGCATATAGCCAATTAAAATCGGTTTTACAAAAGTACAACTTGGTGACTCTCTGAAATAAAAGCCGGTACCAGCGGTCCTACTAAAGACAGAAAAGGACTTTTGCCACCGAAAAGAACTTCCGGGCACCGAACAGGACTTTTTTTGTCGTTAAATGCCATAAAACATATGTTTTAGAAATTTTAACATCATCATGATGTTAATCAGCACATGAAAAATAATTTTGTGAATTGTAGTATCTTCATCCTAAAATTTCACAAAAATATTACAGCACCGAAAAGAACTCCACTGCTGGTCAGTGAAGAGATGTCATGTACCGACAAGGACTTCGCAAATGCCGAATTTCGGGCTCCGAAAAGGATATTTTTCACTTAATGTTCCAGAAAATTATGTTGAGAAATAGTATATTTTACCTTTTATATTTATTGCATAAAATGGCATTTAAAAAGTCCTTTTCGTTGCCCGAATGTTCTTTTTGGTCCTTTTCTTTTCGGTGGCAAAAGTCCTTTCCTGTCTTTAGTAGGACCCCGGTACCAGGACACTTTTTTTAATCAACCGGGCTTGATAGCTAAATCGGTAACGCGTCTGCCTACCGATTCAAGGGTTGTATCCGCCACGCGGGTTCGAATCCTGGTCCGGCCCGGATATATCTTTCGTAGAGATTTAGTAATGAAATCCTTCTAATGCCATTCCTTCCCTACCTCTGGTTCGAGTAGGGCCGTCGTCAGTTACTGGCGAAAGTATTGCAGGAGTACTGGTTAAGCGCTAAGATGGTCTGGGTCCGCCCAGGAAAGTGTGGTTAGGTTAACTGATGGTAGCCCCTCTGGTGCCCGGTTACCTTAAAGATCCATACTCTCTTTTTTATCTCACCACAAGTGAATGGAAAAGATGCATACCAAGATAGTTTGTACGATATTTTGGGGATCTATTTCTTCTTCTTCTTCTCCTCTTCCTCTTCTTCTTCTTCTTCTTCTTTTCTTCAAATCAATATAAAGTACCTACAAATAAAATTATAAAGCTTGAAATTTAATTTATAACGTCAAACTGTCATCAAATCCAAGGCGTGCGAGAATATCTGGGCTTGAGAACGATGCACAACAAGTTCAGGTTAAATCTTCAACAACTTTGAGATCAGAGGAAATATTCTGAGATATCTGAAATTTTAGACTGGTTTATACTTATATTCTAAACCGTTGTTTTATATATTATTTGGACCCTTTTTGATACTAATTAGTCTTTGAATCGACTGTCTAATTTTGATTAAGAAATTACAGTATGCTTTTCTCTGGTTTCGTCACCAGATATTGTCAGGGTCACTGAAGAGGCTTTATTAGCCGAAACTACGTAGTCTGGCCCATGTTCCTTCTCGTGAACGTATTCTCTGCTCTTGAAGGAACTCTTTAAGATTTTAATTTTACTTCACTGCAGCTGGTGTTGTGCCGTGTGGCGGCCGTAAAACGTCTCCCCGTACATCATCCATAGTGCAGATTATATTTTATTTTCGTCCTTTGAGATCAGAGGAAATATTCTGAGATATCTGAAATTTTAGACTGGTTTATACTTATATTCTAAACCGTTGTTTTATATATTATTTGGACCCTTTTTGATACTAATCAGTCTTTGAATCGACTGTCTAATTTTGATTAAGAAATTACAGTATGCTTTTGTCTGGTTTCGTCACCAGATACAGCCAAACCTGTATTAAGCAAGCACCTAAGGGATAATCAAAATCTGCTTGCTTAAGACAGGTGCTTGCTTAGTACAGGTTCATTTCAATGTATTTGCCAGTTTCGGGAACTGAAAACATGCTTGCTTAATACAGGTTGCTTGCTTAATACAGGTGGCCACTAAGACAGGTTTGACTCTATTGTCAGGGTCACTGAAGAGGCTTTATTAGCCGAAACTACGTAGTCTGGCCCATGTTCCTTCTCGTGAACGTATTCTCTGCTCTTGAAGGAACTCTTTAAGATTTTAATTTTACTTCACTGCAGCTGGTGTTGTGCCGTGTGGCGGCCGTAAAACGTCTCCCCGTACATCATCCATAGTGCAGATTATATTTTATTTTCGTCCTTTGAGATCAGAGGAAACATTCTGAGATATCTGAAATTTTAGACTGGTTTATACTTATATTCTAAACCGTTGTTTTATATATTATTTGGACCCTTTTTGATACTAATCAGTCTTTGAATCGACTGTCTAATTTTGATTAAGAAATTACAGTATGCTTTTCTCTGGTTTCGTCACCAGATATTGTCAGGGTCACTGAAGAGGCTTTATTAGCCGAAACTACGTAGTCTGGCCCATGTTCCTTCTCGTGAACGTATTCTCTGCTCTTGAAGGAACTCTTTAAGATTTTAATTTTAGGGGTGGTCGGGTGGTGCGATGGTGCTGCGTGTACCTTCCAGTGCCTGGGCGTCCTACTGATTTGGATAATAGTAGGGCAAGGGCCGTCTGTGTTTGCAGTAGGTGCGGGTGGGGGTTGTTTGGACATTTTTTTCTCTCGTCTATCATTTCTCTCTTCTTTCTCCTTCATACATTATCAGGCTGAGCAGATGAAAAAACATGCGGTCTGTGTCCAAATTTTTTTGTCAAAACACACAGGTGAGACAGGTGAGACTATTTTAACAAGATTGAACAATTTCATCTACACACCGCTAATCATGTCAGTAATGTATTATTTATATTGTAGGTGTTAACATAGGTATGCTTGCCTACCCTATATTTAATAAATGCGTCTAGTGTACATTTACTTTGTACATGGTTGAACATTTGAGAAAAAGCTACTGTTTTCATCTGGTCTACATTACAATATGAGAAAGAGTTGGAATAAATAATTGCTAGGACGCTCTTCATTATGCAATAATGCACCTTCAGCACTACGTAAATTTTCAATAACGATATTATTTTTTTCTTCAGATTTATTCGCAGAAAATTACCCTTTGATCTTTCCTTATAAAAACACTTATTTAAGCAGCATGTACGTCTATTTTGTATTCTGAACTGTAAAGAACAACAAAAATAAGAAGTCTGCTGACTTTCAGGGAGACACGTTACTTTTCTATGGTTTTATGCAGATTTTTACATTTACCATAAATCACCACCTTAAACCAATATTTAAATACGGAAATTATGGATTTATATTAATCAACTACTCGTGTTATTTTGTAAATTCAGTTTGGTGAAAAACAACATGTGATTCAGACGTTTTACACAAAATTTGACAAAATTCTTTTTATTTTATTTGTTTGTTTGAAAAAAGGAGAAGAAGAAGAAAAAAGAAATGTATAAAAACACAAACGAACATGGATTAATTGCCAATTCACACATATTTTGTTGTTCAACTCTTTATCTTAGGCAAATATCTGACTGTCAGACGGGAAAAAAGAGCATTGGCATCTGAAATATTAAACGAGTACGTATCAGGCCTTTAATATCACACCTTAGCCTCGCACAAACTTAAATGACATTTGTTTTAACACCTGTCAGCATTTGAATTTATCGTCATTTAAATGTGTATTTCACTTTCTTAAGGTGGTGATAATCACTGATTTGGGGCAAAGACAAAAATCTGCATAAAATACTCAAAATAACACTGATCTTTCCAAAACTTAGCAGATGCCATCTGTATGTTGTTTCTCATAATTTAGAATCTCAAAATGCAGCATTTGTTAATGTTAAAAAGTGTTTTTATAAGAGAAGATCAAAGGGTAATTTTCTGCGAATAAATCTGAAAAAATAATATCATAATTGAAAATATACTTAGTGCTTAGAGTACCTTGTTGTATAACGGAGAGCGTCCTAGCAATTATTTTTTCAAACTCTTTCACACATTATCAGGCTGAGCAGATGAAAAAAGATGCAGTCTGTGTCCAATTTTTCGTCAAAACACACAGGTGAGACAGGTGAGACTATTTTAACAAGGTTGAACTATTTCATCTACACACCACTGATCATGTCAGTAATGTATTATTTATATTGTAGGTGTTAACATAGGTATACTTGCCTACCCTATATTTAATATATGTGTCCAGTGTACATTTACTTTGTACATGGTTGAACATTTGAGAAAAAGCTACCGTTTTCATCTGGTCTACATTACAATTTGAAAAAGAGTTGGAATAAATAATTGCTAGGACACTCTTCATTATGCAATAATGCACTTTCAGCACTACGTAAATTTTCAATGACGATACTATTTTTTCAGATTTATTCGCAGAAAAATTACCCTTTGATCTTTCCTTATAAAAAACACCTTTTTAAGCAGCATGTACGTCTATTTTGTATTCTAAACTGTGAAGAACAGCAAACATAAGAAGTCTGCTAACTTTCAGGGAGATACATTACTTTTTTATGGTTTTATGCAGATTTTTACATTTACCATAAATCACCACCTTAATCATGACACTTTTCTATTTCTCTTTACAGGTATTGCCGTATTGCTACTGCTGACTTGTTGCTCCTCGACTGGAGATGAATTTTTATTTTTGGGGCACTACATTTTTAAGAAAATGATTTCATTATTTCCTGACACTTTTGATGACTGACAGTAAGTTTCTGTCGTCCGTTTACTAACGAGTTCCTTAAATATGCGACGTTCTATGACGTTCTATGATCGGTGCGACTGTACGTTTGACTGTTCAAAGTTTGAATGTATACGAGCTTTCGTGAATTGTGCCTATCGAAAGACGAGTTCGACTTCTTTTGTTGTATTTTATGTAATAAAATCATCATATTACTATTTTTATGTATAATTCATCGTAACTTCTTCGTATTTGTGGGCATTCCGAGTACAAAGGAGCAGGATTTTACTTTTCTGTGACTACAAGTATTTTGTGCTTCTCTGTAATCCCTTCCAGTTGTCCATTATCGACAAACGTATTACTGAATAAATTTGTTTTTACTCTTAGTTGGAAATATTCGACCATACTTCGATCCCCAGGGTGCCATTCATGCTCACAAACGCCGGCAGATGAACTGATATCTCCAGGCTTCATGGCCTACCACCAGCATGTCAGGGCTAAACAGCCCATGTATAAGCAAGGGCTTATAAATCTCCACACTTTTCTTTGGCCATACAATATATGACTCAGACGTCAATTTGTGATAATTCATTATACGAACGTAGTGCGTGCACATGTTGTTTCGGGCAGATGCGAGAACTAATTCTCTCCGGCTTAGCCGTCGTGAAATAATACTATGCAATCTGCCCTTAAGAACATGCGTTATTGCGCTGTGGACATCATTTTTCGGCGAAACTTTACTTGATATTAATCCGAATTCAAAATTACAGTGCTCAATGAGAAGTTGGTTTGTTATTCGCTATTCGCTATTAATTATTCGATGATTTGTTATTCGTTATTCGATAATTATTTTTCAGTGGCGTGTTTTTTTTTCGTCCATCTGTGAAAAGTTAAGGTCGGTCTGTTCTACTGTCACAACTGCTTTAGAAAATAGAAGCGACATGTGTACAAATCCCGTTTGAATTACTTCTCCCGTCGTTTTTTATTATAATTATTTAGCTTTCCGTCCTACAGAATATGGGGGACTTCCAGTGCCGGGGCGTCCTACTTGTTTGGATAAACATAGGACAAGGGCCTGCTTTTCTTGCAGTGGGTGCGGGCGGGGCTTGTTGGGAAAGTTTCTTCTCTCGTCTATCATTTCTCTTTTCTTTTTCTGGGAGACGGCCCGATATAGAATGAAATACTGTCTCAAAGGGCCGTTAAACTCAAGGCAGCCAACCAACCTACAGAATATGTATATAGGCCCGTCGCCGTGTAGTGGAAAGTGGTCCGGCAGAGGATTGCAGCGAGTGCCAAAGGCAGAGCACGAGAGAGGGGATTTCCCCCCGAGATTTATGGACGCCTCTATGTGCGTTTGATGCGTTCAGGACCAGATCTCAGTCGTTTCGGTCACGAAGTTTTGCTAGTTAAATACGAAAAATGAGAAATCGAATGCTGGACAAAATCTTTCTTAGACAGTCACAATTTTCACTTTTTAACTTTCAGTTTCTTTGGCAATGACTTATTGAGTTTAAACGAAAAATAAAGAGAGAAAGAGAGAAAAAAGAAAATACAATGTAAGTAATAGTAGTAATGGGGTCCTTTGGGGGTCAAGTACTACGCATGCGCGGCGGCCATCTTGGATGACGTAGTTTCTATATTTAGTAACAGTCGGCCATGTTGTTTTTATAAATAGTAACTCATTTGCATATAAGCAATTGGTGGAAAAACCCCATCATCAGTCCTATGGACCTGAAAGGTAAGGAGGTCTTGCGCATCACGGTCTACTCGGTATAGAGAGCTGACTCATGAGGTTTCTCGATCTTAGGAATGATCTTGAGAGTGGGGTCCTTGTCATACATTGATATAGGTAACAAGCAACAGTAAAAATTAAACAGACATTCTACTATCGTCTCGGACTGAATGACTCTGATAGTTTCACAACGTGTATTTATAAATAGATGTTGACGGAAGTAACTACAAATAACACCCAATCAGATTTGTGAATTCCTAGACCAACCAGAATTAATTTTAAACGTATAAATGACAGTGTAACACACGTTCGAGTCATATATATTCTGACACTGAAACAAGAAACATGGCTAGCTTCAGATCTAAGTTTTGTCTAGGAAATGATCGATACGTGGAAGTGAGCGAGTGGAAAGGAGACCTACGAGTTGATATCAGGGAATGGAAAGACGACAAACCGACGAAGAAAGGAATTAGTTTAACCCTTATGCGTTGGAAGAATTGGGTTAACCAACTAGAGTATACGGACAACGCCCTGCAAGAGAAAAAATCTTATGGAAATCACCTTGGTGGAAATGTCTATTGTAATGTCGCAGAAAATGGTGTGTGCGTAGATATTAGACAGTACTGGAAACCCCAGGAAGAGATCGTGCCAACCAAAAAGGGCATTTGTTTGAGACCTACGGAATATCGTCGTTTGAAAGAATTATTATCCGAGATTGGAAATACGTTACCCGAATTAGACGGAATTGTGCCATGCTATCTCCAGAGCGACCACATGAACCAACTCGGATTTCTTCAATGTCCCGAATGTAATCCGAATGATTGTCACAACTGGTAAACATGTAGCAAAGATACGAGTTTTCAGGTCCATAGGACTGATGATGGGGTTTTTCCACCAATTGCTTATATGCAAATGAGTTACTATTTATAAAAACAACATGGCCGACTGTTACTAAATATAGAAACTACGTCATCCAAGATGACGTCATTGACCCCAAAGAGACCCCATTACTACTAGTAATTATGCAGATGACTGTTTCACTAAATTTCTTTTGCTAAATCATTTTATTTCGTCAGAAAAAAAAATGAGCCACGACACGAGAAAACCAACAAAGTGGTTGTGCGCCGAGCGTAGACTCTGATCAGCCTGGGCATCCGTCAAGTCCGATCAGACACTTTGCTAAGGACTTACAGGGTAGCTTCGGGTCTAAGCTTACTCCATGCGGACAGGGAATACTCTGAGCAGACTTGGCGGTTGCAACGCCAGCCAGCCATGCCACCTACCACCGGTTAAAGGGGAACTCTATTTTGAAAATAACTCAAATTAACTCAATGATCCCATAGGACCAAAAATTATAATCTGCACTATAATGATGTACGGGGAGACGTTTTACGGCCGCCACACGGCACAAAACCAGCTGCAGTTTATCTATCCATCCATCTGCTGTTTATCTATCTATCAATCCATTCGTCCTTCCACTCGAATGAAAATCGTCGAAGCGCAAATCCGTACGAAATTGGTACAGCCTTTATAAGTAGTAAGGACTGACACTCTGGCCCCGTTTTTCCCATGTATTTTTACATAGACTTTTGGCCTGAAAAAAACTAAGTCCGCACGGTCGCCTAGTGTAAAAATACATGGCCGGGGCCAAAGATGTCAATCCATGAGTTAACTTTCTCAGGCTAGTAAGTCTCTGTTAGGCCCTTTTAAAGCCGTAGAAGTCAAGTTCCTAGGCTCTCAGAGCTGTTCTTAGGACGATTCAGTGCCATTTTCCCACAATAAATAGCCGTGGGATCATGCACGCAACTTTGCGGGACGTTGTAGGAAGTTTGTAGGATCTGTAGGAGCACACAAGAAAACTTGCGGGATCACGCGACGTCTTTGGCCAGTTGTGACGTTATGTTATAGGAAGTCTGTAGTCTGCCAAAGACGTCGCGTGATCCCGCAAAGAATTCTTGTGGGATCCTACAGTTCCTACAGACTCCTATATGTCGGTTGTTGTGCTTTTTGAGTCATATAACTGGCTAAAAAAGAAGGAATAAGGTATTTTGAAGAAAAAAAAATCAAGTCTCTCCGTAAAAATACGATTGTCGTTTCTGGTTCCCCGTTGGGCAATTAACTCACACAACAGCGAGACAAGGAATGAGATCCTTGCCTTACATTGTATTTTTATACTATTTGGGTCATTAAATGACATACTATTAAATAAATTGGTGAAAATACAATGTACAAGATTTGTGTCCCAATCTCTACCCCGCTTTCATATATCTTGAATCGCTCGACGGGAACCAGTTAATGAAATCGTCTTGTCATTTTACAAAACGACATGCCTCCCCCCCCCCCCCCCCCCCCCCCCCAACCCCCTCCCGTGCTCCTTGCCTGTTATATGACTCAGTTTATGCACATCAACCTAACGTGACGGTGGACCGCTTTTCATAATGATTCGTGCCTTGACGTTTTCACCACTGATAGGACAATGGAGACTTGAAATTTGCAGGTCTTACTTAGTTCGCTACGAACAGTTTGCATACACGCGGTAGACGATGTAACGTAAAACAAAGCGGCTAAAATGAGCTACTTCTGTAATTCAGCTATGTATAGGAGATAAATTGCCTGGACTATTGATAACAATTACACATTATGTTCAACCAAGACTTATCTGACGACTTAATCCTGATTTGGGCCAGTGAAAAGGCATAAGATTTAGCAGAGAGAGGTGCCATGGTCAAGTGGTTAGAGTGACTCAGTTATGGTGCAGAAGGTCGCGGGCTCCAGCCCCGGGTTGGGTCAGCTTGCGACAAGATGGTCCAGGATTGTGTTTTGACCCAGAGTTCAGCGTAAAGATTCGGAGTTCGGAATAAAGAAATGGGTCTTTCATGAGTTCGGCAGGTTCGGAGTTCGGACTAAGAATGGGTTGTTTGTCGGTTCAGTAGGTTCGTAGTTCGGACTAACTGTGGGTCCATGTTGGGTTCGGCAGGTTCGGAGTTCGGAGAAAAAAGTGGGTCCAGTACGAGTTCGGCAGGTTCGGAGTTCGGACTAAGAATGGGTTGTGTGTCGGTTCGGTAGGTTCGGAGTTCGGACTTACTGTGGGTCCATGTTGGGTTCGGCAGGTTCGGAGTTCGGACTAACTGTGGGTCCATGTTGGGTTCGGCAGGTTCGGAGTTCGGACTAACTGTGAGTCCATGTTGGGTTCGGCAGGTTCGGAGTTCGGACTAAAAATGAGCCCTTTATGGGTTTGATAGGGTCGGACTTCAGACTAACAATAGGACCATGTTGGGTTTCGGCAGGTTCGGACTAAGTCACATACAATGATTGTGGCATGGAGCACTTTTCATACTTTGGATGGGTCGTAGTCCGGAGTTGACCTATATTGTTGCCAGTCTTTAGTCCTAACTCCAAGTTTGCCAATCCCAGGTTGGACTTGGTCATTAGTCTGAACTCCGAGTCTGCTGAACTCATGTTGGACCCAATCTCAAGTCCGAACTCCCAGTGTGCAGAACTCAAGTTGGAACCAATCTTAAGTTCGGACTCCAGGTTTGCCAAACCCAGGTTTCACTCGGTCTTTAGTCCAAGCTCTGAGACTGCTAACCCTATAGAGATTATTACATGGTTGTTTGATCCCAGCCCTGATCTCAGCCCGGGTTGACCAGATTGGCCCGAGCCCGAAGGGCGAGGACTGCGCCAATAAGCAGGAACAGCAATTAATGACAAGTTGATTGGTGAAATGATTTATTGCTTGAAAACTGTATCGACAGTCTGTAGAAATCAGCCAAAACAGAGAGAGAGAGAGAAAATTGGCAAAACGTAACTCTGAACACACTAAATCAACTATCACTGCAACTGCAAATTTATAAACATATAAGACAAGACATGACAAACAACACAATATCGTTCTCTGGCGCTGATATTGTCAGAGGGCTGAGATCAGAGCTGGGATCGAAACAAGTGTGTTATGATATTTTTATCATGCACTTATGTGTATGAAAATGAATGCTCAGTTCTAGCACCGAGGGAAACTCTCCGGTATTCCGCTGGTAAGTTAATGATAAGTTTTAAAATGTATATAGACTTTAACCGAGAAGATTGTTATTCGCACATGATGTGCTGTTCTCCATCAATGGAGGTTCAGATACAGAAAACAGGAAAACAGGCTGGACCTGTGATGTGAGAGTTGCAGTTGCAGATATCCTAGGAGTCTAATACAGCCAGAGTCGACTTTAATTTCCCAGCGTCCATTCACAAGTGAAAGAAATTAGAAAAAAGAGGCTGTTTTCATGACAGATGTTTACAGAAAACTGTTTCGACACGAGTGACTGTGACAAAACTCCACAGAAATCTTTTCTGGATGGAGAAGAATGACAAGACATAGGCAGAACCGGGAAAATGTGCGTGTTTTGGTTCTTTTAAGCTCGTCTGAACGAAAGTTCAGGAGGAGCGATTGCACTACCCCTGGCGGCGGCGTCGCCGATAGTGAAATGTTAAAGTTTTACATTAAAGTTTTCTGTGTAATGGGCAAGGCACTGTCAGGCGAGCTATCCTGTCCTGCTGACAGTCTTGTTATTCAACTACACTAGCTTTTATTGACTGCATTTAGGGTCAAGAATGATGGTTTTCATAAGCTTTCTATGTATGATTTTAGGGTAACAATGCTGTCAATACACATTTGTTGTGTTAAAGTAGTGAGAGATGCTTAGTCCGAACTCCCAAGTCTGCGGAATTCATGTTGGACCCGATCTTTAGTCGGAACTCTGGGTCTGCCAAAGGTCCTTACTCCGAACTCTGAGTCCGCCACACTCATGTTGGACCCAATCTTAAGTCCCAACTCAGAGTTTGCCGAACCTAGGTTGGAATCGGTCTTTAGTCCGAACTCCGAGTCTGCTGAACCTAGGTTGGACTCGGCTTTTAGTCCGAACTCCGAGTCTGCCGAACCTAGGTTGGACTCGGTCTTTAGTCCGAACTCCGAGCCTGCCGAACTCATGTTGGACCCAGTCTTAAGTCCGAACTCCGAGTCTGCCGAACCTAAGTTTGAATCGGTCCTTAGTCCGAACTCCGAGTCTGCCGAACTCATGTTGGACCCAGTCTTAAGTCCGAACTCCGAGTCTGCCGAACCTAAGTTTGACTCGGTCCTTAGTCCGAACTCCGAGTCTACCGAACCTAGGTTTTACTCGGTCTTGAGTCCGAACACCGAGTCTGCCGAACCAAGCTTGGACTCGGTCTTTTCCGAACTCCGAGTCAGCCGAACTCATGTTGGACCATCCCTAGTCCAAACTCCGAGTCTGCTGAACTCATGTTGGACCCAATCTTAAGTCCGAACTCCGAGTCTACCGAACCTAGGTTGCACTCGGTCTTTAGTCCGAACTCCGAGTATTTATTCCGAACTCCGAGTCAAAACACAATCCTGGACCAACCTGGCTTGCGACCGGAAAATTCTCTGTCAACCCAGCAGAAAATGGATACATTTTTCTCGAATCAAGACGTATACGGAAGCAAAAGGAGAGAGATGGGTTCCGTCTTTCATATGCTGTGCTCAAGACAAAACGGGCCTCTAATCTCCACTGCCCTTACGGTTGGTTGGTTGGTTGATTTGATGCTTAACGTCCACGGTAAACAACTAAGGTCATGTCGGGACGGTCAGTTAACCTAACCACACTATTCCTGGGCAGGCTTAGACCTCCTAAGCGGTTAACCAGTACTAAGTGCACATACTTTCGCCAGTAGCTGACAACTGCCCTTCTTGAATCAGCGGAAGGAGAAACGAAAGTATGTGGCCAGACCGGGATTCGAACCCAGGACCTCTGCCCTTACGGTCACCAGACTATGGAGAACCATTACCTATACCTTTCTAAGTGTGTAAACATTTTAAAGACAGCTGCCGCTTTAATAATTTGGAATTTAGGGTACCAAGGATAAGGGATCTGATTGGTTCTTCTAATATATTCCATATTGATTGACAGGTATCTGATTTTCCTGTCAGTCCCAGGTATTATTATATACCTAAAAAGATCCCCGTTCACACCGTGCAATATTTTTTGCATATTGCACGGGGTCAAGTGCATATTGCACGGAGTTAAGGAGTCACGTTCATCAGAACTACTTTTGTTTTGAGAGGATAAAAGTGTGGCAGCCATTTTGTATTCGACTGCAATCAAAAACCGAGTAAAATGATGACACTGCTGTCGGTTTCGCTGTACAAATTGCATAAAAGACAATTAAATATGATTTATCTTTGATCTGTCAACCTTTTAAGGCATAGTCTGCGAATATTAATGGAGAATTTCCTAAGAGATGCAGTAAGTAGGACTGGTAAATGGCGCCTACTTCTTGTTAACGTCATAGTTTGTTTACTAACGTCATAATTTGTTTAGTTTGTTCGATTCTATAACGTCATATTCACTTTCGTCGGGCGTGGCTTTTAGCACGTATGAAGACACCAAACTGCATAATGATATTTCAAATTTCAAGAAATTGTGGTTTGACATGCCGAAATTTATTTTGATTTCTTAATTTGGAAGAACTGCTGAAACTCGCTGATTAATAATAAAGGTATATAATAAAAAGGTTATTGAATTTATATTGGGAAATATTCGGCACTCGTTCATATGGCGGAGACGCACTCGCAAGCTCGTGCGTCCTTCGCCATATAAACTCGTGCCGAATATTTCCCAATATAAATTCAATAGCCTATACAGAAATATGTAGCACAAGTATGCTATGACAGGTAGTCAACCGTAACTGACAGTCACCACCAAACTGGTTGTACTGTTTACTGCCTTTCATATACAGCTGACTATCTTGATGTCGATGTCTCTCTTGCTGGAAACAGATTCGAAGAAAAAAACTTTGATGTCAGAGCATAAAGAAATTTAATTTTCTTCATAAAATACATTACGTGGAATCTGTGTAGTCTGTCTAATTTTTCTATGCGATTTTATATGTGTTTTGCTTACAGAAAATTCAGAAATTTCTTGCTGGGTTATTTTCACTAATAGGAAAGAAACACAGAGGACTAAAGAAAAACAAAAGAAAAACTGAACTGTAAATATTAAACATTCTTTTTCGCAGGGTTACATATTTACCATAATATCGCGCCATGCTGTGTAGAGGCTTGGTATAAACCAATTTGTACAGATCCTATCACCTTTGCAAAGATCATATCACCTCAAATCATGATACGACCCATGCCAATCCAGCAGACGTATACGGCCAGCGACAGGCCGATGGTCTAACAGACACTGAGCGTATAAAGGATTGCTCTGTAAATCGACTGATATTAATCGTATTTTGGCTTGGACGAGCGGATCCGTATCCATTCGAATGAATACGTTTGTCACATTTTTTAAGAAAATATATCCCATGACTTCCTTAACATTTTACTGATTATTGCATTTATATATATGTCAATGTAAGAAACAAACAAAAATCTGAAAGATAAAACAAAAATTCAGTCGATTAATTTATCATTTCAAACATATTGTTACCCTGCAATCTGTATCATGTAGAAACAAAACTACCATACCATAAGCCAAACGATTCCTCATTTGCCAGCGGTATGGTCCATACATTTACCTGAAAAAGAACAGGTAAAAAGGGCGTCTTGTAACGAACATTCTGATTGGTTAATGCAAATTGATACTCTGTAATAGGTAATTCGATATTGATATATAAATGAATCTATTAATATAAATAAACCTATTGATATATAAATGAACCCGACATTGATATATAAATCAACCTGATATTGATATATAAATGAATCTGATATTGATTTATAAATGAATCTGATGTTGATATATAAATGAATCTCAAACATATATAAATGATTCTTATTGATTTATATATCATTCTAATTGATATATAAATGTTTAATAAATAGCCAGGTGGTACCGATTTAGCTATCAAGCCCGGTTCATTAAAAAAAAGTGACCTGGTACCGGGGTCCTACTAATAACAGGAAAGGACTTTTGCCACCGAAAAGAAAAGGACCGAAAAGAACATTCGGGCAACGAAAAGGACTTTTTAAATGCCATTTTATGCAATAAATATAAAGGGTAAAATATACTATTTCTCAACATAATTTTCTGGAACATTAAGTGAAAAATATCCTTTTCGGTGCCCGAAATTCGGCATTTGCGAAGTCCTTGTCGGTACATGACATCTCTTCACTGACCAGCAGTGGAGTTCTTTTCGGTGCTGTAATATTTTTGTGAAATTTACGGATGAAGATACTACAATTCACAAAATTATTTTTCAGGTGCTGATTAACATCATGATGATGTTAAAATTTCTAAAACATACGTTTTTATGGCATTTAACGACAAAAAAAGTCCTGTTCGGTGCCCGGAAGTTCTTTTCGGTGGCAAAAGTCCTTTTCTGTCTTTAGTAGGACCGCTTGTACCGGCTTTTATTTCAGAGAGTCACCAAGTTGCACTTTTGTAAAACCGATTTTGATTGGCTATATGCAAATGAGCTCTGGTGTCACAAAACAGGTTAGGCGCACCGATAGGGTCAAAAGTCTATTTTTAGTGTGACACTAATATTATTTTACGTGGGACGTAAATTAATTAACGTTCAACGTAAATTAATTTACGTGGGACGTAAATTATTTTACGTGGGACGTAAATTAATTTACGTGGGACGTAAATTAATTTACGTCCCACGTAAAATAATATTAGTGTCACACTAAAAATAGACTTTTGACCCTATCGGAACACCATACCACACCACAAACCTGCCATCATGGTCATGTTATGAACCATTTGGCAATCACGATCCATTTGGCAATTTTTCAGCATTCCCAATTGGGGCACTCCATTTTAAAATCGACGGTCCCGTCTCTTGTGCCAGAACGGGAGAAGAACGGGGGAAAACTTTCACGGGAAAGAAACTTTCAGACTTTATTAATTAGTGTGAAGACAAGTGCGTTAGAAATCATACGAAAAAATGTATAGCTGATAATAATCGGCTTAAATTCGATTGCTAAATACCGGAATATTTAAAAACACCGGGATATACCAAACCACACCGGAATACATCCCAAATATACATCGTTATTTACCAAAATACACATTGATATTAAAATATACTTAATACTATCAAAAACTGTTGTTGTTTAGCAAATACATGTACATGCTAGCAAGTGATTGACCCAACCCAGCTTGCAATCTGCAATATGATACCCCATACGTTAGTCTATTTATTCTCACTTCCGATCCAAAAATAGCAAACTATGAGATGGGAATAGTGCTTATTATACCTATTCTGGTAATATTAAAGTTTAATTTAATAACAATAATGTATGTTTCAGTGTATTACGGTAGCAAGGTGTATTCCGGTATTTCTAGTATCCCTGCTTTTTTAGGAAATTTACCCCTCCGACTAGCATTGAACCGTACTTGTAAGGCTGAAACTTTGAGAACAGCGAACATTCTATTTCAACAACCAAAACTTTTATTAAAACTAAATTCCGGTTCCGCCGTCACTACCATGGCAACTCATGAATACCTTTTTAAACAGTTCAGTAGCTATAGGATGGGGAACTTAAGTAAAGATCTCATTTGACAAATATAGCTACACTGTTGACTAGTACCCTGAAGTCTAAAGGCTTGTTTCGAGATATGTTGGTGAGACAGGATCGCTCAATATATGCAGTTCAACACCAGCATAATACCTGTGAACGCCAGTCTGATTCCGGCCTGCTTTGAAACACTCACCATACTTCCCAGAAACATTTCGTGGAAAACCGGTCTAATACCTACCTGCTCAGACACACTCTCCACACTAGTTACAAACTTGTTGATGAACACCGGCCTAATACCTACCTGCTGAAACACCCTCACCCTACTACCTAGTATCATATCCTTGACCACCGGTCTAAAACCTACCTGCTCAGAAACACTCTCCGCACTACTTAGAAACTTGTTGATGAACACCGGCCTAATACCTGCCTGCTGAGACACCCTCAACTAACGAATTACGGACAACTCGCCCCAAAGACAACTCGCCCCAAGACAACTCGCCCCACAAAAACCTCGCCCCAAGACAACTCGCCCCACCTTCAGGTGACAACTCGCCCCACATTCTGAGACAACTCGCCTCAAAGACAACTTGCCCTACCTCGTAAATATTATGTTAAAACCCTGTCCCGTTAGGCGCTTAAGGGGACAACAAATACTAATAAGCATTAATGAATATTTATAGCATGCCTCACAGCCACAGTTTGATAACAATTACGCTTCAAATAACTGTAATTATCAACATAAAAACGATCAAGTCATTTTCAAACAATGAACGACAGGAGAGATCTACTGTTCCCT
Source organism: Ctena decussata (assembly GCA_963989385.1). Classification (NCBI taxonomy): domain Eukaryota; kingdom Metazoa; phylum Mollusca; class Bivalvia; order Lucinida; family Lucinidae; genus Ctena; species Ctena decussata. The sequence continues at coordinate 11,628,507 of OZ022514.1, read as the reverse complement.
ATGACGGAACAACTTGAACTACTCAGCATAGCTCTCTGTATAGAAATAAGCCTGTTCATAGGCTCAAGTGAAAGGTCGACTTCCCAGTGTCCAAGTTTAATTTCAGGACGAAGTATACAAAATTCGGGCGGCATCTGTTCTGGATCTGGGACAAGAACGTAGATATTCAAGTAAGGTGAGTGTCTGAGAATGTGGGGCGAGTTGTCTTCTGAAAGTGGGGCGAGTTGTCTTGGGGCGAGATTTTTGTGGGGCGAGTTGTCTTGGGTCGAGTTGTCTTTGGGGCGAGTTGTCCTGATTCCCAACTAACTACCTAGTATCATATCGTTGAACACCGGTCTAATACCTACCTGCTCAGACACTCTCCGCATTACTCAGAAACTTATTGATGAACACCGGCTAATACTTACCTGCTTAGACACCCTCATTTCACTACCTAGAATCATATCCTTTAACACCGGCCCAATACTTGCCTGCTCAGACACACTCTCCGCACTATTTAGAAACTTGTTGATGAACACTGGCCTAATATCTACCTCCTGAGACACTCTCATCCCACTACTTAGGATCATATCGTTGAACACTGGTCTAATACCTACCAGCTCAGACACACTCTCCGCACTACTTAGAAACTTGTTAATGAATACCGGCCTAATACCTGCCTGCTTAGACACCCTAAACTCACTACCTAGTATCATATCGTTGAACACCGGTCTAATACCTACCTGCTCAGACACTCTCCGCACTACCCAGAAACTTGTTGATGAACACCCACTAATAACTACCTGCTGAGACACCCTCATTTCACTACCTAGTATCATATCCTTGAACACCGGTCCAATACTTGCCTGCTCAGACACACTTTCCGCACTGTTTAGAAACTTGTTGATGAACACCGGCCTAATACCTACCTCCTGAGACACTCTCATCCCACTACTTAGGAATATATTGTTGAACACCGGTCTAATACCTACCTGCTATGACACACTCTCCGCACTACTTAGAAACTTGTTGATGAACACCGGCCTAATACCTGTCTGCTGAGGCACCCTCAACACACTACCTAGTATCATATCATTGAACACCAGTCTTATACCTACCTTCTCAGACACACTCTCCACACTACTTAGAAACTTGTTGATGAACAATGGCTTAATACCTACCTGCGTAGACACCCTATTCCCGCTACATAGTATCATATCATTGAACACTGGTCTAAATTTGCCTGCTCAGACACACTCTCCGCACTATTTAGAAACTTGTTGATGAACACCGGCCTAATACCTACCTGCTGAGTTACCTTCATCCCACTACCTAGTATCATATCGTTGAACATCGGTCTAATACCTACCTGCTCAGACACTCTCCGCACTACTCAGAAACTTGTTGATGAACACCGGCTTATACCTACCTGCTTAGACACCCTAATTTCCCTACTTAGTATCATATCCTTGAACACCGGTCCAATACTTGCCAGCTCAGACACACTCTCTGCACTATTTAGAAACTTGTTGATGAACACCGGCCTAGTACCTACCTCCTAAGACAATCTCATCCCACTACGTAGTATCATATTGTTGAACACCGGTCTAATACCTCAGCCCCGGATCCAGGGGGTGGGCTTTGCATACATGTGATGAACTCTTGAGGACCATGTGGGAGATCTAGATTTCATTTCAGGGAGATTGAGTTCCCCATCAGGGAGACTTTTTGACGGCAACTTAGACGCGTTGTTTCGAGTACTCCACTACTTTTTTTTTGGGTGGTGTGGGGGGTGGGGGGCGTTCTTGTTTTAAAATAAAACAAAGTACAGTTGTATACTTTAACTTCTTTACTTTTGAGTTACCCAATACTTCAAATATAACCTCAAAAGTATGCCATTTCAGTGCACCTAAGTTTAATTTACAGTGTAATTCAACAGTTCTGTTCGTAGTGTTAGTGCTGACCATTCCATTGCTAAATTGTAAAAAAAAAAAAAAAAACCATCTGATTATCTGGCATTCTCAAACCATCACCCCTCCCCACTTTTCCCTAACCCTCAATATAAACATCCAAAATTGCATCTTCGATGATGGGTCCGATTTGCTCAAGTGATTTTGATGAAAGCTGATACTTGTTAAAAACTCAAAATCTGTTTATCTCAAAACCGAGTTATATTCTACCCTTTAATGAACATACCTGTCATTAGAGCTGTCTATTTTCGTTGAATATTAGATTAAGAACAAATATAGCTGCATATTTGGGTGACAGTAAACTTGTAGAATGGCATGCATATTTCTGTCTCGATGCTGAAGATCGCGGATTTCCCATATTTTATTTATAAATTCACACTGGTTCTCATTTCACACACGATGCGTCTGAATCGGCGGGAACTGGATAGAAACACGCGGGAAACTATTCTTAAAGTGAACGAACCGACTTAAAGCCAACAAAAAAAATTGCTTGCACCCGTGATGAATTCATGAAAGTATGATCTGATCAGCCTGCGCAAATTTTGCATGATCGATACCAATAATGACTGTACATCACATATCTGACATGTTTACTGAAAAAATCGATATCGAATCATTGTCCATTAGCGGCACTTGCATCTATTGCATTCGTGCAAATCAATGACATAAACAATGACCGATGCATAAAGCCGTGACACAATAAAAGTCATTTGCTCTCGGTAAAAGTTACCTGCTATTACAGTTAGAACAGGTACCTTTACTGGTGCGCTAGCCAATTTAACACCTCGCTGCGTCTGATCTGCGAATACCCATCGGAATGACACGTCCTATATTGCACCCTGTTAGGTAATTAGGTCACGGACAGTTAATGCTTTTGACAGCCGCCAGGTAAGCCGTTACCGCAAATTGAAAAAAATATGACAGGAAAATTCAGCATCCGGGAGATTCTGCAGACTTTCCGGGAGCGCGGGAGATGGGCTCTATTTCCGGGAGACTCCCGGATGATCCGGGAGACATCACATGTATGGCTTTGGCGCTTCAGCCCCGCCACTTGGGTATGGTTAGATTAAAATTTATGTTGTAACAACTCATTAGAATCGCCTCGGCGAGGCGATTCTTATGTGATATCACAACATATATTTCAAGGCAAAAAAAAGACTTTATCAAAAAAATCTCATCAAATTTATCCTTAATTATGTCATTTTCAACCCCTCTCCCGCCCCCCCCCCCCACACCCCTCCATTCCCAAATACATATTGACACCCCCAGCCCCACCAGTATGTGGTGGTCTGGATCCAGGCCTGTACCTCCCAGCTCAGAAACACTCTCCACACTACTTAGAAACTTGTTGATGAACACCGGCCTAATACCTGCCTGCTGAGACACCCTCAACTCACAACCTAGTATCATATCGTTGAACACCGGTCTAATACCTACCTGTTCCGACACTCTCCACATAACTAAGAAACTTGTTGATGAACACCGGCTAATATCTACCTGCTTAGACACCCTAATTTCACTACCTAGTATCATATCCTTGAACACCGGTCCAATACTTGCCTGCTCAGACACACTCTCTGCACTATTTAGAAACCTGTTGATGAACACCAGCCTAATACCTACCTCCACCAGAGACACTCTCATCCCACTACTTAGGATTATCGTTGAACACCGGTCTAATACCTACCAGCTCAGACACACTCTCCGCACTACTTAGAAACTTGTTGATGAACACCGGCCTAATACCTACCTGCTGAGTTACCTTCATCCAACTACCTAGTATCATATCGTTGAACACCGGTCTAATACCTACCAGCTCAGACACTCTCCGCACTACTCAGAAACCGGCTAATACCTACCTGCTTAGACACCCTCATTTCCCTACTTAGTATCATATCATTAAACACCGGTCAAATGTTGTAGAGTACATGTGTTATATATCATGTGTTTTCTTCAATATTGAATTTTGAAAATTTTAAAAATTCCAAATTGGACAGGCGATCCATTTGGGAATATTCAGCTAAAAATCCACATGTATCCATTTCAATGCCAAAACATGGAAATTTGTCTTTTAAATGATTGCAAATATTGAAGGGAACATGTTTTATACATCATGTGTTTTCTTCAACACAGAATTTTTGAAAATTTTAAAAATTCCAAATTGGACAGGCGATCCATTTGGGAATATTCAGTAAAAAATCTGTATGTACCCATTACAGTGCCAAGAAAAGGAGTTCTATCTTCTAGATGACTTCAATGTTGTAGGGAACAGGTTTCTATACTACATTAATTTTCTTCAACATTGAATTTTTGGAAAAATTTAAAAATTGCAAATTGGACAGGCAATCCATTTGGGAATATTCAGCTAAAAATCCGTATGTACCCATTTCAATGCCAAGACATGGAAATTTGTCTTTTAAATGATTGCAAATATTGAAGGGAACATGTTTTATACATCATGTGTTTTCTTCAACACAGAATTTTTGAAAATTTTAAAAATTCCAAATTGGACAGGCGATCCATTTGGGAATATTCAGTAAAAAATCCGTATGTACCCATTTCAATGCCAAGACAGGGAGTTCTATCTTCTAAATGACTTCAATGTTGTAGGGAACAGGTTTTATACTGCATTTATATTCTTCAACATTGAATTTTTGGAAAAATTTAAAAATTGCAAATTGGACAGGCGATCCATTTGGGAATATTCAGCTAAAAATCCACATGTACCCATTTCAATGCCAAGACATGGAAATTTGTCTTTTAAATGATTGCAAATGTTGAAGGGAACATGTTTTATACATCATGTGTTTTCTTCAACATTGAATTTTTGGAAAAATTTAAAAATTGCAAATTGGACAGGCGATCCATTTGGGAATATTCAGTAAAAAATCTGTATGTACCCATTTCAGTGCCAAGAAAAGGAGTTCTATCTTCTAGATGACTTCAATGTTGTAGGGAACAGGTTTCTATACTACCTAAATATTCTTCAACATTGAATTTTTGGAAAAATTTAAAAATTGCAAATTGGACAGGCAATCCATTTGGGAATATTCAGCTAAAAATCCGTATGTACCCATTTCAATGCCAAGACATGGAAATTTGTCTTTTAAATGATTGCAAATATTGAAGGGAACATGTTTTATACATCATGTGTTTTCTTCAACACAGAATTTTTGAAAATTTTAAAAATTCCAAATTGGACCGGCGATCCATTTGGGAATATTCAGTAAAAAATCCGTATGTACCCATTTCAATGCCAAGACAGGGAGTTCTATCTTCTAAATGACTTCAATGTTGTAGGGAACAGGTTTTATACTGCATTTATATTCTTCAACATCGAATTTTTGGAAAAATTTAAAAATTGCAAATTGGACAGGCGATCCATTTGGGAATATTCAGCTAAAAATCCACATGTATCCATTTCAATGCCAAGACATGGAAATTTGTCTTTTAAATGATTGCAAATATTGAAGGGAACATGTTTTATACATCATGTGTTTTCTTCAACACAGAATTTTTGAAAAGTTTGAAAATTCCAAATTGGACAGGCGATCCATTTGGGAATATTCAGTAATAAATCCGTATGTACCCATTTCAATGCCAAGACAGGGAGTTCTATCTTCTAAATGACTTCAATAATGTAGGGAACAGGTTTTATACTACATTTATATTCTTCAACATTGAATTTTTGGAAAAATTTAAAAATGGCAAATTGGACAGGCGATCCATTTGGGAATATTCAGCCAAAAATCCACATGTACCCATTTCAATGCCAAGACATGGAAATTTGTCTTTTAAATGATTGCAAATGTTGAAGGAAACATGTTTTATACATCATGTGTTTTCTTCAACACAGAATTTTTGGAAAAATTAAAAAATTGCAAATTGGACAGGCGATCCATTTAGGAATATTCAGCTAAAAATCCACATGTACCTATTTCAATGCCAAGACATGGAAATTTGTCTTTTAAATGATTGCAAATGTTGAAGGGAACATGTTTTATACATCATGTGTTTTCTTCAACATTGAATTTTTGGAAAAATTTAAAAATTGCAAATTGGACAGGCGATCCATTTGGGAATATTCAGTAAAAAATCCGTATGTACCCATTTCAATGCCAAGACAGGGAGTTCTATCTTCTAAATGACTTCAATGTTGTAGGGAACAGGTTTTATACTACATTTATATTCTTCAACATTGAATTTTTGGAAAAAAAATTGAAAATTGCAAATTGGACAGGCGATCCATTTGGGAATATTCAGCTAAAAATCCACATGTACCCATTTCAATGCCAAGACATGGAAATTTGTCTTTTAAATGATTGCAAATGTTGAAGGGAACATGTTTTATACATCATGTGTTTTCTTCAACATTGAATTTTTGGAAAAATTTAAAAAAAATGCTAATTGGACAGGCGATCCATTTGGGAATATTCAGTAAAAAATCCGTATGTACCCATTTCAATGCCAAGAAAGGGAGTTCTATCTTCTAGATGTCTTCAGTGTTGTAGGGAACAGGTTTCTATACTACCTTAATATTCTTCAACATTGAATTTTTGGAAAAATATAAAAATTGCAAATTCGACAGGCGATCCATTTGGGAATATTCAGCTTAATATCCATATGTACCCATTTCAATGCCAAGACATGGAAATTTGTCTTTTACATGATTGCAAATGTTGAAGGGAACATGTTTTATACATCATGTGTTTTCTTCAACATTGAATTTTTGGAAAAATTTAAAAATTGCAAATTGGACAGGCAATCCATTTGGGAATATTCAGCTAAAAATCCACATGTATCCATTTCAATGCCAAGACATGGAAATTTGTCTTTTAAATGATTGCAAATATTGAAGGGAACATGTTTTATACATCATGTGTTTTCTTCAACACAGAATTTTTGAAAAGTTTGAAAATTCCAATTGGACAGGCGATCCATTTGGGAATATTCAGTAATAAATCTGTATGTACCCATTTCAATGCCAAGACAGGGAGTTCTATCTTCTAAACGACTTCAATGTTGTAGGGAACAGGTTTTATACTACATTTATATTCTTCAACATTGTATTTTTGGAAAAATTAAAAAATTGCAAATTGGACAGGCGATCCATTTGGGAATATTCAGCCAAAAATCCACATGTACCCATTTCAATGCCAAGACATGGAAATTTGTCTTTTAAATGATTGCAAATGTTGACGGGAACATGTTTTATACATCATGTGTTTTCATCAACATTGAATTTTTGGAAAAATTTAAAAATTGCAAATTGGACAGGCGATCCATTTAGGAATATTCAGCTAAAAATCCACATGTACCCATTTAAATGCCAAGACATGGAAATTTGTCTTTTAAATGGTTGCAAATGTTGAAGGGAACATATTTTATACATCATGTGTTTTCTTCAACATTGAATTTTTGGAAAAATTAAAAAATTGCAAATTGGACAGGCGATCCATTTGGGAATATTCAGTAAAAAATCCGTATGTACCCATTTCAATGCCAAGAAAGGGAGTTCTATCTTCTAGATGACTTCAATGTTGTAGGGAACAGGTTTCTATACTACCTTAATATTCTTCAACATTGAATTTTTGGAAATTTTAAAAATTCCAAATTGGACCGGCGATCCATTTGGGAATATTCAGTAAAAAATCCGTATGTACCCATTTCAATGCTAAGACAGGGAGTTCTATCTTCTAAATGACTTCAAATGTTGTAGGGAACAGGTTTTTTACATCATTTATTTCCTTCAACATTTAATTTTTGGAAAAATTTAAAAATTCCCAATTGGACAGGCAATCCATTTGGGAATATTCAGCTTAAAATCCACATGTACCCATTTCAATGCCAAGACAGGGAAATTTGTCTTTTAAATGATTGCAAATGTTGTAGGGAACATGTTTTATACCTTATGTGTTTTCTTCAACATTGAATTTTTGAAAAACTTTAAAAATTCCAAATTGGACAGGCGATCCATTTGGGAATATTCACTTAAGAACTCATATGTACCCATTCTAATGCCGAGACAGGGGAATCTGTCTTCCAAATGACTGCAAATGTTGTACTGTATCTGTTTTATACATTACTTCTATCTTCCACATTGATTTTTTGGCAGATTTCAATAATTCCAAAATGGACAGGCGATCCGTTTTGGAATATTCAGTTAACCAAGCCCCATAAAGCCAATTAAATACCAAGACAGGGGAATCTGTCTTCTGACTAACTGTAAATGTTGTATTGTTAAAGTTTATTACATCTTCAACATTGAATTTTTGATATATTTTAAAAATTGCAAATTGGACAGGCGATCCATTTGGGAATATTCAGCTTAAAATCCATATGTACCCATTTCAATGCCAAGACAGGGAAATATGTCTTTTAAATGATTGCAAATATTGAAGGGAACATGTTTTATACATCATGTGTTTTCTTCAACACAGAATTTTTGAAAATTTTAAAAATTCCAAATTGGACCGGCGATCCATTTGGGAATATTCAGTAAAAAATCCGTATGTACCCATTTCAATGCTAAGACAGGGAGTTCTATCTTCTAAATGACTTCAAATGTTGTAGGGAACAGGTTTTTTACATCATTTATTTCCTTCAACATTTAATTTTTGGAAAAATTTAAAAATTCCCAATTGGACAGGCAATCCATTTGGGAATATTCAGCTTAAAATCCACATATACCCATTTCAATGCCAAGACAGGGAAATTTGTCTTTTAAATGATTGCAAATGTTGTAGGGAACATGTTTTATACCTTATGTGTTTTCTTCAACATTGAATTTTTGAAAAACTTTAAAAATTCCAAATTGGACAGGCGATCCATTTGGGATTCCCTATTCACTTAAAAATTCATATGTACCCATTTTAATGCCGAGACAGGGGAATCTGTCTTCTAAATGACTGCAAATGTTGTACTGTATCTGTTTTATAGGTAGTAGGATGAGGGTGTCTCAGCAGGTAGTTATAAGGCCGGTGTTCTTCAACAAGTTTCTAAGTAGAGCGAAGAGTGTGTCTGAGGAGGTAGGTATTAGACCGGTGTTCTACGATATGTTACTAGGTAGTGGGCTGAGGGTATCTAAGCAGGTAGGTATTAGCCGGTGTTCATCAACAAGTTTCTGAGAAGTGCGGAGAGTGTGTCTGAGCAGGTAGGTATTAGACCGGTGTTCAACGATATGATACTAGGTAGTGGGCTGAGGGTGTCTCAGCAGGCAGGTATTAGGCTGATTATCATCAACAAGTTTCTAAGTATTGCGGAGAGTGTGTCTGAGCAGGCAAGTTTTAGACCGGTGTTCAAGGATATGATACTAGGTAGTAGGGTGAGGGTGTCTCAGCAGGTAGGTATTAGGCCGGTGTTCATCAACAAGTTTCTTAGTAGTGCGAAGAGTGTGTCTGAGGAGGTAGGTATTAGACCGGTGTTCAACGATATGATACTAGGTAGTGGGATGAGGGTATATCAGCAGGTAGGTATTAGCCGGTGTTCATCAACAAGTTTCTGAGAAGGGCAGAGAGTGGTCTGAGCAGGTAGGTATTAGACCAGTGTTCAACGATATGATACTTGGTAGTTGGATGAGGGTGTCCAAGTGGGTAGGTATAAGGCTGGTGTTCATCAGCAAGTTTCTAAGTAGTGCTGAGAGTGTGTCTGACCAGGCAAGTATTAGACCAGTGTTCAACATATGATACTAGGTAGTGGGATGTGGGTGTCTCTGCAGGTCGGTATTAGCCAGTGTTCATCAACAAGTTTCTGAGTAGTGCGGAGAGTATGTCTGAGGAGGTAGGTATTAGACTGGTGTTCAACGATATGATACTAGGTAGTGGGTTGAGGGTATCCTAGCAGGTAGGTATTAGGCCGGTGTTCATCAACAAGTTTCTAAGTAGTGCGGAGAGTGTGTCTGAGCAGGTAGGTATTAGACCGGTGTTCAACGATATGATACTAGGTAGTGGGTTGAGGGTGTCTCAGCAGGTACGTATTAGGCCAGTGTTCATCAACAAGTTTGTAAGTAGTGTGGAGAGTGTGTCTGAGCAGGTAGGTATTAGACCGGTGTTCCACGACATGTTTCTAGGTAGTATGGTGAGTGTGTCTTAGCAGGCCAGATTCAAACCAGCGTTCAGAGCTATTATGCTGGTGTCAAGCTGCATGTATTGAGCGATCCTGTCTCACCTGACCAACATATCTCGAAACAAGCCTTTGGACTTCAGGGTACTAGTCAACAGTGTAGTGGTCAAATGAGATTTTTCCTTGAGTTTCCCATCCTATAGTTACTGAAATGTTGAATCCTTTAAGAAAGGGGACTGACGGTTACCGGGAGATTTTGACTGCTCAAAACCAAAACGTTCGGTATGCAAATCGCTGTGATGTAAACAAAATTTGAGAGGCACTTCGGAAATCACCAGTAACTGGTAAGCATCGATAACTGGGTCAATGAGTATATATTTTGGTGTATTCCGGTGTAGTTTGGGAAATTCCGGTAATTTTTAATATGTCGGTATTTAGCAACAGAATTTAAGCCGATTATAATAAGCTATACATTTTTTGTAAAGAGTTTGTGTTTCTAACGCACTTGTCTTCACAATAATTAAGTGTATTAGATATATGATAATAGATTTTGGTGTATTCTGGTATTTCGGTTATTAGATGTACTTCTTCGGTAATTACTGTAACCGAGCGCCAAATGCTTTATAAAAACAATGTTTATCGGCTGTTTTAGCATGTTTGGGTCAGGAAAACATAACTTTTTGAAGTGAGAGCCGACAACCAATTTTAAAATCAGGCGTTTAAATTAGAAATTCCGAAACGGATCGCAGTCAATTTTAAAATCGGAAGGATTGCTAAACGGGCAGTGACAGCCATAGTTTGAGCGAGCGCAGTATAGATAGATAGAAAGAAAGCAACCTCTATTTTTTAGAGCATTCTTGTGTTCTCCATGACAAGGTAATCTTTTGAATTATTTTAGAGTATTCTTGTGCGCACATAAGTATCTACGTGTACCTGTTTTTCATAGCTATGGATCTATCCGAGAGTACACAGCCTCTGTGTGTGTGTGTGGGGGGGGGGGGGGGGGGGTAACAGCACATATATTGCCCCTTGTGCGGTGCTTTTGTTAAATTTCTATTCCCATCTTCTTCTGTATTTCTCTTCTTCGTTTTCCTTTTACAGTGCCCTGTAGAAATGTCTATGTTCAACACAACAAGAAGAAAAAAAACTTGAGATGCGGTCTTGTCCTACCTTCGTTATGCAGCTGGATTTCCTCGAGATAAAGGCACATTCGGTCCATAGTAAGTCGATAAGAGCTATTTACTTCAGCTAACCAATCGAAACGCAAGAAAAGCTTTTCTCCGTTTCTTAGTCCTGATTGTGAAGATCTTCCTGTAGGTGAAAAATTGCCGGAAAGTTTCAAATTTGTGAAGAAAAAATGAATTTCTTAGTCATATGTTCGTTTAAACACCAGGTGCTTGTACCAAATTAATGAAAGTCATCCAGTATATCACCGTCTCTATGCTGCTTTGTTTTGACACCTTTGATCTCTTTGAAATGAAAACTTGAATTTTGACAGCTCGACGTGCATGTGTTTTGATGAGTCTTTGTTCTGCTGTCTGAGTTAAACAACGGACTACAAATTATTCAAGTCACGTTGAGAATGGCCTTAGCAATAAACGAAAGAAAAATGCCTTGAATATATTTCGTATGCTAAAAGACCAACTGCTCTAGAAGGAAATTCTCCTTCACTGTCTACATAGTACAGTAGTTTTCAAGATAAGAAGCTGGTCTAGTCACCATGGGTAACAAGCAGTGCTGTGTGTACAGAAGTTCGAAAAGTAAAAGTAATGAAGATGTGTATCGTCAGTCAGTTGTGAAATTCGATGATGTCCTTCAAGGTGGAGATGATGGAAAGAGTTACTCCTCACAAACTGGTGTTCGACACATCAGTGAACGAGAAAATTTTCCAGAAGGTAATCTAATTTAATCCTGTATTGGTGTTAAAGATGGATAAAATGGAAGCTTGGAACCTATATTGCAAAATACCCCTTACTAAAATGTGGATTCAGAATGCAAGTTCTAATACCATTCTAATATGAAAATAGGCACTGCCTATTGGCGAGCATCGCTGTAGCCCTTATGATTGGCCGTATATTCTATTCTGTTCTATATCGATGCAGGATTTTTTTTTACGATAACCCGTCAGCGTTGCAGCAATCGGACATCCTCGCCTATGGAATTGACCGAAGTGTTACGATTGCATCACGGCTTATTTTTCAACTTCCGGTCGAACGTTAAAATTATTTACATACACATATCAGGTTTTGTGAATAAGAATCTGTTTTATCTTTGTGTCTACGGAGAATAGCAACCATGAAATCGACCAAACTTCCTGTTTATTCATAATGGCAGCCCCCATATGGAGGTAAATTCTGGTCGAGAAATCGAACGATGGTTTTCTGAAGCAACATATGCAACATCATTTACATTTTCTTTTGACTAATGTCCTACCATAAGAGCTCGCCATTCGGGCTAGCGGGCCCTTTGGGCCCGCTCGTGATGCTCGCTATTAAAATGCATATTGTGGCATCTGTTAGAATTGCCTCACAGAGGCAATTCTAATAGATGCTACAATATATAACTGTATGTTGAAAGAAAAGTAGGGAACATTTCACAAATTAACACCATTTTTCTTTATCTGAAGCCATGATTTACCTATCTCGCAGGGTTCTCGGGGACGCTGAATTTGGCGTCCTTGGACGCTAAAAATCTGATCCGGACGCCAACAGTTGCCCTCCGAGGATTCCCGCGGACACGTTTTTTTCCGGCTGTACTCCTTTAAAATCTCCTAAAATGTCAGTTTTTACAAGTTGTGAAGTAGCCACGCGTTTGTCATACCTTTGTACCGATAATCTATAAATCATCGAAAATGCCACCTGGAATTTCACACCTCTTTAATCCCCACTACTGTATGTTGTTATCGTCGTTAATCACCAGTAGCAGGGCACGTGTCAGTATTTCACACTTTCTTAATCGCTAATAACCGAACCTTAATCCGGTGATCTTTTAATAAAAATCAATAAACAAACTGGGTCAACACTGTTTCTTCTTTGATCTACCGCCTCGCATGATTGGCCAGTAGTACGATGTCCGACATCACACTAATTGGCAGCTTGTCTGAAAGTGGCTTTGCCAAAAAAAATAAAATTATTACGCACTCCAATGGGATGAGAGCCCGTGTGGGGCAACTACCGTCTCGTAAAGAGGATCCCAGAACTTTCCACGCGAAAAAAAAAATCAGGTTGACTGCCGAAGTTCTGAGCCTTTCAAGGGACACTTTTCCTATTTCCTGACTGTTTGTATTATGCACATGCCCTGTGCTTGATTGATGTTACACCTGTGTATTAACACAGTTTTTAACTTTGAAAATGCAGTTGGTAGCTTCAGGTTCCTAGATACGATCATCATAGATAATTGTATATTTTTTTAAGCAAGGCCAATTGAAGCAGTTCTTGGGAACCGTTGGCTTTCGAGATCTTCGATTCGTGCACTTTAAAATTCTTTCCCACCGTTTTTAATCTGTTTCCAGCCATATCTCGCGCCCGATATACAGAACGAGTACCAGTGTAGATCTATAAATAGCGCTTTGGGAAATCCGCGAGTGCTATACGGACAGTTGTGGAACGTTAATCGACGCAAATATGCAAGGGTATACGGCAGATTAAACGACGATACACATTCAGGTGTAAATTAAACTCGATTTTGACTTTAACAATCAGTCAGAAACTCAGATTGAGAAAGGTAAAGTACATGTCTAGACGGTTTTCTGCGTTTGATGTTAGCGGGTGGGGTTAGGTGCACCGAAGTTGCGTCGGGGTGGGGGCAAGGTTGGGCGGTCGAAACCACCCCCGGTTTTAACCAGTGGTTTTAACCGGTTATAACCGCCCTGGTCAATACTCCCTAAAGTGGTCAATACTGGTCAATACTAGTCAGAATGGTCGATTGGAAATTTTAAGTGGTTCTTTGTGTTTTAAAGGTGGACTGATATATTTGGTCAGGTTTAATATGGTCTATATACCGTATTGAAAAAAGAAAAAAAAAAATGAACTGTTTCATCCCTGCATTCAACTTCTGCATTACAGTCCAGGCACCTTAATAATAGTTTTTTTTTCATCATCAGGGGCAGAACAGAAGTTCCATATAGGGTCTTTTGGCTTCATTTTGACACTATTATGACACTTTGATTAACTTTAATTATTAACTTCACTGATAACAGCAGATAACAGAATGACCACTCTTTCACACATCTAAATACACACAGGTATCACAGAAGTACCCTGTGCATTTTAAGCCCAGTGATTGGATAGTTCTTGTAAACTGGACCCACCTTCTTCAGTTTGAGAGACAGGCCAGTATTTTGACAGTTTTGTTTGTACCCCTATAACATATTTTTTAACAGTTAAGTGTTTTCATTATAATTTTCACACTTTTGTCTTCTTATGTAAAAAGCCACACCAATTTGCATTTTAGCTAATAGAGCATCACTAATTTGAACAAGATCTATTTGAAGTATTGTTTCATTTTTTGTACTTTCATTCAGTTAACTGCTTCAGTTAAATTATATATATACATGTAGTTACTGAGTTAAATATTTTTAATGATTATGAAAAAGCTACTTTTAAAATTCATTAATTTTTATTACTTGCATTTGTTTTCCTGTTTATTTTTTATTAATGGTTACAGAAAATAAGTTAAAGGTCTCTAGTCTGAACTGAAAGTTGGGTAGTAATGATTCAGTCTGATTGAGACTGAAGATCAGAAACTATTAACATCAGATTTTGTATGTTTTACTGCCTCTTAAAGGTAGGTTCCTGGACTAGCGATAAGAATTATATTCACAAAATTATTTTGTCCTTTTCTGCATGGTATTGAATACTCTTATTTTTCAGAATCTGTTGCTACTAAGAAAACTGTCGGATGTAGTTGAAAATTGTCGTATTTCCTCTGGTTTATTTTTCTTTCGTTGGAATTCCGGTTCTAAAAATAAATTTGTTATATGTCTATAAAAGTGCGTGGTTTCTGATGTCATTCTCCAAAAGTCAAGTTTCTATTGCCGTGAGCTGTCATAGACATCCTGGCATGGCGGGTGAGTTACAACTATCCCAAAATGCAGTGCAGCATGATGTCAGCTGTGTCATCTAATTTTGGCACGAGCTAAAAATAGCGCTAACTGGTGTGCGAAGCAGAGTTAGGAAATCCCTTACAAAACAACTTCTCTAGTATTTTTGGTTTTACACTTTTTTAGTGAAACTTATTCATTCCCTCGTTATAAGTGCTTTTCAACAACTTGGGGAAAAAGTCTTTAAAATTATGATCCATTCCAAACTACAGGAACCTACCTTTAAATAAAGCCTGTATTATCTTGTATTGAAACTATTTTAACTCTGTTTATAGACTCCAGTAAAAATGGGATAACAAATGCTAAGTATCTTCAACTGACCATGGTTGTTCAATTGACCAATCGACCACCAATCGACCACTAATAACCGGTTATAACCAGTAATGACCACTGGTCTGGTCAATACTCATATTGACCGGTCATTTGCCAACCTTGGGTGGGGGGGATGGTTGAAATAAGCTATATTTATTAGTGTAAACAATGTTGCAGTGAACTGGGCATCACAGAATAGTGCTGAACTGTGACTAAATACTACACTGCTGCTGGGATTTTTACTGAAGGCTTTTGGAGCTAAATTTTATGTTGAAATAATTATGTGGGACTCCAATTATTCAGGATGGGACTCCTACATTTCAGATGGGACTCCTATTTTTGTAAACAGAGGAGTCCCGGACTCCTACTTTTAAAATTCAAGTGAGAACCCTGTCTTGAACACCAAAATTAATCAGTTTCAAAAAAACTGTGAGAAGTTTTGATATTGCAGATATTAAGTGTTTTACACTTATCTTTTATTAGCTCACCTGTACGAAAGTACAGAGAGCTATTGTTGTCACTTGGGCATCAGCATTGGCGTGGGCATCACACTGTAAAGTTTTATGTTTAAGTTTTTATATGTGATGAGCAAGGCACTGCAGGCGAGCTATCGTGTACTGGGGCAGGTCTTGTTTTTTTTTTGCAAGCAATCTTTGTTTCAAAAAATTGTGTTAAAGCAATACCATCCATTGAAAAAATGACAAATAATTCTTATTAAAAATATTAGTTATCACAATGTTGAATATTTTCATTTCAGACAATATCGGAGATCCGTCAAACAATCCACTGGAGAACACAATGTTTATCAAGAGGTCACAGAATGAGATTAATAGAAGTAAGATGATTATTGAAACAGCTTTGTTTGAAATTGGACATTAGGACATTTGCAAATGCACTAAATAACCAGTGTATCATGATAAAACTTTCCTCTTCTCACTTATATTAAATTCATGTACATGCACATGCTGAATTCTGATCTAATCTTCCATAGTCACTTACCTTGAGGTAACTCTTAACCTGACACTGCTTATTTTCTGTGTTGCCTGGAACTAGCATAATGCAGGACTTGCTTTTATAGCTGTATCTGTAAACAACATGCAGACAGAGGAGATGCACGGTTCTGTAGAAAGATACTGGATCCAGATTGTATGTCAACTACATCATCATTGGTGGAAGAGACTACATATAGCATTCTGTGTCATGACACAGAGTTCCACATTTCAATAGGGCCAAAAAAAATGTCATGTTTTAAAATTGTTTTTAGAACATCCGGAAAAATTTTAGTAAAGGCAGATGGGAGGATCACTTAGGTTTTCAGAAATAAGACATATCTATTGCATAATTAGGGCACAGTTTAGAACTCTTTTATTTTGCTGATATTATTCAAATGCATAGTAAACTGTTACAAATATTCTTTATTTTGCTGAGAGAAATTTTGATTAGATGAAATCACAGATTTTGCTTGATTTGTTTGTACTTAATAAATATTCCTTTTGAATATGTTATTTTTCAGATAATAAGAACAGACGAAAAAGTCAATATGATGACCATGCGCACCACGTAAATCATGTAAGTTGCTGAAGGGAAATACCACAAACATTCTAATACTTAGGACTAGAGCTGGGACAGGTAGAGATTTTGTACCCGGGTACCAGAGGACCTATTAACCGCGGGTACATGGGTACCCGTTATCATAGCATTTTGAGTACGTCCACTGTTAACCCTATTGCACTCAAAAACTCTATTGAGTTTCAGCCATTTTAAGTGCAGTTGGGTCAAGAAATATACGTTTAGATCAAATCATAAATCAGGTCTATGTCAACTGCACATGTATGCACAGAAAGAGTACAAAAATGTAGAAATATCCGTTATTGTATACAAAAAAAAAAGTTTGGCAATAGATGTATGTAAATTGTACAGGAGTCACTTAAACTTTGCTGTATTTGCCTGGAATTCTGTTGAAAGAGAATGTTTATATAATAATATGTAATTATAAGCATTCGGGTAACAGGTAGTAAATAATTTATGTACACAGATAATTGGTCTACTCAACCCGAACTCGGGTACCCAGGTACTCGTCCCAGCCTTACTTAGGACACCTAAAAAGCTACCATAAATAATTGTCCTAAAATGAAACAGTTCAATTTACAGTGCAGTAGTGCCTGCATAAGATGCAGATGGGATGGCAAACAGTGCATACTCTGATCAGACTGTTCCTGGAAGAGCAGTTTGATCTGGGTCTGTACTTTTCTCAGATCAATCTGTTCCAATAATTAAACATTTATAAAAGATGGAGAAGGGGAAAAGGGGGTGGGAGGTGGGTGTTAACTATTTTTCATATAGAGCCAGTCAGCCTTAATCTATGAACATTTCATTACACTAAATGGGACACTTCTACCAAAGCCTATGGTCTCAGTTCAGAATTTAGGCAGCAGCTGGATGATTCCTGTAGTCTTTTTTCTGTCAAAACTTCTTTTTCTCTGTGACTGTCAAAACTTCTTTTTCTCTGTAACTGTCAAAACTTCTAACAAGGGTACATGTAGTATATGGTATGATATTTTTCTGGATAATGATATGTTGTGGCTTTGATGAAGGTGGTTCCAATGAAGAACCAAGACTTAATTTAGATGCAGAATATGAATAAGTTTGTGAGAACATGATGTACTCTCTGCGTATTCATTTGCCCAGAAAATGGTAAATAATGGTGAATTTTGGAAGATAATTCTAAGATTAGTTCTGTTGATTCTCCATAAAAGGGTGTTTTGACACTTTATTAGGACTGTGTCAACAACATGAATCGAATGAGGGATCACAGCATAGAATTCATAATCATACAGAGAAATAAGCAAAATTATACCAGAGCTACCTCACCCTTGTCTGGGCCCAGCTTTTCTACTAGAATATTGAGCAATGTTCACTGTGGTTTCAAGAATGTGAGTTAAGGTAAATGGGTATCTTTCAGGGAAATGTAACTCTGCCAGGCTTATTCATCTCCCTCCTCAATATGGGTCAACTTTTAAAGGAAAGAATTTGCTCCTTTTGGAGCAATTTCTTCCTTAAAGAGTAGACCCCCTGTTGGTAAGGCTTTGTCCTCTGGAGAAGAAAACAGGAAGTCACAAAAGTTATTCCCCTTTATAAAAAAGGAAGCCGCTTTTGCCAGCCCGCTGACAATAGTGATTGCCTTGTAAAATGGTGGCAAAGCATGGAGGTGCACCCATTCACCTTAAAGTAGAAGAGCAAAAGTCGAAAATCGTATGACTAGTACATACAAAGCACACATGTATATGCATGTAACTGCAGTTGGTTTTAAGTTACAGATATGTATGTAAACAAGATACTTATACATTAACACATTACAGAGTTGCTAATGAATAGCAAAGACCAACTGAACTTTGAAAATACTATAAATATACTTAGAACTAGAGGTGCTAATGAATGCCTGCCTATTCATTATTGACTGAAAAACAGCAGCAGTAAACTATACGCAGGCTTACAAGTACTTTTTCCTACTTTTTCCTACTTTTTTGCCCTGTTCCTACTTTTTTCCTACTTTTTTCAAAAATATTCCTACTATTCCTACTTTTTGAATGAAAATGAAAATAAAAAATGTAGATTTCAAAATATTTTAGTCTGTTGCAAATGAAACATGCTACATGATATAAGGACTGATGGCATATTCTATGGATGAGTTTCTTACAGTCTTTGAATATGCTACTGTTGATCTCTTATGCAGTGGTGCCTTTCTGGAAATGTGTTGAACATTTTGAACATGCATGTTGCTTAATGTGAAGGATGAGGCCCTCCCAAGGGTTTTGGGTAGCTAGGGAGAATGGCCATTTATTTTCAAGGGAGCTGGGGAGCACTAGCAATTATTTTCAGGGAGCTAGGAAGCAAGCTCTTAATATTGAGGCACCGGGGAGCACTGTCAGAATGTGATTTTCTAAATTGTTTTGGGCTTCTGGGGGGCTGCGCCCCCCAGACCCCCCATTTATACATGAATACACATCATTTTAGTAATTCTTTTTAAGCAAAAACAAACTTCTGATGCCCATTCAGACTTGCAAACGCTAGCATTTCGGGGGCTGACTAGAGGTAGAAATGACTGCTTTTACTCATCTTTCTGTAGTTGTGCTTGTTAATCAATTTACAAAGTAAGGTGTTTTTTAATCGTATACTCATTCTAATGCATGTTCCACAGAAAGACATTGGGACGCTGTCCATTCTACTCTGAAATTGAATTTCTGACTGCTCTCATTCCTTGTGCCCTGACAGATCACACTCAGGTCCTTCTATTTCATTTAAACTACCATTCTATCTTGTTCAAAGCAACATTTTCATACAAGCATCTTACCACCTGGTTCTCTTTCTCTCTGGAACAACATTGAACAGTTCTTTCACTATGTTTTATGGTTTGTTTAAATGTTCAATTATTTGATTAATAAATAAAAAGAATCAGGTTGACAGCAACATGAATAGTAAGATTTCAGAGCCTCCTGAAATTAAACAGCCCTTATATCTTGTGACTGGAGTTTTTGTGAACTGTTCTGCAGCGTTTAAGTGAGTTAATATATACGAGATTTATTGGTAAGTTTGTATAAATAATTCCTACTTTTTATCATAAGATTCCTACTTTTTCCTACTTTTTTCCTACTTTTTTCATGAAATGATTCCTACTTTTTTCCTACTTTTTCATGAAAAGCCACTTGTAAGCCTGTATAGGCAAACACTGTAAAATATCTTCCAAAAAGACCTTCAGGAACAGCTACCTTATGAGAATTCATACCGTAATTGACCCTTTTAGTGCCCTGTGTGGTTAACGTTTTTCAAAATAGAGACAAATACAGTAGAACTTCAGTGGCTCGAACCCTGATGGCTCATTAACCCTGCCTGGCTAGAACTCGTTCCTGGGTCTCTAGGGTTACGTTGAATAGAAAAATAGCCCTGAATGGCTAGAACTACCCTTGGCTGGAACTAATTTTCATGGTCCCAAGCCTGTTCAAGCCATTAAAGTTCTACTGTACTTGTAGTCAATTTTCTTTTTTATCAGCGCACATAATTCAAAATCTCTTTAACTAATGACAGAGCTCTAGATAGGTAGGGTATTTGATGATAATTGAGGGATAAATTTTTTATTTCTCAGTGAAACCATATATTGTGACCCCTCATCTGAACCATCTTGTCGAGATGGTTCAGATAGGGGGTCACAACATATGGTCATATGCAAAATTAACAAAAATTATCCCTTATTATCACCAAATACTCCCTCTCATCTAGAGCTCTGTAATGATATCATTAGATTTGAACAACCGGGCCCAGACTGTTCCTGATGGGCCATCTGATCTATTTCTACACTGCATGTAAAACATTATCTCAATGGATGTTCTCTTGAGGTCAGCATTTGAGATACTAGAAGTTCACTGTATGAGAAATTTTTATTAACAGGCACATCATCATCCTTACATGAACGGTGGAGGAAGTTTTGCAAAACTAAAGAAGTACAGTTCCTGTTCTACTATATATATTGATGATTCGACAGTCAGTCAGCCGAACTTAAAGAACACAATCAAGGCAGTGACGCTGGCCGTTTACTTCCACATCAGAAATAGAGAATTAGCTCTGCCTCATGGTATTAGAACTTTGGAGATATTTGACGAGAGGTCACATCCCTTGTCGGTTAGTTTAAAGTACTTGGGGTTCATTTCTATGGGGTTTTTTGCCTGTATTTTCAAAGGGAAACAACTATTGTGACGTCTTGTTTGCTTTCCTGGACAACAGAATTTGGTCTATTCTTACAGAAAAAAGTTGCTGATGGGGGCAATTTCTTTTCATTGCATTTAGAGTTCCCCCCTGTTTAGAAGGCAACAATGAAAACAGTAGAGTTGCATCCCTTGAAAATGTATTCATTCACCTTATTATTATTATAGGCTTAATGATTAAACCTCTCAGCAAAATAGTTCTGAGTAGTCACAACATGTTTTTCTTGATTATCACTAAATTACCCCGTTACCGCTTCTCATTTTGAGCACAGGTAATGATATATTCATTGAAAGCAGGGAAGAACTTCAAACAAATGAAACAAGCAGAGTCAGTGTCATTGTCTGTTTATGAGTAGTAGTCATGTGTCAGTTGATGTTCTAAGAAAAAGAAAAAGCTGACCAAAATCAGAATCTTTAGAATCGGAATCTTGTGCTTAATGGGTAGCTTAGGGTCTAGGCTACCTCCATGCCAATGCAAAGACGCTGACCAGACTGAGCAGATGCCCAGGCTGATCTGAGTCTTCGCTGGGCACACATGCCACTTTGGTTTTGTCATGTTGTGGCTCAAATAATGTTAACACTATTCATATTTCAGCGAGAGCCAGTATCAGATGATTACGACAGAAGGGATCCAGAGCATAAAGTTATCTACAGATTTGTACGAAACTTGTTTAATGCAGCCCAGCTTACAGCGGAATGTGCAATAGTTACTTTGGTAGGTGAACTACAAGATATTTTAAATAATACTGAATTTTCTTTCTATGCAAACATCTAAAAATAATACTAAATTTTCTTTTCTGTGCAAACATCTAAAAAAGAAATATTGCTGCAAACTTCATTGGTATTAGCAAGGAAAAATTTTTTAGTCTTGACAGAACTTGTCGCTTTGCAGTACTGTATTTGTTCACATATAAGATGAGCTTTTCTCTCCAAAACAGTGAGTGAGTGAGCTCGGGTTTAATGTCCCACCAACAACGAGGTCATACAGAGACGGGCTGTCCAAAACAACTCCAAAAGTCTAGATCGGTTTTATAAGACGGATCTAGATTTTAGGGATTGATTGGGAAGAGGAAAAGTTTTTATAACATAATTACTAAGACTGATTTTGATATCTGAGGTCATTTTGGATGGGCAAAACGCCTTGTCTTGTAGCTGAATATATATGGTAAATAAGCCACGGCATGTGACTTCCAATGCTGTGACAGTTTTGTCATGTGATATTAAGATTATCCTTCTCATTTACACCAGGTTTATAGAGGCCTAGCTATTGGCTATATTGTGTGGCCCAGTTAGATGGCTGATGTGACAAGTAAAGGCTCTGATTAGACTGCACTTAAGCGCAGTCTGATCAGAGTCTTTGCTTGTCTCCATTGGCACATTGTTTGAAATCACATGATGTGGCTCAAATGCAGATTGATTTGTGAATGCAAATACTCACAGAAGCCATAAGGGGCTTTGGCTTATCTATGCGTCTTTTGGGACCAGAATGTACAGGTGCACTGACTGGTCTGAGTCTGTGCCATGCATACAGAAGACTGACCTTTTAAGAATGTGGAAGCTTTATTTTCTCGTGCAGGTATATCTAGAAAGATTACTAACATATGGAGAGATGGACATTGCCCCATCTAATTGGAAAAGAATGGTGCTGGGAGCCATACTGTTAGCATCAAAAGTCTGGGACGACCAAGCAGTGTGGAATGTTGACTACTGTCAGATATTACGAGATACTGCTGTAGAAGATATGTAAGTAACATGTAACTAATGTAACCATTGCTTGGGGAGGGAGGGGCTGTGGTCATGTAGGGGTTGGGAGGGGGGGGGGGCAGTTGTTCATTGTTGGAGGTGTTCTGCTGTGTTGCAAAGGTTGTGGGTTTGAATCCTATTAAACAGGCCAAGGAAGACAAAAGCAATAAAAGGAGAGGGATGAGCTCCATCTTTTATATGCTGTGTGGAAGATATGGTGTACTTCTGACATCCACTGCCCCTATAACAGCAAGGCTGGGAAACTTCATCCTCTTACCTTAACCATTGCTCCTTGTAACTGGAAAAGTACCATTCTGTTAGTGTGAAAAGCCTTGGAATGACAGGTATTGTCAGATATTTTGGAAATATTCCAATAATCTTTCCAGTTGTAAACAGGGTTCCGTTGCACACAGCCTTTTATTATCACCCTTCCATCATTCTGATATGACTGAAATACAGTTAAAATGGACATAAACTGGTAATTCATCTGTTCATTCATCCATAGAAAACACTCAGCGCAATATCAAATGATATGAAATTTCAAATTTTTTGTTGTTTTGTAGGAATGAATTGGAGCGACAGTTTCTTGAAGTAATCCAGTTCAACATCAACGTCCCGTCAGGAGTTTATGCCAAATATTACTTTGATCTGAGAGCGTTAGCTGGAGATAATGATCTGACTTTTCCTCTGGAGCCCCTTGACAAAGAAAGGGCCCAAAAGTTAGAGGTAAGAAGAGGTGGATGTCAGGAAAGTGTTAAGGCACATGAACATACTGTTAGGGGAAATAATTGTTCCATTTTGAATTTCGTCCCCCCTGTCAATTCTTTATGGAAAGACTTTTCTTGTATGAGCAGATTCTTTGTTTTAATTGTGGACTTCACAGTTTTTTATGCCCCCCTGATGATAGTCAGGGGGCATTAAGATTTGCCCCTGTCTGTCTATCCGTCTGTCTGTTCGTCACACTTTATGGTATAGAGTTTGTGTAATCAACTCCTCCCACAGTTTTCACTGGATCTTTTCAAACTTTGCATACATGTTGTGGACATATTGAAGATGTGCTTGTGGATTTTTGATGGAGCTAAAATTAATTTTGACAGAATTATGGCCTTTTGAACTTAGCCATTTTAAGCAAATTTTTGCATTGTAGGGTATAGAGTTTGTGTAATCAACCTCTCCCACAGTTTTCAATGGATCTTTTTCAAATCTTGCATACATGCTGCGAATGTATTGAAGATGTGCATGTGGGTTTTTGTGGGACCTAGAATTAATTTTGACAGAATTACGGCCTTTTGAACTTAGTCATTGTAGGGAAATTTTTGCATTGTAGGGTATGGAGTTTGTGTTATCAATTTGCTCCACAGTTGTCAATGGATCTTAATTTTTGCATTGTAGGGTATAGAGTTTGTGTAATCCACCTCTCCCATAGTTTTCAATGGATCTTTTTGAAACTGTGCATACATGTTGGGGACATATTGAAGATGTGCATGTGCATTTTTGGTGGACCTAGAATTAATTTTGGCAGAATAACAGCCTTTTGAACTTAGTCATTTTAAGCAAATTTTTGCATTGTAGGGTATATGGTTTGTGTAATCAACTCCTCTCACAGTTTTTAATGGATCTTTTTCAAATCTTTCATACATGCTGCGAATGTATTGAAGATGTGCATTTGAGTTTTTGTTGGACCTAGAATTTACTTTGACAGAATTACGGCCTTTTGAACTTAGTCATTCTAAGGAA
This sequence comes from Ctena decussata, assembly GCA_963989385.1. NCBI lineage: Eukaryota > Metazoa > Mollusca > Bivalvia > Lucinida > Lucinidae > Ctena > Ctena decussata. Next base: position 11,603,848 of record OZ022514.1, on the reverse strand, counting down.
ATTTTTGCATTGTAGGGTATGGAGTTTGTGTTATCAACTTGCTCCACAGTTTTCAATGGATCTTATTCAAACCTTGTCTACATATTGTGAACATATTTGAAGATATGCATGAGGCATTTTGATAGATCTAGAATTAATTTTGACAGAATCACAGCATTTTAACTTAGTCATTTTGGGCAATTTTTTACTTGGTAGGGTATGTTTTCAAGGGATTCTTTGTAGGTGCTTTATGGATATACACGTCATGTGACAGGCACTGCACGGGGGCATTATTAGTGTCTTACAGACACAATTTTCTAGTTTTTTATATGTCAGTTTATTGGAGAATGATGTTCAAATCCAGAATTGATGGTGGAGTTTAAAATGCATGACATTTTGATATAATCACCCAGTGGTTTTAATAGACATAGCAGTTCAGAAAAGGGTAAAGTTCGAGCATAACTATCATGAGATTATTTCTGTGCTTACTCCATTAAACATACATTTTGAAAACATATTCAGATAAACTGCCTCAACGAGGCATTTGCTATAAAATTAACAAAAAAAGGGATAGATAAGATATAAGAAAATCATCCCAAAATTATTTACCACTACTCCCTCTTATCCAGAGCTGTGTTGTACAACGTAAAATGTTTTAAAGATTTACACCCTCAAAATTTCTATTAACTTTTAAATTTCTCTCAAAACATTATATCCTAGGCATGATAATGATTGCTATTAAAAGTGCATTTATCTGCAAATTTATGATTTGTGATGGTCACTGAAAACAGGAGAATTTAACAAAATACACAAAAAGCTCGCCAATAGTAGACCGCCATTCCCGCCAAAAATGAGGACTGGATATGCCTAGCAATCATAGTTAATCAGGTTAAAGTTATGTCATGAATAATTTTAAGCCCTTTCTTTAATCGACTTCAGACAGTTATTGGCTGAAAAGAACTCGCGTGCACAGCTTAGAGGTTAATGCTATTGTAAAGTTATTTACTCCACCAATCATAAAATTCAAAACATGCTTGCAGAAACGCCTGTGGGAGTCAATCAATTTATGATGCCAAAATATTTGTGAATATTCAAGAAGGGTACGTGTTGATATATTGTCTCTGCCTCCCTAACAAAGATGTTTTCGCCGGTGATTTTTTTAACAAATCTTAATTATTTTGCACACAACTAACCAGTTTCATAATTTTATGATTATTTCGTAATGAAATACGTGGGCGTATACCTTTAAAACAACAACAAAGCCAATGCAAGAAAAGACTGAAGTGTGAAACAGTCATTGAGAGGTCAAACAAATGAGTTATCTCCCTTTTAAAGAAGTTTCCAAATGGTGCACCTGGTGCCAGTAAACCAATATTACCATTATTAAAACTATTACACATACTTACAACTAAGTTTTCATTTTCGACTGGAAGCAACCATGTTTTTTTTGCCTACAACATGCGGGATGCAATGCATGGGTATTACGTTTCCTGTATTGGTGCAAACTTTTGTATATTTCTCTGTATAGCTGTTTTGTAACAGTGCGCTAACAGGAGAGAAACTCCTTTTACAGAATTCTTGTTTTTTTGGTGGAAGCTATTGCTAGCATTATAAAAGACACAAAAATTTCTTACAGTATGACAAGTTATCTACCTGTTTAAATATGTGAGCTATCCATACAGTGGTCAGGCCAGTGAAGAGTTCTAAAGAAAATGGCACTTTTAAAGCAGTGCTTCAGTTTCATATTCTTTTTCAGGCAATGTCAAGCACTCGTGAAGACAACTTCAAGATGCTGGTCAAGCCAAGAGTTGCAAGATCAAACAGTCTTGACGGAATGACACACAGTCACAGATCCAGTGTTGCCATCTTGTCATGACGACAGTTTCATGATTTTAACTCTTTAAGCACCAGTGACGAAATTAACAGAATTTGCAAACAGCTCAGATCCGGATGAGGCGGCTCATAATGAGCCGCCTCATCTAGAGCTACACTGTTTGCCCTCTAGTCTTTGAATTATCAGTATGAAATATCTTGGACAAGGCATTTTTTTTTAACTTTTTGCAGACCTAAATTTTGTTGTCTGCTTTTTGGTGCTTAAATAGTTAAACTTTTAGTATTTGTCTAGTTATTCTGCCTAAGTGTATGAGGCAACTCGATACTGTATTAGTCAGGTCAGCATTTACTGTAGGTAGGCTGCAGACTTAAAATGCAGATGAGTGGCTTGCGAGGAAGCTTGTCATGGAGCAGTCATTTATGCAGGTTGATCTAGGTATGTCCAGTTTGCCTGGAGATTAAGAGTTAAAATATTTTACTATCTTGCCAGCACCAGCTGCATATTTTGGCAGGCTTGTCTGGGCAGAAAGTTTGTACATACGGTATTAATCCTAATAAACTCTCCTGCTCTAATAAAAACCCTCTGCCACTTTTCTGAAAATAGAGTTCCTACATGCTTCTCTGGATATGTAGCTGTTTGACTTGGGGTCTACTCTTAAAAGAAAGAATTTGCTCCTATAGGAGCAAATTCTTTCCCTTAAGAGTATAGGAGCAAATTCTTTCCCTTAACAGTTTACCCTTACTTAGAAAGGAGGCAAAAATAGTAGAGTTGCTTCCTTGAAACTATACCTGTTCACCTTGATATAGTTTATTCGAAGTATTTTGACAGTGGCTGATTAACTACACTGTAAGCTCTAAATAATGCCCCCGTTTGCAAAAGGCAATGCCCTCAGGGTGTTTAATAGGATTAATATTGTATATGGCAACAGATTTTAATACATCTGTGTGAGAACTGACAGACTGGTAAAGACAAGCAAATTTTCATGTTAGAACTCCTTAAAGAAATAAATGGGAAAGAAGATGGTTTTAGTTAAATCTGTAAAGGAAATTCTAAAGAAATAATACAAATGTTTGACTGTTGGTGAAGTTCTATAGTGAAGATAGGTTTATGATGTGGACCTTGACTGTTTTTCAGTGTTTTTGAGTTTGCATTTATCAAGAAAATCAGGCGGTATAGAATTCGATGCTGTATACACTGCATTAGATCATGTTGAAGTTTTACTTTTAAAGTGCTGGCATTTTAAATATATGGTAGATTAGCAATGGAAATAATCAGAATGACCAAATACTGTGGTGAAAGGGTAGACATAAATACAGTAGATTCTGGATAGAATGACTCGCAGACAGTTCTAGTGAAGTTTAGAAATAATACAAAAAAGAATAAACTTTACCACTTTTACTGTAAATCTGGGACCTCAGAGGATGACTATTTGGCCAAAATTGTCACCTGGGCTAGGTCTTGGTGTAATACCATTACTATATTTTGAAAACTTTCTCGGAGTTTCTAATCAAATTTCTTTGTTGCACAATGGCAATATCAGTATAATAGATTTGAATGTGGTGTCATTCTGTGTGGAGTGTACTGTATCAAGCCGCATCTCAAGAAATGGTACCATGTGGCATATGCATGTCTCTGATCGTGGGCTCAGTGGCAGCCTTTCTGTTAGACAGAAAAAAGTGTACAACATATTGAGGATTTCATGGAGAAGTTCTGATCAAAATTTTTAATTTCCCTATTTGCTCGCCTGTACAAGTGTCCTTGAAGAACTATCACACTACCCCCATCAATGGCGGCAGCGTAAGCTTTAGCAAAATGTTAAAGTTTTATATTAAAGTTTTTATGTGAAAGACAAGGTGCTGGTGGGCAAGCTATCCTGTATGTTGACAGGTCTTGAATGTTCTGTACATTTGAACTTATCTCTCAGCTTAAAATAGATTAGTAAGCCAGTTTAAGAATATCTGTTCTCCAAATTGCTTCCAAGGCTGAGACCTGTTAATCATTCTGCTCATTGCTCAGTCTACACAGAGTTTTCTTGGTTCATCTAAAGTCTGTAGACCTTACCCATAGCAAAGAGTTATAAATGATCAGACAGCATGCATCCTCAGGCTGATCTGTGTCTTGCCAGATGTACATGCAGTTAGGTACCATTTTCTGCAATGCCGCTCACAAGTAATGCAAATGATTTGAGCCATGACACAACAAAACCAACAAAGTGGCATGTGCGCTACCCGAAGACTCAGATCAGCCCTGGGACTTCACCCATTCTGACCAGTCTTCCCTGAGCGCTTAAAGGATAGCTATTAAAAAGAGTCTAAGCTACCTCCATGCCAACAGCAAAGACTCTGATCAGACTTTGAGGAATCCCAGGCTGATCTAAGCCTTTTTTGGGTGCACATGCCACTTTGTTGGTTTTGTCCTGTCGCAGCTCATTTAGGATGTGATATATTTTGTTCTAGTTAGTTAAAGTTTATGGGTACTCCTCCATGTTTTTCCACCATTTTTACTAGGGGAAACAACTTTTGGATGTGTGTTTGCTCCCTTTCAAAATTAGATATAGTCTTGAAGAAAAGAAATGCTCCTCGATTATTTTTTTAGAGTTCACTCCTTAAAATTCATGAACAGATCTTCAAGGGAGATAAGTTAGACTTCAATTATTTTTATCCTTCTCACAAGTGAGCTACTCTTATTAAAGAAAAGAATTTGCTCACAGAGCAAATTCTTTCATTTTAGAGTAGCCTCTCAGGAGATTCACCAAGAAGGGAAGTAAATATTATTCTGATAAAGTTTCCTCCCTTGTTGATTTGGTGATTACACTATGGAGGTGTATCCGTGCACCTTAAACTGTGTTAATCGATATTACTCATGATATTTTGATATTTTAAATATCAATTACTTACTTGTCTTTGTTGGTGCAAAATACTTTTGAAATTGAAATATAGGAGACATGACTATTTCATATTTTTAACTTTGATTGTTACTTGCATAGAATTTGTCATGGATGGTACTTGCATAGAATTTGTCATTGAGCATAAAAACTCAAATACAGTCAAATCTCGATATCTTGAAGTCAAATTTCAGCCAAAACTACTGATATCTCAAAGTAAATTTTCTGGTACCAGAAAAATTACTTTGAGATATCAGTAGTTTGAGATAACAGGAGTTGAAATGTAAATAAAAATAGGAAATATATTCTTTGATATAAGATATTTTGAGAAATCAATGTTAGAGATATCGGGAGTAGACTGTAACTTTCATTGTTTACTCTGCGGTCTAGAATTTAAAAGTCTGCAATAAATTATAGGAGTCCATACAGCAGGTTGTATTGGATTACTGTTAAATAGCACAATCCAGGGGCTGTGGATTTGAAATGTCTACAGATTTTTTTTTAAAGTTTTTGTCTTGCAGACTAGTACATTAGTGAGATGTACATATGAGCCACATCATGTGATTTCCAAGAATGTGGCATTAGTGACAAGCAAAGGCTCTGATCAGACTGCACATAAGTGCAGTCTGATCGGAGCCTTTGCTTGTCAGATTAGCCATCCATGGATGTGACCAAAGCCATAGAGCCATTAGTGAGGTCTCTGCTTACCCTATATAAATGAGACGGGTGATATGAATAACACAAGACAAAATGGCCACATTGTTGGAAATCACGATGTGGCTCAATTATTACTTTTTAGGCAGTGTTGGTGTTAACTTTTATCAAGTGGTTAAGCTTGGTGACATTTCATGCAGGGAAGGTATAGTGTTCATGGAATTCTACTGGCCAAAAAATGACTGAAATATTGTGAAAAGGGCATAAAAGCTCAGATAATTTACATGCCAAAAATGAAGGCAATGAATATTTCATGCCTCGTATATTTCTTGTTTCATGGTAATTGAATAACTGACGGCGTGAAAATGTGCGTTTTAGTGAGACTGTATTTATTGCTTGTAGATTGTAATGTATTGCTGCGTGTAGTGAATCATACCAAGCCAAATATCATGTGCTATATTTTAAAGCTCAAATAAGGGTAGGAGTTTGATGATAATTTTGAGTTAATTTTTGTTAGGTGAATGGTATACTTTCAGGGGAAGCCACTCTGTCCATTACATTTTACCTCCCTTGTCAGTAAAGGTCAACTCTTAAAGAAAAGAATTTGCTCCTCTAGGAGCAAATTCTTTGCTTTAAGAGTAGACCCCATTTTGAAAGGGCTACATCTTCCAGTGGTGCAAACAGGAAGTCACCAAAGTTATTCCCCTTTGTTAAAATGGTGAAAAAGCAATGGAGGTGTACCCATTCACCGTAAATCTTATTGAAAGACATGTTTTGGCCCCTCATTGGTACTTATTCACTCCAGTGAGGGGCTGCGTAGTAAGTTTTGGTTCAATAAGAAGAAACTTATTCCCGAATTATCATCAAGCAGTAGAATTATATGGAAAGGTAGGGACGGGCCTGTTTTAATATATTAAGAAATTTTAGTTTGTACAAAGCTATATCTTCAAAGGAGACTTTGAAGATGGTTTAACTGAGCTGGGCTTAGTTTTTGTAACCTTCATAAATTATTTCTTTCCTTTAAAATATTATTAGTTGACATTTACAGTAGACTGCAATCTGTCTGAGTTTTTGATTTGGTATAATATGTTTAGGGCAGACAGTCATTATGATCTAAATAGTGAAACAAAAAATCCTGAGTGTTGTTTAGATTAAAGTAGTAGCGTCACACTGTTCGCCTGCATGATCAAATCTATAGAAAAGAATTAACTTCCCCAAGAGCAAGTATCCATTTTGGAATGGCAACATTAACCAAAAAAGCAAACAGGAAGTCACTAAAGTTGTTACCTTTGTGAAAATGGTGGAAAAACATAGGTGATGTACCCCATACACTTTTATTTTAAAGTCACTAGTCATGCTTGTATATATCGAATCATAGAAGGGCATCAGTGCAAATGGTACCAGTTACATGTACTTATAAACAGCAGTCAGTATACTGTTGACTCTCCTTATCTCAAACACTGATATTTCAAAGTATCCTTTTCTATCAAAGGATGTTGTTTGACACATTTCCTGTTTTCCTTTACTTTTAAACTTAAGTAGTCTCATACAGTTGGTATCTCAAAGTAAATATTCTGGGACCAGAAATTTTACTTTGAGATAGTAGTAGTTTGAGAAGGTCTTCAACTGTGAGATATTGAGAGTCGACTACCGTATACACGGTTATTTTTGGGGGTTCAAATCTTCGCGGTTTAGGGTCGAAAACTTTAAGATTTAACTTTCGGGATTTTTAATTTTCGCGGTCAGTAACATGCCCAAAAAATAAATTGCTTGTTTTTCACTTGAGCCAGTTTGTTCATTAACCTGCAGGTTAATGAAGTAATTGGAGCAAGTGAAAAGTACCGCAATTTATCGAAGCAAAAGGAGACAAATTATATGGATACTGTGTCTTCTGAAGATTCTTTGTAAGAAACTGGAAATTATTTCGCGATTCTAATATTCGTGGTTTCTAAGAGACCGCGAAAGACCGGTAAAAATGGAACACCACGAAAATTAATGCATAAATGGTATACTGTACTTCACTTAGATATATATAAAGGAGAATATTTGATGATAATTTTGGTTATCATTTTTCTTACTTCTCCATACAGATTGTTCTTACCTAGAAGAATAGCTCCCATTTCAATTGGAGTTACTCTTAAAGGAAAGAAGTTCCTCTCTTAGAGAGCAAAATATTTTCTTCAAGACTAGCCCTATTTGTAAGGGTTTTGTCATCCCTGTGAAGCAAACAAGAAGTCACAATTTGCTTTAGTTTGAGAAGACAGTGGAAAAGCATGTCATTGTAAAAATGCCAGAAAGAAGATTGTGTATCTATTCGTATTGGAAAAGAGAAAAAAAAAGAAATAGTGCCAGAATTGACTTCTCTTATCCAAAACTTTGAAATAGTATTCTTGTGATTAGTGCATGTTCAGTGTACACATTGATGTATTAAGTATAACAAGATAACTATGTATTAAGTATAGCAAGATAACTGCTGTTTATGTATAACCTTTAGCAAGCAGTAGAGAGATTGAGCAAACATCTAAACATTGTATCTTTCAAAATATTAGAAAGTTGCGCTTTACGATTCAGGTTGTCCCTTTTGGGATAATTTGACTCAAATACTATTCCAAACTTTTCCGGGAAAAATACTTTAAAGGCTCTCTGCTGCTATTTGAATTCAGCATGCTAAAGGTAAAGTACCTTTGGACCTGGTGCAGCTCTTGTAAAAATTGTACATAGATGTGTAAATTTGATATGTAAGGCTCCACAGTAGTATTGAAACAGATCAATTAGCAGAAATTGGACAGACACTATCTTAAAGTAAAGCCACACAACTGTTATACCAGGAGAATACCTGTTTAAGGGCATCCAGAAATGAGCATCCAGAGAATATCTGTGGAGTTTTTGTCAAGCCCGCTTGCGATCAGCAAGACATACTTGCCTGTTTGGTGTTGATGGGTCTGTCCATCTGCCCATTTACAGCCATATCTTGATTTTTATAGACCCTAGGACCTAAAAACTTCATTACCATATACACACAAAAATTCTAACTGGCTCCCACAAAACTAGCCCACTGTGACATACTTCCATAAAAAAGTACCATATATTTAATGAGCCACCACAAATATTTTAAGGGCAGGCATTTCTAATGAGGGTTCAGTTCTTCAATGAGCCTCACCAAGGGAGCATAACTTATGCTCCCTTGTTGAGGCTCATTGGAGAACTGTTAACGATTGATATTGAGACTGAACAAGAATTATCTCAAAACTTATCATCATACCCCACCCTATCAGGAGTGCTGTGTACTATATTGTAAATATTGCATGATATTGTAATGAGAAGTATCTGTAGATGACAAAATGTGATAAATTTTGTAAAGAAATACGTAGAATGGAGAGTTTCTTGTTTTGTTGTATATTCCTTCTATTCTGGCAGACCATATTTGTTAAGGGTTAAATGCTCTGGACCTAGTCCATAAGTCTTTGGTTTAAATCTGTCAAAAACCCTTGATTCAAATGCTGCTAAGTCCGTGATTTAATATTGCCAGTCCTCAACTCAAATGCTGTCGTAAGTCCTCAAGTAAAATGCTGCCACAAGTTGATCATTCAGATGCTGCCAATCCTGTCTAAATGCTGACATAAGTCCTTGAATCAAAAGCTGCAAAAAGTCCATCAGATATGGCCCTCATTCTAATGCTTCCATATCTCATCAGTTCAGACTGTTTAAATGATGCCAAAAATCCTCGATTCCTTGGTTTAAATCCTGTATGAAGTCTGGCATCCAAATGCAAGCAATGGTTCATATGCTGTCAAAAGTCCACAATTCAGTGCTGTCAAAAGCCCTTGATTCTAATGCTGCAAAACTGATTAAAATGCTGTTATTAAGTCCATGATTCAAAATGCTGCCGGTCCTTAAACAGACACTGCCAAAACTCCATTCAGGTGCTGCCAAAGCCTTTCTTGTATGCATTCAAAAGCCCTTGATTCAAATGCTGCCAACTGTCCGAAATTCATATGCTGCCATTTCTGTGTGATTCTAATGCTACTGCAGCCAAGTCCTTGATTCAACTGTTGCAAAAAATTTACTCAAATGCTGTTTTGTTTAACAGCATTTGAGGCAACTTTTTGAAACATTTAGTTCTACTTGATTTAAAGCTGCCAAAGGTCTTTAATTCAAATGCTTCAAAATGTTCTTGATTACTGCTGCCAAAGTCCTTGATCTGAATGCTGCCAAAGCCCTTGATTCAATGTAACAAAATGTTTGGTTCAAATGCCGCAAATAGTCCTCGCTTCAAATGCTGCCAAAATTCTCATTCAGCTGCAGCCAAGTCCCTAAATCAAATATTGCCCAAAGTAATTACTGGTAGACAAGAGAATGTGTGTTTACCATGCATGTGTATAGGCAAAAAGCATAAGCAGTCCTCTCGACATTTATTTGATCTTACAACATGTGATGGCCTACTGATCTATGTCCTGGGTTCAGTACCCACTGGGGGCTCATACACCACTGCAGACAGCTTTTCATTGTCACCCTCCCGCAGTCCTGACAAGCCTGAAATACTGCTGAAAAGGACATAGAAGTTTAGGTCATCAATTACAACTTGCTAATGGTTGGTTGGTTGGTTGATTTGATGCTTAATGTCCACGGTTAACAACTAAGGTCATGTCGGGACGGTCAGTTAACCTAACCACACTATTCCTGGGCAGGCTTAGACCTCCTAAGAGGTTAACCAGTACTAAGTGCATATACTTTCGCCAGTAACTGACAACTGCCCTTCTTGAATCAGCGGAAGGAGAAACGAAAGTATGTGGCCAGACCGGGATTCGAACCCAGGACCTCTGACTTACGAGTCAGGTGCCCTACTGATTGCGCTACCCGGCCCGGCAACTTGCTAATGGACTGACCCTAGCAACTGGGGGCATGTGCAATTTTTTTTTTTTTGGGGTTGATTACAGTAAAACAATATGTGCGGTTTCAAGATTTTGTAGTTTAATGAGTGACATATTGGCGCAGATTAATTTTAGTCATCATCATGATACCCCATGGCTCAAGACAATGAAAATTTGATGTAAATTTGTAACAAGTTTTATTTCTTCATTTCTGTTAAACAATACAGTGAGACATCTATTAGAATCGCCTCGTTGACACTTCTAATGAGACGCTACACTGTATAGATTGGCAGTACTTGAGTACCCAGTACTACATGCCAAGTTTCAAGGTGATTGATAAACTTGTTTTGGTGAAATTTTACCCTGAACCTCTTTGTATTGAAAATCAAACACTGCATATTTTAGCGCTCTCTGCCTTAACAGCCAATGCTTCTAAATTCAGTAACTGCCAAATTATGGGGGTTTTTTTGCAGTTATACTCCAATTAATCGTTCATGTGCAAGTCCTGGTAAATCGATTCTGTGCAGGTCCTGGTAAATAGATTCAAAACCTATCTAAATTCAGCAATGAAAGAGCTGGTTTTAGAGATCAGCTGGTATAAAGATTCAGTAACTACAACAAGACAAAAGATCAATGTTTTATTTCTGAAATTTGGATCAGCAAGAGAAACCATTCTGTTGTCTGTGGTATAAAAGTAGGATGTCAAAACCTATCTAAATTCAGCAATGAAAGAGCTGGTTTTAGAGATCAGCTGGTATAAAGATTCAGTAACTACAACAAGACAAAAGATCAATGTTTTATTTCTGAAATTTGGATCAGCAAGAGAAACCATTCTGTTGTCTGTGGTATAAAAGAAGGGTGTCATATGCGGTTTGCCTTCGGGCAAGTAGCCATCAAAACTGAACTTCTCAATCTACAGACTCTGCATGTAGTTAACTCCTGGCATCATGGCTTTGCTAGTTGCAAGTTCTTATTTTATTTTTATGTTTCTTCTAAATAAAATCAAACTGAAGCCCATTATCTGATAAGAATCCTCTCAACAAAGCTGTTCTTTTCTTACTACAGTAGAAATGTTCAAAGTACCCAAATCACAAGTCGAATCTTGTAAAACAGATAAACATTCACAATTTCACAGTCTTTTAGATTCACAGACATGGACCCCAAAGCTGAGGTACAGTAAAGCTTGTAAAATATGACACAATGAATGCAGCAACATGGTACTACCCTAGTGAATTAGTATTGGGACACCTAAAACCATAAATTTTCCATTTAGTCCCAAATGGAAAATTTATGGTTTTTGGGTGTCCCGATACTTAAGCACATAAGGGCATCCATCAAACAGCGTAGCCTCTGATCAAATTGCTTTTCAGTCTTTTCAACAGCACAGTCAAATGTCCATCTTTGCTGGCTGCCTACTGGTACGAAGTCTAGATTTCTTCGCAGTAACTGATTTTATATTCAGTGAATGCAGAGGTTCAGGAATAGTGCAGTTTTGACAGACATTTTACTGTTTCTCTAGAAAAACATTTATTTCTCAAGAAAAAGTTACTCATTGAAAAGAGCTTGTGGTCCTTATTATGTGGTTCTAAAGGCAGATTGCAAGTTTGTGAGTGGGTACACTCACAAGGGAAGCACCTCTGCCATTTCAATTTTGCCTCTTGTCATCCTGTTAAAAGAGCAAATTCTTTTAACTAGGAATAATTTTTTACGAAGGCTTTTGATGCCTAAGGCAGCAAACAGGAAGTCACAGAGCACAGAAGTTGACTCCATTTGATAAAATAGTGGAAAAACATGAGGTGTACCAAAACACTATGAAAATGACATCAGAAATGTCATCATAATCAAACCTTCATTGAAGCTCTAAAATGGCAGGCCTATGCAGGTGTATGAGGTATGGATTTGGCAGGATGCAAATGTTCATGATATTCTGATCTGAAGGAGAAAGACATCTACATGCAATCAGAGCTCCAGATAAGAAGGGCAACCAGGGGTAATTCACAGGTATTTTTTCTTATTTTTCAGCTGAAACATATGTTGTGACCCCTCATTAGAACTGCCTTGCTCATTCTAATGAGGGGTCACAACATATGCTTTTATGTAGTCAAAACTAACCTAAATTAACCTGTTAGCCCTTATCTGGAGCACTGCAATTCTATGACCTACTTCTGGTTTAAATTAAAAGAGCCCTAAATAGCATGGATGGATAACCATACTGTCCCTTTCAACATTATTTTAGTTGTACTGAGACGGTCTTAAATAGCACTATATAGTACAATCAGAATTATAATAGCACTTCCGGCTTTCTCCCCTAATATAAGGAATACAAGCAAATTCAGTGAATTTATATCCCCCGCCGTTGTGGCACCGATTTCTTTATGAGTTATTTTAAGTTTCATAAAATTTTGTTCACTTGTTATCTCACATTGATTCAAGGGCAATAACTCATGCACTAGTGATGCCATTCTGATAAAACTTTATGTGCATATCCGCGTTATGGTGATACATATTCAGTTTAAATTTCATGAACTTTTGGTAATTGGTTACTTAGTTCTGGCACATTTCATTGATTTTGAGTCAATCAAAGGGAGATAACTCATGCATTAATGAAGGCAGTGTGACGAAACTTCATGTGGATCAGCATGTTATGGTGTCATATACTTACTTTAAGTTTCATGATATTCCGTCCAGTGGTTACTTAGTTATGGCTCATTTCATTGATTTTAACTCAAAGGGGGATAACTCATGCATTACCGAAGCCAGTCTGATGAAACTTCATGTGCTGCAGCGCATTATAGTGATATATATTTATTTTAAGTTTCATGAAATTCCGTCCAGTGGTTACCTAGTTATGGCTCCGGACGGAAGGACGGACGGATGGAAGGACGGACGGACAGACAGACGGATGGACGGACATGGAGAAACCTATATCCCTCCGCCTTCGGCGGGGGATAAAAATGTTCACATTTTTGGGGGAGTTTGTGGTGAATGAGAAATTCCATATGCATTCAACTCCTACCAAGAAATGTTTGCCTCCCATTTTAAAATGGGCTTCTCTTGAAGGGAAGGATTTGCTCCTTCCAGGAAGCAAACGGGAAATCTCAAAAGTTGTCAATCTTGGCGAAATGCAGAAAAAGCAGGGAGGTGGATTTATTCCCCATCATAGTATTTTGGTGGGGTTTTTTCCCCACCCATAAAATCAGACATTGTTTATCTTGTGAATTTTTATTTTCCTGTCAGAACTTTAAATAGCACTAAGGACCTGGGCATTATATGCCACTTGGTTGAAATATCATTTACTAGCTGCAAAACAGTTTGAAGTGAACCAAATTATTTTGGGGATGCTACATTTAAGCAGTGACACGACAAAACAAACAAAGTGGCATGTGCACCCAGCGAAATCTCAGATCAGCATGGGCATCCGCCCAGTCTGATTAGAGTCTTCGCTGTCCGCATGGAGCTAGCTTGGACCCCTAGCTACCCTTTTAATGCATGGCAAAGACTCTTATCAGACCTGGCAGGTGCCTAGGCTGAACCGAGTCTTTGGGGTCTTTGCCACTTTGTTTGTCATGTCGCGGCTCATTTCTTTTTCCTTCTCATCTCGATGAAGTCATCTCTTAGAGGAAAAGTTTATTCTCCTAGCAGCAAATTCTTTGACCCAGTTCAGAAAGGATCAGTCATCCCGAGAAGCAAACTGTTCATAAAAGTAGTCTCCAGTAATAACATGGCAGTACAACCATAAACCTTAACAGTATTTGTTCCGCTATAAGACGGGGGTTTCCCCCCTTGAGAATGACCCCAAATTCTAAAATCAGTCAGGAAGTTCTCCAGTAATATGGATTTTTCTCTTCCAGAAACAATCCCAAAGATCTAGATGCATAGATAAGAAGATGGATCTAGATTTTTTGGGATTGTATAAAAGGGAAACCCCCATCTTGAAGCCGAAGAAATGCAGTTACAGGGCTGTAGATACTCGAGTATTCAATATTTCCAACAAATAATAACCAGCTCCAAGTTTAAGATGATGCTACTTAAGACGTCGCCACAAACAGCTTTACTGAAATTTACCATACAATCCAGGAACCATCAATAAATATTCAAGTTATGCACTCTGTAAGACGTTGCCAGAAACAGTTTTTTTCTGAAATTTACCATATAATCCAGGAACCATCAATAAATATTCAAGCTATGCACTCTGACACCATGGCATGAACTCTAGTAACAGCAGCTCAAAACCGGAACTGTATGACTGGTTTATGCATACTGGTGTAGTGCTGCATAACCACTTTACAAGTTGCAACTTACGTAACTTCCATCACATGCCTTTTCATAAAGTGCAGACTGGCAATATATAGTGAACTCAACCCTTTCTCTGATGAAGGTTGTAATTAAACTATAAAGAGATGCCAACCAAAGAAAGAAGCATGCAATAAACAAACAAGAATGAAGATACTTATTTTAAATACCACTTTATCTTTCAGAATAATGGTCACGACTGAATCATTTAATATGGGTTGTACATAAGGGGTGCTTTACACGCCAACAGCAATGCTTAGACCTGCCATACTGGTTTGTGGACCCTCAGAAATCTACCAGCACAAACTGAAGACTCTCGCTAGAATTCTACAATACTCAGACTGTTCAGTATTTGCTCTTTGCAGCTGTTAAGCACCTTTTCTGCATGTTGCGGCAGGATTTGGACACGACAGCCCATATTGTTCAGCCAGTCTCTCTGACGGTCATATAACATGTTGCTTCATCTGTGTACTTGCTAATGTGTAGATTTAGGGGATAACTGTACTCAAAATTGTCATTTGGGGAGGTAAATCGTCGGTTTTATGGTAGGAAATTTCGTTTTACAGCAACGCGTCAGCGGAGCCGTAAAACGCAATTTGCGACCATAAAACCGACAATTTACCTCCCCAAATGACAATTTTCAATACAGTTATCCCCATTCTAATGCACTTCTTTACATTTTCAGTTCAGCATATCGCAGGATTTTTGACGTTATCCAATCAGACGTTGCGTTACATACGTAAATGCATTAGAATTCAGTTTCTTACTAGTAGTCAATTTTCACTATATCCTTTCTAATTTCTATTTTATATAAAGCCTTCTATTAAATGCCACACTATGATGCTTAAAGAGAAAAGAAAAAGAATAACTAAAAAAAAAAAATAGGTATCCTGATAGCAAAATTGATGGAATTAAGCACAAAATTATCCAACTTTGCCAAAAACAGTAACAGCATAAGACTTGTTTTGAATACACTAATTTCAAAAGAAAGTACCCTTGTATTTGTTTTTGTTCAATAAACTTGGAATCCATTTTCATAGAATTTGGTAAACAAGCCTTTATGGGTGTCATGTTTTGAGCAATTTCATACCTAAACAATAAATATATATCAATATTACAGAAGAAAATTTGTTCTCTCTCTCTCGCTCTACAACTATCGCACAGAGAGACTGCAGGAAAGAGTATTTTTAAATGTTTTTTTTTCCTTAAATTAATTTCTGAGTATGCAGATTGTGTAATAAGTATCTATACGGACTGGACTGCTCAGAAATCTAAATGAGCCACGACACGACAAAACCAACAACGTGGTTGTGCGGACAGCACAGACTCAGATCAGCCTGGGCATCCGCCCAGTCTGATCAGAATCTTCGCTGTCCGCATGGAGCTAGCTTAGACCCTTAGCTACCCTTTAAGCGCAGAGCGAAGGCTCTGATTAGACTGGGCCGATGCCAAGGCTGATCCGAGTCTGCGCAGGGCGCACAACCACATTGTTGGTTTTCTCCTGTCGCGGCTCAAATGTAGTCAATATTGCAATAAATACTTTGTTGTAAAGGTACATACAGCTTCCATCTTAATTGACTTGGAAATCTATGGTCCTATAATATTCTGAATTTAAAAAGTAAATTCATAACAAAATACATATGTAGCACAGTTTTATATGTAAAGTAGTAGCACTTGTCCAGAAAAACAATGGAAGTTTTGTTTTTCTTTTATCACAAAAGTTGCACGAGTCACTTTTCAAGTGTCTTTGAGTAGATTGTAATCAATCACCAGTAGCTTCAGGGAAGATAACCTACTGCCGATAATCATGGGTTTCCTCCCTTGCTGAACTGAAGAGTTGTCTGTCCTGAATCATGTTGAAGAAGAGTTTTGTCACTCTCGCTCACAACTCCCTCTCCCTTTCTCCCCCTTTCGTTCCCTATAACTGTCAGGTATCGCGGCACTACACCACCGTTGAACCTTGTAATAGTGGTTACGATATGGAGACAAATTATCTGGCTCCCATTCAATCTGCAAAGACAATATGAAAGAAATAAATGAATTATCTCCATTAAACAAAATAGGCAAGTTAAATGCTATTTTGCGTATGTCAGAAATCAATACAAGAACTCAAATCAAAGCTGTATCTTGCCTGTATTGCACATAACAAGGAAGCCCCGTACTTCTTACACAGCTGAACCTGAACCACACACCACTCGTCTGCGTTTATACACCACCTATGCCGAAAAAGCAACACTTATTTCTTGTTTCCTGCCAATCGCAGATGAGGCAAAAACTCAAATTTGACCCTCATCAAAACCAACAGAGCCAGACAATTCTGGTCAAGGGGTACAACTCAGGTTTTGAATAATAAACAGTAAGCAAAATAACAATAGACTTATCATTATACATTGGTTCTAGTCAGAAAAATTTATCTCAACAATTTCTTTAATGGATGGTTCCATTTACCAATATGAGCACGATGGTTTATCCGAGTTATTTTTTCCATAAAGCTACAAAGCGGACCCTACACTGCTCCTCAAGAGCTGTTCGATCTAGGTTTATACTGTTTCTTTCTGCATTTCTGTCTAAATATGAATAAGACAGCCATGATTATTTGCAGAAAATTAAAACTCCACAAATACCGTACTTCTTTGGTTATAACACTAGACTTTTCCCACACAAAACAATCCCTCAATCTAGATCTGTGACACAGGACAGATTTAGATTTTTAGGATTGCTTTGGGAGGAAAATAAAAGCATCTTAAAGCAGACTTTCCAGAATGATTTAGCTATTCAACAGAGGGGGAAAACTCATTTTATATATAGAGGATCTTACATGAGTGCTCATGTATTATTGAATTTATTAACAAGTTGGGGAAAAAGATAAGATGCGAGGCTTTGCCGAGCATCTTATCGGTTTTTCCCCAACGAGTTTAATAAATTCAATAATACAGGAGCACGAATGCAAGATTCTATTTATCATATGACACTAAAATCGCATTTTATTAGCAAAATTTGACCTAAAACGTCACGATTTTGCAATTAAAAATGTGACGTTTTAATGGACGTCAGCGTATAACGTTATGACGTAATTTGCATATTTAATCCACTAGTGGATTATCATTTTTAATGCATGGCTTTAATACACTCTCAGATGCGACGTCATATGATAAAGCCATATAAACAGGGTACATACCATGACTGAGCAGCATTTTTTAACTTTCTAATTTCTTTTGTGGCCCAGTGGGATAGCGTCTTGCATTTAGTAGCTTTAGACCTACGGCCTTTTGTGAGTAGTCCTGAAATAGGTTCTTTGTCAACCAGCGGCAAAATACTGGCTCCAAAAGTTGTACATAGATCACTGAAAGATAGCAAATGTGACTTAGGTATTGTCCAATGGGAAAATGAATGACAGGAAGACTTTCGGCATAATGAATGAGAAAAAATGTTGCTTTTGCTGCCTCATTGTTTCATTTTCAGGAAACTCCATCTAACAGGCCTATATTGTGCAGTTATGCTTACAATTTTTTTTTTTCAGTAAAACATCATCAGTTCTTAGTTTCAGCTCATCTCAGTAAAACTATATAGTCATCATTGCTTTTCAAACTGAAATACTGGAATGACGAAAATGACGTAGGAATTACATCAGTGATGAGCAAGTTACTGTCTTACCGGTATTAAGCAGATTTTTGTTACCAAAATTTTATTGTATAGAAAAGTTATATCATGAATCACTGATAAACCACCTTTGCTCTGGGTTTAGAATAATTTCAAGATTCTGTTACTAGATGTTGTATAGTATGCACATTTTATAAGGATCATCCCACCACTGTCATCTATATGATAGATCACTAATCTTGGATTTTCATTATCCCAGTTATGCCCAAAAGTTTGAAAATAGACTTGATCATCTTGTGAACTGGTCAAGACCATTTACTTTTAAGATGACTTTTTCTGTAGAAATTGTCTTAAATGCAGTGTTAACCAAGAACAAATAAAATCCTCCAGAAGCTGAGCTGGATTTGCACTGTCTACTGTACTATAGTCCATATAATTTGGTACTGTGCATAAATGCTTCCTAAGCTGAGGTTATGACAAGAATGTTTGAGTATTCTGATTACAATAGATGATGTCAAGAACGTAGCTGAGACCTATCTGGACTGCCATACTGAAGTTATTCCAAATGAGGGTCACAATGTACAACTCCTATGAGTTCCTTAGATATCATCAAATACATTTGAGCCACAACAAAGTGGCATGTGCACCCAACGATCACTCAGATCAGCCTGGGCTTCTGATCAGTCTTGTGCACTTAAATGGTAGCTAAGGGTCTAAGCTGGTTCCATGCAGACAGTGAACTCTGATCAGACTGGGTGGCTGCCCAGGCTGATCTGAGTCTATGCTGGGCACACATGCCACTTTGTTGGTTTTGTTGTTTCACAACTCACATGAACTTACCCTATAAGCCCACAACAGGCTGATATATTACTGTCAGAGTGATCTTCATCTAGAGCTATATGTTCTATAAAAGAGACCATGTGCTGAACATGAGGTTGTAGTAAGCCCACATCAGCTGGAAACAGAAAATGTATTATTACTCATGGTAATTTCATACAGTAAACTCTTGATATCTCTCAGTCGAAGTTCAACTGAAACTAGAAACATGGTAACTAATAGGGCCCCGCCTTTATGAAACTGTTGAATACATTCAAGTCATATGTGCCCAACCAGAAATAACAATACCAGCTTTCTATATTATCATGTTGTTCCTTCATATTCAATATGCTGTTTGAAATTGAGCCTCTGGTAGTGTCATTAAGATATGGGCAAAATACACAAAATCATGATTGATTAAAACATGAGCAACAACTCTGTGAAGCAGGAAATTGATGTTACCATTCTTGCATTCTGCACACCTTCAGATCATCTGATGATGCTTTATATTTGCATCAAATTTATAAAAACATCTTCTAAGGCTTTAAAGTTATAGAGTGGACAAGATTTCCATACCTAAAATAACAAAAGGTTATCATTCTGTTAAAAATGAAGGTGTAGTTATGGTTCTTTGTCTCTGCACATTGTCTGATGATGTTTATATTTGTACCAAGTTTTGTGAAAATATCTTCAACAGTTTTAAAGTGAGAAAGCGAACATGTTTTCTAGACTGTAAACTACAAAGAGGAATAAGTCTGCAAAAAAATGTAGATGAAATAACAGTTCTTATATTCTCTGCTCATTGTCTGATAATGCTTTATATTATGTACAAATTTTATGAAAATATCTTTGATGGTTTAAAAACTACAGAGCGGACATAATTTCTATATCTCAAATTACAAAGGGGCATAATTCATGAATGTAGGCAGAGTTAGGGTTCTTGTTTTCTGCACATCCTCTGATGATGCTTTACATTTGTACCAAGTCTTGTGAAAATATCTCTAACGGTTTCAGAGTTAAAGAGTGGACACAATTTCTGTATTCAAAATTACAAATGGGCATAATTCAGTAACAAGAGGACCATTGGTCCTGTAGCTCACCTGGGTCCATTCAGCCTCAGTACTCTAGGGTAAGTTACTCTAAGGCCATCGGTCAATTGGTTTTGGTGAAAAAGATTTTTAAAGGTTTTAACCATATATGGGCATGGAGGACATGTTGGTCATGTGACCTGGATGTTTGAAAAAAATTTCATTCCCTTAACCCCCTGGAGGCTCTGTATGAAATTTGGTTTCAAAATTGGCTCAGGGGCTTTTGAGGAGATGGTTTGATACTGTCAAAATGACAGAGTTCTGGGTCAAAAGTCAAAGAATGACCTTGACCTCTTGTACTCATGAATCTTTATGTGCTCATTAAGATGACTGTAGATACCAATTTCTAGGCATAAATCGTCAAAACTTTCCATGAAATCTTATGTTCTAGCATTTTCCCACATTTGACCTTGCAGTAAAATAGTCAAGGTCAATCCAAGGTCATTATTTTGAACAATCTTGATAGTACTGGCATTCCCAATGCTACATACCAAGCTTCAAGGCCATTGGTCAATTGGTTCTGGAGAAGAAGATTTTTAAAGGTTTTTACCCTATTTTGTCCTGGCGGCCATGTTGGTCATGTGACCTGGGCTGTTTGAACAAATATTCAATTGGCCCAGGGGCTTTTGAGGAGATGGTTTGATACTGTCAAAATATGAGAGTTCTAGGTCAAAGGTCAAAGAATGACCTTGACCTCTTGTACTCATAAATCTTCATGTACTCATTAAGATGACTGTACATACCAATTTTTAGCCCAAAATCTTCAACAGTTTCCAAGATACCTTATGTTCTAGCATTTTTGTCACCTGACGTAGGCAGAGGGGGACTATAGAAATGACCCTCGTCCGTCCGTGTGTCAGTCCGTCCGTCCTTCCGTCAGATTGTATTCTTATGATATGAAGATGTGCATGTGGTTTTTTATTTTTGTTTCGGCCATTTTTGATGGAGTTACGGCCCTTGCTGACTCAGACCTTGTCCTCGCAACTCCTGTCACATCTTTTATAAGATTGACTTGAAATTGTGCAGAATGTTTCATCATGATCTGAAGATGTGCATGTGATTTTGGAATTTCAATTGTCCTGTATTTTAAAAAGTTATGGCCCTTTGTCGTTTTTGGTATTTTTCCAACTTTTGAACCGTTTGACCGAGAGAGCTGAAATTTGGTGCTATTAGAATTTGGTAAATTGAGTATTCTGATTATTGTTAGGATATGCTAAATTTATTAGTGACAGAGTTATTCCCCTTTCATAGATAATAGACATTCACTTAAAGGTAAAGGGATAACTCAAGAACTATTCATATTAATGGGCTGAATTTTCATAAATGCATTATTCTTTTTCATCAGATTCATATTAGGAGGATTATGGCCCTTGTTATTTTGTTATTGGGTATACAGTCTTATGTTTTGGGCATTCTGTAAGGGCCTAAAGTTTCAGTAGCCTGATTTTACACATATACGCCCAGTTCTGAACTCAAGTATTTTATAACTTCATAGAGGCCCAGTAATTGGGGTATATGTCTCTGCTTATGCTTCAATTATTATTTGCTTACCAGGTTCTGTTATACACATATTTTCTGGTTTTACACATAAATGCCCCTTTCTAAACTTAAGTATTTTATAACTTCATAGAGGCCCAGTAATTGTGCTTCAGTTATTATTTGCTGACCAGGTTCTGTAATACACATATTTTCTGTTTTTGGCCATATAGTTACTCTGAAACTGAATAAAGAGCTGCAGTTTGTGACACATTTCAAACGTCGGGTGACACTTGGCCGATGGCCTTTTATGCCATATAAAAGCACAAGGAAGCAAATTTGACCTTACCGTAAAAAAGTTCAAGGTCAACCCAAGGTCATAATTTGAACAATCTTGGTGGTACTCTCGTACCCGATGCTACATACCAAGTTTCAAGGCCATCGGCCTACTGGTTCTGGAGAAGAAGATTTTTTTAGGATTTTACCATATATGGGCATGGCAGCCATGTTGGTCACGTGACCAGGACCGTTTGAACAACTTTTTGTTCCTAAGGTCCCAGGAGGCTGTATGTGAAATTTGGTTACAATCGGCCCAGCGGTTTCAGAGGAGAAGTCGTTTGAAATTGTGGACGGACGGACGGACGGACAACGACGGAGCCTGACCATACTATAAGCTCCCCCGGAGCCTCTGGCTCAGGTGAGCTAAAAATGTAGGCAGAATTATGGTTCTTGTTCTCTGCACATCGTCTGATGATGCTTTACATTTGTACCAAGTCTCATGAAAATATCTCTAACAGTTTCAGAGTTATGATGTGGACATGATTTCTGTACTCAAAATTACAAAGGGGCATAATTCAGTAAATAATGCAGGAAAAGTTATGGTTCTTGTTCTCTGCACATCGCCTGATGATGCTTTACATTTGTACCATGTCTCGTGAAAATACATGTATCTTAAACTGTCAGCGTAATGCAGCGGACACAATTTCTCAAAATTACAAATAGGCATAATTTGGTAACGAATGTAGGCAGAGTTATTAGTCTTGTTCTCTGCACATCGTCTGATGATGCTTTACATTTGTACCAAGTCTCATGAAAATAACTCTAACAGTTTCAGAGTTATGAAGGGGACACGATTTCTGTATTCAAAATTACAAAGGGGCATAATTCAGTAATGAATGTAGGCAGAGTTATGGTTCTTGTTCTCTGCACATCGTCTGATGATGCTTTACATTTGTACCAAGTCTCGTGAAAATATCTTTATAAAGGTTTCAGAGTTATGGAGCTGACACGATTTCTGCACTCAAAATTTCTAACGAGCATTCTACAGTAAAAAAAACGTAGGCAGAGTTATAATTCTTGTTCTCTGCAAATCGTCTGATGATGCTTTACATTTGTACCACGTCTCGTGAAAATATCTCTAACAGTTTCAGAGTTATGAAGCGGACACGTTTTCAGTACTCAAAATTACAAAGGGGCATAATTCAGTAAAACATGTATGCAGAGTAATGGTTCTTGTTCTCTACACATCAGCTGATGATGCTTTACATTTGTACCAAATCTCATGAAAATATCTTGAACGATTTCAGAGTTATGGAGCAGACACGATTTCTGTACTCAAAATTTCAAAGGGGCATAATTCAGTAACAAATGTAGGCAGAGTTATGATTCTTGTTCTCTGCAGATGATCTGATGATGCTTTACATTCGTACCAAGTCTCGTGAAAATATCTTTAACGGTTTCAGAGTTATGGAGTGGACACGATTTCTGTACTCAAAATTTCAAAGGGGCATAATTCAGTAAAACATGTAGGCAGAGTTATAATTCTTGTTCTCTGCACATGATCTGATGATGCTTTACATTTGTACCAAGTCTCGTGAAAATATCTCTAACGGTTTCAGAGTTATTGAGCAGACACGAAATGATGACGGACGGACAGACAGACGGACGGACAAGGTGATTACTATAGGGCCTCTGCAGACTGTTTGAGATACCATTAGTCTGAAGTAACAGGAGTTGAAATGTAATGCAAATAGGAAATGTGTCCAAAATGTGTTCTTTGACATAGAGGGTACTTTGAGATACCAGTGTTTGGGATAATGGGAGTCCAGTCTTCAATTTGAAAATTTTTTGCACACGGCGACTTTCTGTTTATGTTTCTACATGTACTGAATTTTTTTTTTCTGGGTTCTACACGCACTGAGCTGATCATTAAGCAAAGGTGAACAAATACTTGGCATTCTCATTTGTGCTCCCAGGTGATCAAGAGTTTGCCCTCTCAACCACTACACCAAGACGGCCCATTATCAACTTTTATTGTGATATCTATCTTTCATGTTTCAACAATAGTTTTTAGCTCACCTGAGCCAGCGGCTCCAGGGGAGCTTATAGGATGGTAAGGCTCCGTCGTCCGTCCGTCGTCCACAATTTCAAATGACTTCTCCTCTGAAACCGTTGGGCCAATTGTAACCAAATTTCATATGTGGCCTCCAGAGGCAGGGGGAACGAAAAGTTGTTCAAACGGTCCTGGTCACATGACCAATATGGCCGCCACGCCCATATATGGTAAAAACCTAAAAAAATCTTCTCCAGAACCAATAGGCCGATGGCCTTGAAACTTGGTATGTAGCATCGGGTGTGCGAGTACTACCATGGTTGTTCAAATTATGACCTTGGGTTGACCTTGACCTTTTTTACGGTAAGGTCAAATTTGCTTCCTTGTGCTTTTATATGGCAAAATGTTAGAACACAAGATATCTTGGAAACTGTTGAAGATTTTGGGCTAAAAATTGGTATCTACAATTATCTTAATGAGTACATGAAGATTTAGGAGTGCAAGAGGTCAAGGTCATGTTTTGACCTTTGACCAAGAACTCTGATATATTGACAATTTCAAACAATCTTCTCAAAAGCAACAGGGCCAATTGAAACCAAATTTCATATAGAGCCTCCAGGGGTTGAGGGAACAAAAATTTATTCATACGGTCCAGGTCACATGACCAACATGGCCGCCACGCCCATATATGGCGAACACCTTTAAAAATCTTCTTCTCCAGAACCAGTCGACCGATGGCCTTGAATCTTGGTATGTAGCATCGGATACTCAAGTACTATCAAGATTGTTCAAATGATGACCTTGGGTTGACCTTGACCTTATTGACGGCAAGGTCAAATATGGGAAAATGCTAGAACATAAGATTTCTTGGAAAGTTTTGAAGATTAAGGCCTAAAAATTAGAGTATGCAGTCATCTTAAGGAGTACGCGAAGATTCATAAGTACAAAAGGTCAAGGTCATTCTTTGACCTTTGACCCAGAACTCTCATATTTTGACAATGTCAAATTATCTCCTCAAAAACCACTGGATGAATTGTAACCAAATTTCATATAGAGCCTCCAGGGTCAGAGGGAACAAAACTTAATTCAAACGGTCCAGGTCACATGACCAACATGGCTGCCACGCTTATATATGCTAAAAACCTTTAAAATCTTCTGTTCCAGAACCAATTGACAGATGGCCTATGTAGCATTTGGTTTTCCAGTACTATCAAGATTGTTTAAAATGTTGACCTTGGGTTGACCTTGACCATTTTACAGCAAGGTCAAATACGAAATAATGCTGGAACATAAGATTTCATAGAAAGTTTTGAAGATTTAGGCCTAAAAATTGGATAATACAGTCATCTAAATGAGTACATGAAGATTTGTGAGTACATGAGGTCAAAGTTGTTCTTTGACCCTGAATTCTCATGGTTTGACAATTTCAAACTTCTTCTTAAAAGCCACTGAGCAAATTGTAAACACATTTCATAAACAGCCTTCAGGGATTGAGGGAAGAACGGTCTGGGTCACATGACCAATATGGTGGCCATGCCCATATATGGTAAAAACCTTTAAAAATCTTCATCTCCAGAACCAATTGACCGATGGCCTTGAAACTTGGTATGTAGCATTGGGTACTCCAGTACTGTCAAGATTATTCAAATTATGACCTTGGGTTCACCTTGACTTTTTTTATGGCAAGGTCAAAATGGGAAAATGATGGAACATAAGATTACATGGGAAGTTTTGAAGATTTAGGCCTGAAAATTGGTTTATACAGTCATCTTAATGAGATCATGAAACATTATGAGTACAAGAGGTCAAGGTCATTCTTTGACTTTTGACTCAGATCTCTTATATTTTGACATTTTCAAACATTTCATCAAAAGCCAAAGGGCCAATTGTATACACATTTCATATAGAGCCTCCGGGGATTGATTGAACAAAAATTTGTTCAAACGGTCCAGGTCACATGACCAACACGGACGCCATATCAATGGTATAAACCTTTAATATTTTTCTTCTCCAGAACCAATACACCAATAGCTTGTAAACTTGGTTAAGTAGCATGGAGTACTAGAGTCCTACCAAGACTGTTCAAATGATGACCTTGGGTTTACCTTGACCTTTTTAGGGGCATGGTCAAATATGGGAAAATGCTAGAACATAAGATTTTATGGATAGGTTTGAAGATTTTGGCCTAAAAATGCTATGTATGGTTGTCCTAATGCTTACATGAAGATTTATGAGTACAAGAATTCATGGTCATTCTTTGACTTTTGACCCAAAACTCATATTTTGGCAATTTCAGACATAAGAAAAAGCCGCTATGACCATTGCGCAGGTGAGCGATTCAGGGCCTCATGGCCCTCTTGTTTCATGTTTCAACAACAGTTTGTTCTTGTGTTTTTTATGTACAGCTTAGTGCAACATCCACTCTTGCCTTTGCTGCTGATGGTGGGTAGCAAGAGAGCCCACAAGGACCAAAGCATGAAACACAGTACCTGAAATCATGTACTGACTACTGACAGTGATAACACTGTTCAACATGTCACTGGTATTCCCAGAAAAGGGACCATAGGCCATATGCATACCTTACAGTGAATACTCCAATCATATACTTGAGCCGCAACACGACAAAACCAACAAAGTGGTTGTGCGCCCAGCGCAGACTCAGATCAACCTGGGCATCCGCCCAGTCTGATCAGAGTCTTCACTGTCCGCATGGAGGTAGCTTCGACCCTTAGCTACCCTTTAAGTGCTTAGCAAAGAGTCTGATCAGACCTGGCGGATGCTTACGCTGATCTGAGTCTGCGCTGGGTGCACAACCACTTAGTTGGTTTTGTCGTGTCGCGGCTCACTTATGAAGAAATGTGTAAAATTTTCAAAGGAATTATTGCCAATGTTCCACTTACCACTAGGTGTCTCTCCATCTCCTTTCAGACCCTGCACCATACCAGTGTAAGATTCTAAACAACCATCTCTTAGCTCGTTTAAATAATCTATCATGTCGTAATCAGTCTGAAAGGAGAAATATGAAGCAGTGAAACAAATACCACAGAACCCCTTAATCTCTTTATTAGGATATACATTGTATAAAACTGAGCCAACAGTGTAAACTTTCCAGAGCCCTAGATAAGAGGGAGTATTTGGTGATAATTAGAGATAATTTTTGTTCATTCTGGGTAAAAATATATGTTGTGACATCTCATCTGAACCGTCTCAACGAGACAGTTCAGATGAGGAGTCACAACATATGTTTCAATGAGAAATAAAGAAAATTATCCCTCAATTATCATCAAATACCCCTCTTATCTAGGGCTCTGGTTACTAAACTCAGATTAGCCTGCTCCTATTTCTCCTACACACATGAAGATATATTACAGTCAGTAATATGGACAAAATAACAGTGCTATTCCTGTAGTAATTTGATTATACTTCATGAGGTAGTCCCCTCCAAAAAACATCAAGATCAGACCTATAGAAGATGGATCTAAACTTTTTTGGGTTGTTTTGGAAGGGAAAAACGTTTTATATGGGTAGAAAAATTACAAAGGACTGACTTTGATACCTCGGTCATTTTAGAGGTGGACAACCCTGTCATATAGCCTAATCAACCCTTTTTTGACCAATGGACTTGCCATCATTTGGACGAGTCCTTTTGTAGTTTTAAGGGTTTCTGGAGAATGTTTTCACTTTTGTGATATTTTGCACAGAAATTCCTGTAAGCGTTCCTGTAAGCAACAGTGTTCAGTGTTGACACAGCATTCTGCGGCATCTGAAATGGGTCTGCATTGTTTGGATATGTCCCCAAAATGAATATCTGGTCTAACAAGAGCTGTCGCCTGACAGCATAGCTCGCCTGAATAGGTGCTTGCCCATCACACAGTTGCTATGGTGGTGTGGACTACTAAGCATAAAACTTCAGACAAGCATGTCCATAATGACAACACGTTTATAAACGAAAGCTATCTCAGAAATAAGTCTTAAAATAAAATTAAAATAAAAAAATCCACATGAAATGTCAAAGTCCATGAGCTTGAAGTCAAAGACCTAAGGGTGGGGGTTGGGGGCTGCAGGGGCTAGGATGTATGAAAACCTTGAACCATTATCTAACATCAGTCCAAGTGATAGTATCAATTGAGTCCATCGTGGCACTGTGAAATTATGTCTTCATAAATATAAAACTTTACCAAATCTTTAAGACAAAATTCAAAGTTGATGACCTTGACTTCAAGGTCATCCAGTGGGGTAAGTATATGGTGTTTTGTAAAAACTCAAAACAGTGTCTAACATCAGTTCAAGTGTAAATTAAATCTCTGCCAAGCATTATGAATCAGTATGCAATTAGAAAACTTTAATAAAGATCAAATTTCCTAAGTCCCTGACCTTGACATCAAGGTAATTGAGCGGGGGTCAGGGAAGTACTATGTAAAACTTTGGACTAATATCTAACTACAGTGCAAATATAAAAAAAATTCTTGAGTGAATTCAGGAGATATGTGTCTTTAAAAAACTTTAACCAAAACCTCCAATCAATAAAAAGACAATTTTCTAAGTTCATGACCTTGACATCAAGGTCACTGAGGGGGGTGGGGGTAGTACCTTGGAAAACTTTGGACCAATATCTAACTACAGTGCAAGTATCAAAGAAATCCATCCATGGGTTAGGAATATATTGGGCTTTATAAAACTTTAACCAAAACATCCAGTCCGAAAAAACTCCCAATTTTCTAAGTCCATGACCTTGACATCAAGATCACGGAGTGGGGTGGGGGTGGTACCCAATTAAAATTTGGACCAATATCTATCTACAGAGTAAGTATCAAAAGAATCCATCCATGGGTTAAGGAGATACAGGTCTTTAAAAAACTTTAACCAAAACATCCAATCCGGACGCCGACGCGGACGCGGATGCTGACGCCGTGGTGACAACAATAGCTCTTCCTGAACTTTCGTTCAGGCGAGCTAAAAAGGGTTAATAAGGCTATGTCTGTCTTGCTACGGGCCTGACTGTAAATTACATCAACTGAAATTTAAATCTGCTGATCTACTTGTTTTACAAGTGTAATCTGGATACTGCAGCATGCATGACAGAAAATATCTATTTGAAGGCAATTTTTTAAGGTAATTACGTTTTTTTTTTATAAAATGTTTGCATCCTGATCTGAATATAAATATATTAGGCTTACTGATTTCAGTCAGTCATGTTCCTTTTTTTTTGTTGTTTAGATTGAAGTTTAGAGGGGTAGGCAATAACACTTCAATCAAGTTGAAAAACAGTGCCCCGAGTTTTTGGACCTTTAACCATCGTAAGATGCTCAATTTCTGCTTTAAGCTACCTCAAACTTTATTGCATAGGCACCAGGGAGCTCATTTTCTCTACTGACATAATTTATACAACCAGCGGAAATTTAAATAAATACAATGTACCAACCTTATCAACCTGTGCCTGCGAGGCTTGCTGTAGAGTGGTGAGAACCACCTCTAGGTAATTCTTGAAGTATGGACCTACTGCTAAAGCTATATCACCAAACACAGACAGAATTTGAGGTTTCACAGAACGATGTACACTAACATTCTGAAACAAAGCAAAAAGATCAAAATTAGAAAAATCATGGTGAGTGAGGTCTACTGCTAATTGGTATCACTGGAAGTAGCAACATACCCGACTATAATTTTGTCAAATATACTTAAGGACAAAAGTTCTGCACGGATGTTCAGGGGTTGTGGCATTGTTGACATGTTCTATTTGCGTCTAATTAACTCACACACCATTCAAGAGTGGTGCCGAAAGACCTATTTCAATATGTCACCCTTGGAATTATTGGAATAAGTCTATCAGAACATACCAATCAGTCAGATCACACTCAGACTGGGGCGGTATTTCCGTAAGATCTATTTAAATATGTCACCCTGATATTAATGGCATGAGTCTATCAGAGATACCAATCAGTCAATCTTACTCAGACGGGGGCAGTATTTCAATCAAGCAGACTCTTATTTTCCTTTTTTTTTCCAGAAGATCTATTTAAATATATCACCCTGATATTATTGGAATGAGTCTATCAGAGATACCAATCAGTCAGATTTTACTCAGACTGGGGCGGTTTTTCAATCATCAAGCAAACTACTATTTTCCTTTTTTTTCCAGAAGATCTATTTTAATATATCACATTGATGTTATTGGAACAAGTCTATAAGAGATACCAGTCAGCTCATACTCAGACTGGGGCAGTATTTTGATCATCATGAAGACCCACATTTTCTCCCTTTTCTGTAGGATCTATTGATAAATGTTCCCATTGATATTATTGGAATGAGTCTATTAGAAAAGCAGTCAGGTCACACTCAGACTGGGGCGGTATTTCAATCATCATGCACTTATCCCTCTATTTCAGTCATCATGATGCAAACTATTATTTTCCTCTTTTTCGATTTGACCTATTTAAATGTCACCCTCTGATATTATTTCAGTAAGAGCTTTTTAACCCATTAATGCCTAGTGGACTCTTCTATCTGTATATAATAGACAAGTCCATTTGTCATTTAAGGGGTGTCAGGTTTAGTTTATTTTTCAATTTATTTGTTTTATTTTGAGGAAAAATACCCATTTGTTGTATGCAAAAAGTGTAGACTCTGACCAGACGCCACGTTTGCGGCGTCTGATCTGGGTCTGCACTGTTTGCCTATATCCCAATTTTGGGGCGCTAGCCATTAATGGGTTAAATATGTCACCCTACACTACTAGAATGAGTCTATCAGAACATACCAATCAGTCATCTCATTCAGACTGGGGCAGTATTTCAATCATCATGTAAACTATTATTCTCCACCTTTTCAAGCTGATCTATTTAAAACATGTCATTCTTGGTATTATTGGAACAAGTCTATCAGAGAAACCAATCAGTCAGATCTTACTCAGACTGGGGCGGTATTTTGATCATCATGAAGACTAACATTTCTCCCCATTTCTATATGATCTATTGAAATATGTCCCCACTGATAATACTGAAATAAGTCTATCAGAAAATCAGTCAGGTCACACTCAGATTGGGGCAGTATTTCAAGTTCAACATGTTCAATAACCATTTTCTTTTTTTCCACACTATCTGTTTAAACGTGTCACCCTGATATTACTGGAATAAGTCTATCAGAAAATACCAATCAGTCACATCTCATTCAGACCGGGGCGATCTTTCAATCATCATGCAGACTACTAATTTCCTCTTTTTCTGTTTGATCTATTAAAATATGTCAACCTTGATATTATTGGCACATGTCTTTCAGCAATACCAATTAGACCTCACTCAGAGTGGGGCAGTGTTTATATCTTCATGGTTTATGAAGACCATTATTTTCTTCCTTTTACATATTAAAGATCTATATAAATATGTCACCACTAATCATATTAGAATAAGTCTATCAGAACAAACCAATCAGTCAGATCTAATTCAGACTGGGGCGGTATTTCAATCATCATGCAGACTTATAATTTCCTCTTTTTCCATATATGTTTAAATATGTAACCCTAATATTACTGGAATAAGTCTATCAGAACAACCAATCAGTCAGATCTAATTCAGACTGGGGCGGTATTCCAATCATCATGCAGACTAATAATTTCCTCTTTTTCTGTTTGATCTACTAAAACATGTCAACCTTGATATTATTGATGCAAGTCTTTCAGCAATTTACCAATTAGACCTCAGACTGGGGCAGTGTTTATATCTTCATGGTTCATGAAGACCATTATTTTCCTCCTTTCACATATTAAAGATCTATATAAATATGTCACCACTAATCATATTAGAATAAGTCTATCAGAACAAACCAATCAGTCAGATCTAATTCAGACTGGGGCGGTATTTCAATCATCATGCAGACTTATAATTTCCTCTTTTTCCATAAGATATCTTTAAATATGTAACCCTAATATTACTGAAATAAGTCTATCAGAACAACCAATCAGTCAGATCTAATTCAGACTGGGGCGGTATTCCAATCATCATGCAGACTAATAATTTCCTCTTTTTCTGTTTGATCTACTAAAATATGTCAACCTTGATATTATTGATGCAAGTCTTTCAGCAATACCAATTAGACCTCACTCAGACTGGGGCAGTGTTTATATCTTCATGGTTCATGAAGACCATAATGTTCCTCCTTTTACATATTAAAGATCTATATAAATATGTCACCACTAATCATATTAGAATAAGTCTATCAGAACAAACCAATCAGTCAGATCTAATTCAGACTGGGGCGGTATTTCAATCATCATGCAGACTTATAATTTCCTCTTTTTCTGTTTGATCTACTAAAATATGTCAACCTTGATATTATTGATGCAAGTCTTTCAGCAATTTACCAATTAGACCTCAGACTGGGGCAGTGTTTATATCTTCATGGTTCATGAAGACCATTATTTTCCTCCTTTTCCATATTAAAGATCTATATACATGTAAATATGTCACCACTAATCATATTAGAATAAGTCTATCAGAACAAACCAATCAGTCAGATCTAATTCAGACTGGGGCGGTATTTCAATCATCATGCAGACTAATAATTTCCTCTTTTTCTGTTTGATCTACTAAAATATGTCAACCTTGATAATATGATGCAAGTCTTTCAGCAATATCAATTAGACCTCACTCAGACTGGGGCAGAGTTTATATCTTCATGGTTCACGAAGACCATTATTTTCCTCCTTTTACATATTAAAGATCTGTATAAATATGTCCCCATTTCATAAAATTGGAATAAGTCTATCAGAACAAACCAATCAGTCAGATCTAATTCAGACTGGGGCGGTATTTCAATCATCATGCAGACTTATCTTTTTTTTTATCTTTTGTAGATTGATAAATATGTCATCCGTGATTTTACTCAGCTGGGATGTATTTCAGTGATCATGAAGACTAATATTTCCCTCTTTTTCCATAAGATTTATTTAAATGTCATCCTAACTTTAACTTGATTGTGTCTATCAGAGCATACCGATCAGTTATTATCTCACTCAGACTGCGGCGGTGTTTCAATCATCATAAAGACAAACATTTTTTTCTTTAGCCATTAGATCCATTTTAATGTCACCCTTGATATTGGTCTAATGAGTTAATCCGAAAATATCAATATGTCAGATTTCACTCAGACAATCACCATGTCAGACTTATTTTCCACTTTTTTCCATTGGGTCTATTTAAATGTTTTACCGAAAATATCCGGAAGGGGGACACGGATGCCATAACAACTCTCCCTGGTTTTTCATTCAAATGAGCTCAAAAGGAGTCCAGCTACACCTCCAAAGTTTGGCTGCCATTTTTTACAAGGAAGACAACTTTTGCTTACCTAGAAGGTGAGTCCCCTCTCCAGTTGGAACTACTCTTAAAGGGAAGAACTTGCTCTCTGACAGAAAATTTATTCCTGAGTATCCCCGATGAGAAAGGAACCAGAAACAGCTATGTCAGACTGATTGTCCTTGGAGGCAAGCTATGTCAGTGACTGCCGGTGGAGGCAAGCTATGTCAGAGTAGTGACTGCCCTTGGAAGCATACTGGTACATTAGCTATATACTCTATCCTGTTATATCATGTCAGTCTATCAGAATCTATCAATCAGTCAGAAACCATTCAGATAGGGGCGATAATGAATTTCATCATGTAGACGTAGCAGACATTTATCTTATTATCACAGCAGATGATTGAGACATCCTAAGGCAGCACCTAGGTGAACACAGTTACCTATTTAGGGTTGCCATTTATCCTCTATTTCTAAATTCCCTGACACTACCTGATTTTCCCCTGACATTTTACAGTTTTCCATACCTTAATAATGGATCCATAAGTTGGTTTTAATCTTTAACACCTTGCTAACTATGTCACTTGGAAATTGGGGGGTTACCCTTCAAGGAAAGAATTTGCTCCTCCCTGGGAGCTAATTCTTTCCTTTAAGAGTAGCACCCAATGATGAATGAGATGTGCCTAAACTATCTCACCAGACAGAATACATTCTTTTCCCCTTGAACATTAAAGTATATTTTCCAAAGCCATAGCCACTAATTTTCAAATTCCCGACTTTTCAAGTCCTTTTAAAATTTCCCTGACCAACAACAAAATTCCCCGACGTTTCCCTCACCGAACCAAAATTCATTTTCCAGATATTTCCTATTTCCCCTGATTGTGGGAACTCCAGTGAGGCATCTTAAGGTGACTGGGTACACTTTCAGGGGAAGCGACTCTGCCTTTTTCATTTTTACCTCCCTTCTCAATGGGAATCAACTCTTTCTTTTAAGAGTGGACACCGTTTTGGAAAAGCTTTGTCATCCAGGGAAGCAAACAAGAAGTCTCATAAAATGAATCAATGACTTAGTGATTGTACATCCTTTTTAAAAGCATTTCAGGCATATCAGTACGATTGGAAGATGATAATGGAAGGCTATATGCAATGGAAGCGTGTTAACGGTTGAAAAGAATTCAGTCTCCAGCTCAATTTGAATCCAGACTGCCAGCTCAGCAGGCCAGTGCTTGAATCACTGGGTTATAGGGCTCAAGGTCATAAAAGTTGTTTCCAGTTTTAAAACTGGCGAAAATAACAAGGTGGCAAACCCCATTTATGACCCCATTGCAATTACCATAAACTATGATCAAACTATGACATAAAGTGACCATTAATTGCTGGCAGAATGAAATACAACACAAAATGAAATACAACACAAACCTAGATCACACTGCTTCAAGAGCAGTCTGGGCTTAGTCTACTCTCTTGCTCTGCATTTATGTCTAAAATTCATTTATGTCTAAAATTCAGTCATTATACCAATATGGTATTCTGGCGTTCTAAACCAATGACTTACCCCTAAATTTTCTAGAAGTACCATCATAATTTCATCACAGTAAGGCAATACTTTTAATCCCAGAGCTCGTGACAGATCTCCTACCAGTCCGACAGCTGCTATACACACCTACAATTAAATCAATCGAAGTGGTACAGAGGATTATGCTGGAAAGTGCAATACAACAAAAGAATCTGATCAAATTTGCAGTGTTTCTCCGTTGCCAGATATTGTTCTAAAGCCACTCCGTGGGGAAATAAGCTACATTTTCAGTAGTACTGAAACTGATGTTACCAACAGTTCTTGAACCCAATCAACAGATTTCAAACGAGGCCTGCTGACCAATGTCAACGTCTGTAATACTAATTAGATATAAGCTATGGATACACCAATGACAAATTTCAGTCAAAATTCACAACTGAAGCAATATTATTCAGACTTCATATTGACTATGTCTCAACTTAGACGCCACAAGCCTGTCTAGACCAACATATTTTTATGAGAAGTCTGATACAAACATGTTCTGACAATTCCTTTTTAAGTCCTGCAAATCAAAGTTCACTGGGGCTATCTGCACCTGCCCTGACTAGGCTTCACACTGAGCATGCATAACTCCTGTATGCTTTCATACAATTCTAACTCATCATAAAGAGCAAGAATATTAATTTCACGATATATAGAATTTTCCATCTCCAAAATGCCCCAAAATATTTGACTCTTGTTATATGTAAGAAGGTTTTTCCCCTTCTGAAATCCCAAAATCTCATTCTGTCTTATAAGATGGATCCCGATTTTTTGGGTTGTTTTTGAAGAGGGAAAACCTGTCTTATACCCAAATAAATAGAAAATGAAGTACCTGGTACTCTGCATGATTCTTCAAGGCCATCAAAAGGAATGGTTTAAAAGCATCCATATACTTCAAGAAATTATCTGCTAGCACTGAAATACAAGCGTTATACGATCAAACACAATGTACTCCTTGAGTCCTAACTGATATCCCATAGTTGTAATTGGTAACATTCTTGAGATGGGGTCAAGCAGTTGTAAACTTCTGTACACAGCTGAAACACCAAAATCATCCACTGCGGGTCAACCGAAGGATAGTGTTAAACTCTTTTAATTTTTCCTCTGAACCAGGAAGACTTCAAGTGCAAGACAACATTGATGCAAAGCATCAAGTTCAGTCCAGGAAACTCAGTCATATTTGTCTATAATCTACCACTTGAGACTCTGACTGGGACACATAAACTAGGTCTAGATATCACCTTTACCTTCATCTTCCAACTAACTGAACTTTTCATCAACACCAAAGGAGAATATTAGCAAATATTTGTGTCAGGAACGCATCCAAGGTTGAACACTTGACAAATTGGGGCCTGTGTGGGTGAATACCCCACTTACTACTATTATCTTAAAATGCCTGGCTTCTGCTCCTACCTTGCATAAATAAATACTTGTAGTTACTAGCTGACACCTTCAAATCCTGTCTTGGAGATTTCAAATTTCATTAGAACTTGAGCTCCTCTACTTTTGAATCAGGACATGCAGTATTTCTTTTCGCAATTTTTCTTTATAAGGAAAAACAGCTTTCAGGACTTCTTGTTTGCTTTCAAAGAATTAATAACCCTTTCTAATTAGGGGCCCCTCTTAAAAAGAAGGAATTTGCTCCATTAAAACAAATTCCTTCAGTAGAAAAGCCCCCTATGGAAAAGATTTTTTTTGTTTGATTGATTGATTTGATGCTTAACGTCCACGGTAAACAGCTATGGTCATGTCGGGATGGTCAGTTAACCTAACCACACTATTCCTGGGCTGGCTTAGACCTCCTAAGTGGTTAACCAGTACTAAGTGCACATACTTCCGCCAGTAACTGACAACTGCCCTTCTTGAATCAGCGGAAGGAGAAACGAAAGTATGTGGCCAGACCGGGTATCGAACCCAGGACCTCTGACTTATGAGGCAGGTGCCCTACCCATTGCGCTATGCGGCCCGGCCCTATGGAAAAGATGACAAATTCTTCAGCCCAAGAGTTATCTCTTGCCTCTGTTCCCTAAAATCTGATAGTGTGTATTCTAAGCAGTGCTCTAGATAAGAAAGGGATAATTTAGGGAAATTTTCTACATTTTTCTCCATAAAAACATACATTGTGCATACGAAAAATACATTGTGACCCCTCATTAGACTCGTCTCATTTAAACAGTTCTAATGAGGGGTCACAATGTATGTTTTCATTGAGAAATAAGAAAAATTCTTTGTATTATTCTCAATACCCTCTCCCCACTTAACTCGAGCTCTTTAAATATACCTTCTGTGAGAGTAGAAACTGCTAACAAAGCATCCTCTTGCACTCCCCCTGATTTGCCTGTTGAAGACTGGAACATGCGTAGCAAGGCACTCATTATCTGATCGGAGATTTTTGGAGCATCTTCTGGGGAAACTTTTCTTAATACACTCTGTAAATTAAGAATTTAAAACATGCAAGTTATCGGACTCTTTACCACTTACATGTGACACAAAAATTCACACTAACTACTCAAGCTTTAACAATATTATGAAACTTGTCTTTGAATTAGATGATCCTGTCATCAAATTAGGAAAGGACAACAAAAATCAGATTTACAGTATTGATTGCGGCCTTATCTGTAGCAGCATTTTTTGTGGTATAGTTTTGTCTGTCTGACTGGAAGTTTTATTTAATGTAAAAGTTCTACTTTGGTTAAATCCTGAAAACCTAAAATAAGACAATTACCTGTAAAGTTGCACACAATAAGGATGTCAGATCATTGTACTGTGACCTATCCTGGGACATTTGTATAACATTCTGAAATATAGCACAACAAATTTTGTTCAATGACATATTATTTAAACAGATGATTGTATTAACACTGTTCAAAATATTTAAAGCACTGTATAGTTTCCATAAATCTCTTCATAAAAGGTCTTCATTAACATAGCAGTCCCACCTCAATAGTGATCATTCAGATAGCATGCACCCCCCCCCCCCCACCCCCCAAAACACACCTGCACTTCACCAAGGATTTTTTATTGATTTGTTGCTTAACGTCCACGGTAAACAACTTACTATGGTCATGTCGGGACGGTCAGTTAACCTAACCACACTATTCCCGGGCTGGCTTAGACCTCCTAAGTGGTTAACCAGTACTAAGTGCACATACCTTCGCCAGTAACTGACAACTGCCCTTCTTGATTCAGCGGAAGGAGAAACTAAAGTATGTGGCCAGACCGGGTATCGAACCCAGGACCTCTGTCTCTTGAGTCAGGTGCCCTACCGATTGCGCTACACGGCCCACTCCAAGGAGCAGCAGGCCTAGAAACTAGCATTCCCATTTCCCCATTACTTATGTCTTAGACTGCATTATATATTCCCCATTAATTCAGTTCGCATGAACTTCCATAATATTTCTAACATACTTCATGCAGGAATAAATCATGTATCAAATTTTAAACTCACCTCCATTTGTAAAACTCTTTCTAATTTTTCTAATATTAATAAAAGTGTCTTCAAAACTATAGGATAGCAGTCCTGAAATTAAAAGAAAAGAGTCAAGGCAATGGCAGAGTCATACTCTATACAATCAGAGCTCTAGATAAGAGGGAGTATTTGGTGATAATTAGGGATAATTTTTGTTAAATCTGCATAAAAACATATGTTGTGACCCCTCATCTGAACCGTCTCGACGAGACGGTTCGGATGAGGGGTCACAACATATGGTTTCGATGAGAAATAAAAAAAATTATCCTTAATTATCATCAAATATGCCCTCTTATCTAGAGCTCTGACAATGTTCAGACACAGGAATTGCGACACACATAAAGGGTGTTCAAACATTTGGTTAGCAAAGGTTCAGAACGGCCTTTGCATCTGCATATTCAGATTAATCAGGGTTTATTTTCTGAAAACCAAATACGGTATGGTGTGAGTACTTCTGGCACACCAATGACAATTTTCGTTGTGAACCTTTGTTTTCACTGACTGGGATGTTGTCACCCCTCAGCTAAACTACACCATCCACAGAATACCCCTTTCATATAACCCTCTGAAGTCATCTAGGATATGCACACCACACAGAAGTCGTACATATATGCTATTCCAAGTTCTTTCATTTGTGTTTTTCCTAAAAGAATTCAATTAACCTAGATTTTAAAATCATAATTCTGAGAAGCGGAACCGTTAACAAAACACCTCATTTTGAGCATTGTATTTTCAGTAAAATTCATGTATCTTACAGTTTTTTATTCAAGTATTTATCTCATAATCTGCTGCTCAGTATACAGCAGTGTATAAATATTCAAATTGCCTATTCTATGCTCTCCAACCGTAAAACAAAATTTACCAAAAAGCTCAAGTTTCTTAGAATAAGTATAACTGTGTAGTAATATCATTAAACAGTACCTTGGGACTATTTTTCATCATTTCCATAATAGCTTCATAGGCAGCATTTCTTAAATTATTCTGATTTCCATCTGTCCTGCAAGGAAATGCATATCAAATGAATAAAAGGATGCAAATCAACTTAATCCTGTTTACCACCATTAAATTGCACTTTCATTTTGAAAATTTTAGACTGACCTGCGTAAAATACACAGATGTCTTGCTTACTGCAAACAGATGCAATAATAGATAAAGGGTTTAGATGTAACCTAGATTTCTGTCTGCTTCAATTAATTTCTAAAATTCTCTGACACAGATTTAAGGAAGGAGTTATTTCATAACCTGTTAAGGCTATGATTAAAGGTCAACTCAAAAGTTATCCTTTAAAAGAAGACTGAATTTGAATCACAATTGTACTATAAGACCTTTAAAAGTACCCAGAGCAAAAAGTGATATGGAAACATTTTCTACACTTAATCATGAGACTTTGGGTTCCAGTCTAACTTGGATCATGATTTTTCTCCAACCTTGGCATTATCTCATCATCACCACCGATGACCTCACTGTCAGACGAAAAATACCTGAATATTGTTGAACAGGCAGTAAATTTCAAAGCAATCAATCCAAATTTCACAGTGTATTCAGAGCTCTAGATAAGAAGTAGTATTTGGTGATAATTAAGGATAATTTTTCTTGTTTCTCATTGAAACCATATGTTGACTCCTCATCTGAACCGTCTCGACGAGACAGTTCAGATGAGGGGTCACAACATATGGTTTCAATGAGAAACAAGATAAAATTATCCTTAATTATCACCAAATACTCCCTCTTATCTAGAGCCCTGGTATTTCACCTTACCTATCTGCTGTTTGTATAAGTTTCTCCACAATTTGTTCAAAATACCCTGATAAACAATATGTTTCAGGCTCATTCTTGTCATCTGGAGTTTCTGTGTTTTCATATGCAGCTTCTGCGAGACTTGAGAAGGCCTGAAAAATTTAGTTTAAACATATTTCATTCCATGAACAAGCATGACAACATACACAACATTTGTAATCTACAAATAACAGGATCAAAACAGAAGCAAGAATTCTTCAGCTGCGATACAACAAAATCAACAAAGTGGCAAGTGTGCCCTGCCAAGACTCAGATCAGCCTGGGCATTAGCCCAGTCTGATCGGAGTCTTCGCTGAGCAGGTGGAGCTACCGAATTTTTGTGTGGATAACGCGCTAGCATGTACAATGCGCACCCCTTTTCCAGCCATTCTGGGGCTGGAAAAGTCCTAGTTCTGCTGTGCAACGCGCATATGGCTTTCAACACATCAGATTTACATTTTCACAATCCATCGGACGCCATACTTGCTAAAAGTGAAAGTAGAACGGACTGATTCACTTTTTTTTTACCGGACGTATTCAGGTGGAACTATCCCAATTACTATGATCAACAACACTTAGAGTGTTGATAAATGTGATACATCTCGCTTTACAACTGAGTCATTCATCTCACTGCCACTAGTGTTAATTGGTCTTTTGTTGTGCAATCACCTGAATGATTGACAATTATCACCTTCAATTCAGATGACTGATTCTTTGCTTTGGTAATTACATCAGAGTTGTCA
The DNA here is from genome assembly GCA_963989385.1 of Ctena decussata. Taxonomy (NCBI): domain Eukaryota; kingdom Metazoa; phylum Mollusca; class Bivalvia; order Lucinida; family Lucinidae; genus Ctena; species Ctena decussata. The sequence goes on along the minus strand of OZ022514.1, from coordinate 11,563,188 downwards.
CACCAATTATTAGTATCTGTAACAGCAGACAAGAGTATCAGAGAAGAGTGTCAAATAAAAATTAAAACTAAGAACCTTTATTTTAATCATATTTCTTTAAAAAAAAAAAATTTTGCATACCAGTCAACCTATATACAGCTTATGCCATTGAAAAGAAACATCAACAAATGCACATGTTTATACACTTTTAGCTTGATCAAAGACGTCTGATCAATAGTTGGGATTAAACAAATTAAATACAGCCAAATTTCAAGTTGTTATCAATGGGTTGACTCAGTAGTTTGACCATGTGATCTGCACATGTGTTTTGCAATGAAACTTGCACTCAAAAACGATGTCTGGTTTGGAAACAAGAGGTCCATGAGGCCCTGAACTGCTCACCTGAGCAATTGGCAAAGTGGCTTTTTCTAATGTCTGAAATTGTAAAAATATGAGTCTTGGGTCAAAAGTCAAAGAATGACCATGACTTCTTGTACTCATAAATCTTCATGTACTCATTCAAGGCCATATGTGTATTGGTTCTGGAGTAAAAAAATATGAAAGGTTTATACCATAAATGGGTATGGCAGCCATATTGGTTATGTGACCTGGACCATCTAAACAAATTTTTGTTCAATCAACCCCTGGAGGCTCCATATGAAATGTGTTTACAATTGGCCCTTTGGCTTCTGAGTAAATGTTTGAAAATGTCAACATATGAGAGATCTGGATCAAAGGTCAAAGAATAACCTTGACCTCTAGTACTCATAATTCTTCATGACCTCATTATTAAGACGACTGTATATACCTTTTTTTAGGCCTAAATCTTCAAAACTTCCCATGAAATCTTATGTTCTAGCATTTTCGCATATTTGACCTTGCCATAAAAAAGGTCAAGGTTAACCCAAGGTCATCATTTGAACAATCTTGATAGTATTGGAGTACCCAATGCTACATACCAAGTTTCAAGGCCATAGGTCAATTGGTTCTGGGGAAGAAGATTTTTAAATGTTTTTACCATATATGGGCATGGCGGCCATGTTGATCATGTGACCGAGACCATTTGAAGAAATTTTTGTTCCCTCAACCTCTGAAGGCTCTGTATGAAATTTGGTTACAATTGGCTCTGTGGCTTTTAAAAAGAAGTTTGAAGTTGTCAAACTATGAGAATTCAGGGTCAAAGGTCGAAGAACGACCTTGACCTCTTATACTCATGAATCTTCATGTACTATTTCAGGCTTTTCCCATATTTGACCTTGCTGCAAAATGGTCAAGGTCAACCCAAGGTCATCATTTTGAACAATCTTGATAGGACTGGAGTACCCAATGCTACATACCAAGTTTCAAGGCCTTCGGTCAATTGGTTCTAGAGAAGAAGATTTTTAAAGGTTTTTACCATATATGGGCATGGTGGCCATGTTGGTCATGTGACCTGGACCATTTGAACAAATTTTCCTTCCCTCATCTCCTGGAGGCTCGACATGAAATTTGGTTACAAATGGCCCCGTGGTTTTTGAGGAGACTGTTTGAAATTGTCAAAATATGAGTTCTGGGTCAAAGAATGACCTTGACCTAACCTTGACCTCTTGAACTCACAAATCTTTATGTACTCATTAGCTGACTGTATTTACCAATTTTAAAGCCTTAATCTTCAAAACGTTCCATGAAATCGTATGTTCTAGCATTTTCCCATATTTGACCTTGCCGTAAAAAAGGTCAAGGTCAACCCAAGGCCATAATTTGAACAATCTTGATAGTACTTGAGTACCCAATGCTACATACCAAATTTCAAGGCCATCGGTTGGTTGGTTGATCTGATGCTTAACGTCCACGGTAAACAACTAAGGTCATGTCGGGACGGTCAGTTAACCTAACCACACTATTCCTGGGCAGGCTTAGACCTCCTAAGCGGTTAACCAGTACTAAGTGCACATACTTTCGCCAGTAACTGACAACTGCCCTTCTTGAATCAGCGGAAGGAGAAACGAAAGTATGTGGCCAGACCGGGATTCGAACCCAGGACCTCTGACTTACGAGTCAGGTGCCCTACCGATTGCGCTACCCAAGGCCATCGGTCAACTGGTTCTGGAGAAGAAGATTTTTAAATGTTTTTACCATACATGTATATGGGTGTGGCGGCCATGTTGGTCATGTGACCTGGACCGTATGAACAACTTTTCCTTCCCTCAACCCCTGGAGGCCACATATGATAATTGGTTTTAATTGGCCCAGTTGCTTTCAAGGAGACTGTTTGAAAATGTCAAAATATCCGAGTTCTGGGTCAAAGGTCAAAGAATGACCTTGACCTCTTGTACTCATAAATCTTCATGTACTCATTTAGATGACTGTATATACCAAATTTTAGCCCAAAATCTTCAACAGTTTCCAAGATATCTTACGTTCTAGCATTTTGCAATATAAAAGCACAAGGAAGCAAATTTGACCTTGCCGTAAAAAAGGTCAAGGTCAACCCAAAGTCATAATTTGAACATTCTTGGTAGAACTCACATACCCGATGCTACATACCAAGTTTCAAGGCCCATCGGCCTATTGGTTCTGGAGAAGAAGATTTTTTTAGGTTTTTACCATATATGGGCATGGCGGCCATGTTGGTCATGTGACCAGGACCGTTTGAACAACTTTTCGTTCCCCCTTCCTCTGGAGGCCACATATGAAATTTGGTTACAATTGGCCAAGTGGTTTCAGAGGAGAAGTCGTTTGAAATTGTGGACGAGCTAAAACAAGAGGGCCATGAGGCCCTGAATCGCTCACCTGAGTATGGTGGCCATGTAGGTCATCTGACCTAGACCGCTTGAATAAATTTTCGTTTGACTAGGGCCGTTTGAAAAATTTTTCGTTCCCTTGCCCCCCTAGAGCCTCTACATGAAATTTGGTTACAACTTGCCAAGTGGCTTTTGAGGAGAGGTAATAAGAGAAACCGGGGTCAAAGGTCAAGGATGACCTTGACCTGTTGTACGTGTACATTTTCATGTACTTATTAAGATGACTGTATATACCACTTTCCGCGTCAAAATCTTCAACAGTTTTCATGAAATCATTATATTCTAGCATTTTCCCATACAAAAAGCACCAGAAAGCAAACTGACCTTGCCGTACAAAAGGTCAAGGTCAACCCAAGGTCATAATTTGAGCAATCTTGGTAGTACTTGCGTACCCGATGCTACATACCAAGTTTCAAGGCCATAGGCCCATTGGTTCTGGAGAAGATTTTAAAAGGTTATTACCATATATGGGCATGGTGGCCATGTTGGTCATGTGACTAGGACCGTTTGAATAAATTTTCATTTCCTTGCCCCCTAGAGCCTCTACATGAAATTTGTTTACAATTTGCCCTATGGCTTTTGAGGAGTTGTGTGAAATTGTCGCAATATGAGAGACCAGGGTCAAAGAATGACCTTGACCTCTTGTACCCATAAATTTTCATGTACTCATTAAGATGACTGCATAAACCAATTTTCAGGTCAAAATCTTTAACAGTTTCCGAGAAATCTTATGTTCTAGCATTTTCCCATATAAAAGCACCAGAAAGCAAATTTGACCTTGCCGTAAAAAAGGTCAAGGTCAACCCAAGGTTATAATTTGAAAAATCTTAGTAGTACTTGTGTACCCAATGCTACATACCAAGTTTCAAGGCCATCGGCGTATTGGTTCATGAGGAGAAGATTTTTAAAGCTTTTTAACATATATGGGCATGGCGGCCATGTTGGTCATGTGACTAGGACCCTTTGAACAAACTTTCATTCCCTTGCCTCCTAGAGCCTTCTACATGAAATTTGGTAACAATTGGCCCAGTGGCTTTTGAGGAGATGTGTGAAATTGTCACAATGCAAGAGACCGGGGTCAAAGGTCAAAGAATGACCTTGACCTCTTGTACGCATAAATTTTCATGTAATCATTAAGCTGACTGTATATATCAATTTTCAGGTCAAAATCTTCAACAGTTTCCAAGAAATCTTATGTTCTAGCATTTTCCCATATAAAAGCACCAGAAAGCAAATTTGACCTTGCCGTAAAAAAGGTCAAGGTCAACCCAAGGTCATAATTTGAACAATCTTGGTAGTACTCGCGTACCCGATGCCTCATACCAAGTTTCAAGGCCATCAGCCTATTGTTCTGGAGAAGAAGATTTTTATAGGTTTTTACCATATATGGGCGTGGCAGCCATATTGGTCATGTGACCAGGACCGTTTGAACAACTTTTCGTTCCTAAGTCCCCTAGAGGCTACATATGAAATTTGGTTACAATTGGCCCAGCGGTTTCAGAGGAGAAGTCGTTTGAAATTGTGGACGGACGACGGACAACGGAGCCTTACCATCCTATAAGCTCCCCCGGAGCCGTCGGCTCAGGTGAGCTAAAAAGTTGGGGAAATTATGTTCTTATGTACTACGCGCACCAGCGTTTTAGGTAAAAATTCCGATGGAAAATAGTGCGCGGTATCCATAGCAACTAACAATAGCTTAGACACTTAGCTACCAATAAAGCACACAGCAAAGACTGATCAGACTAGGCGATGTCCAGGCTGATCTGAGTCTCTGCATGGCACACACGCCACCTTGTTGGTTTTGTTATATCACGGCTCACTAATAGAGTTCCTCCCTTTAAAGATTTAAACTTGGTCCAAGTTATACAGACTACCTTTGGAGTTTTCAAAACCAAAACTGCTTGATCCAACAGCATCATCTCAGACCAATGATAGAAATGACCAGAATAGATGGATGGATGACTTGCAACTTTACGTCCTTTTTAACAGTATTTCAGTCATATTGGGGCAATGGGTGGTTGCTAATGAAAGGCAATGTGCAAGGGAACCCTGTTTACCAATGAAAAGATTCCCACTTCCATGACTACCAAGGCTCAAGAAATGATCAGAAACTTTGCTGCTAGTAAATACCATATATGAACCATGACGTGAGAAAACCAACTAAGTGATTGTGCGCCCAGCACAGACTCAGATCAGCCACCCAGTCTGATAAAAAAATCTTTGCTGTCCGCATTAATGTAGCTTAGACCCTTAGCTATCCTTTAAGCGCAAAGCGAAGACTGATCAGGCTGGGCGGATACCCAGGCTGATCTGAGTCTGCGCTGGGCGCACAACCACGTTGTTGTTTTCTCGTGTCGCGGCTCATAAGGACCCTAAAGAATCTACAGGCACAAAAGGAAGGCTCTTGCTGGTCTGAGATTTTCTCTTTTCACAGGTATGTTCAGCAACATTTACAGTGAGCTTTTTGCCCCCAAAAATGAGACAATCTCATTCCTATTCATTAAGTTGTTCATCTCAGTAAGACTAATGGAAGTTCACTGACAATCACCGACTTGAGTATACTGGGCGTTAATGTTACATCATTGATGAACAAGGGACATATATTATGAAGTCCCCACTTACTGCATGACATTACCTCTAAATGTATAATTTTACAATGTGTGAAATTTATGTGTCGGTGTGGCATTTTACTTCCACATACTATATGCAATGAAAAGGACTGTATAGGAGATGGTCTCTACAAGCTATAAGAGCTTTCAACCGAATCCTATACCATGTATTCTGTACATATAACATTGTATTATATTAAATACTGTTTTAACCAAAGGACTGTATGATCACATGTCTTGCATCTATTTCTCCATAAAAATTACCCTATGCACTTCATTAAAATTGCTTTGCTGAGAGGTAGCAAGTCATTTTTTTGTTGAAAATTAACACAAACTATCTTGTATTATCAGCAACTGCTCACCTGACAAAAAGCTCTGAAAGAAACTTCCATAATCAATAACAGCTGAATAATTAAAGCCAAAAAGCAGACAATTGATTATCAATATCAAATCAGGTTAATTTCTCATCTTACAGCATATCCGGATGGGTATTTTCAGGGGAGGTCACTCTGCCATTTTTATTTTTTTGCATCCCTTCTCAATCGGGGTCAATTCTTAGGGCATTTGCGCCTGTAGGAAATATTTAAAGAACAAACCCTATTCGATGGTACTCTGGGGTAAAATGGGACTGAACCTTTTATATATACCCAATACTGTAAAATAAATGATTATGTTGATTACAGAGCAGTTCATTTGAACAAACAAAATTCTAGGAAACTTATTCATCTCAGTAAGACTAATGGTGAATCATCAACATTCATAGACTTGAGTATATTGGGCGTTAGTTTAACATCATTGATGAACAAGTATACTGGATATGGAAACTAACTGATAATTCTCAAAGAATTTTAACCTGATAATCCAACAGCTATATAAACACAGGGCTCCAGATAAGGATGATTGGGTAATTGGGTATTACCCACTGATTTTTTTGTTAATTGGGTATTCTGAATTTCGATTGGGTAAAACAACTTGCATCATCCACTGATTTTCCTTCAAATTGGGTATTCTGATTCTTTATTTGTGCAATTTGGTAAAATTGAGTTATCAATAGTGCTGCAATCTTAATATTTTGCATCACCATGATTTCTATCTGTCTATATAGTCAACACACAGACCAGCCACTGAATAAAACAAAATCATTAAAGAAATCAGTCTCAGAAAACACTTTTGTAGACCAAGGTCTGATAGTCCAAGATCTGTGTTTTCACTAACAATGTAAATCCTGGACAGGCTGACCTGGAAGAAGAGTGTTTTCTTGCTTCTATATTGAAGTTCAGCCCTTTCCATTAAAACATCTGGAGGACGCCAAATTTGGCGTCTCTGGACGCGAAAAATCCGGCCCGGACGCAAGAAAATTAGCTCCCGAAGAGAGAGACCAGACTTCTTTAAAATTTTAAATGTCAGAATTTAACTTTCAGAGAAGCCACTCGCTGTTCACACCTTGCATAAAACAGCAGGGGTGTCGTTAATAGGTACCGATAATCAATAAATCACCCAACACATGACGTAATGGAAATTGTCGTAGGCAAGTGTCTCTTAATCGCCAATAACTGAAACTTAATCCGGCAGTATTTGATCAGTATAAAGCAAAGTACAAATTGTGTCAACACTATCGCTGTATTAGTTCTACCGCGTCGTGACCAGTCTGTTCATCGCTTCCCGCTGATTGAATATCTGTGTCATAATTACTATAAAATACTACTACATGGCGAGAAAATCGAAATTATTATGCACAACTAATGCTGTGATTCCGAGAAAGGGAGCCGGGTTCCCCCAAGGAAAATTTAGAATTTCAGGTTCTGTCGAAGTTATGAGCCTTTTCCTGGACACTTACTCTATTTCCTGACTTTTGTATTTCACTCGTGCCTGATGTGCGTAACGGGCGGTATGCCTAAGCATTACACCAGGTTTTACTTGCAAAATGCCAATGGTAACATAAATTTGCTATACGCTGTCATCGGAGATAGTAATTATACGATAAGAAGGCCGATCAGATTAAATTTCCGGAAACCGGCGATTTTAAGAAGTTCGGTTAGTTAACTTTAAGATTCTTTCCCGCCGATTTTTCAGCATGTATCCCGCCATTTCTTGCTCATCATATATAGAACGAGTACCAGTATTTCATGCACACCGGATAGAAAATGCCATTCACCTGGGATAGAAAATCTTATCTTACCCTGGTGTTCTGACCCAGGACCGGAAAAAAAATCACGAGCTGTCAATGCATTGGTTGTATAGGAGCTCACGTACCTGCGTCGTCAAGTGACGTTGGCATTTTAGATGATGACGTCACGAAGACGGTAAAAATGACGTCAGTTTATGCACGCCAGTCGTTGACGTAAAGAGCCGAATGGCGGTCGCTGAAAGCGGCGCCTTCTTTCAAAATCAAACTGAAACCTCTCAAGCACTAGAATTACGCATTTTAAGAAGTTCTGAAGTTAAAACAAAACGTGGTGTGCAAGAAAAAGTATCTATCATTTGTGTGAGGTGTGGGTAGAAAAATCCGTCACTCGGGATCACTGTTCGGCATCACTCGGCAAGCCTCGTGATGCCGAACAGTGACCCTCGTGACAGATTTTTCTATCCACACCTCACACCCATGACAGATCCTTATAATCTATTAATAACGCTGCGGTAAATCTGTGAGGTCAACACAGACAGTTGAACACGCGACATAGTAATTACACCCGATGCTTTACAGCCTTGGATAATACCGTCGTTACGCTTCTGCTTTTTGGACCATTGCGTTCCGGGAATTTTGTCTGCGTATTGGTACGCTGACAGGAAAAGGTCAATTGTGTTTTTCAATTATTTTATTGGGTATTTACGCAAATACGCTGCTTATCTGGAGCACTGTAAACATGTACAAACTCACTCAGTGCTCCAGCTAAGGAAGGGAAATAGGGGTGATCTTGATTAATTTCCCTTATTTGTTCATAAAAACCTATGCTGTAACCCCTCATCAGAAATGCATCCCCCCAGACTGATCTACTGAGGAGTCACAACATGTTCTCATTGAAAAAAGGAAGAAAATCATCTCAAAATTATTCTCAAACCCCAACCTTATCTGGAGCCCAGGGTTCCAGGTTATTAAACTTGAGAATAATCTCAAACTCAAAATAAAGCACACTGATTGGCTGCTTCCGAGCATGTGCTCGGAAGCAGGCAATCACTGTGCTTTATTTTGAGTTAAAGAATGTACTCTAGTTTTATAACCTCTGAGCCAGGACAATACTTACCCAACAAACGTTACTTGCTACTCGAGGTTCTGTTCCTAATCCTTCCACTAGCGCGGTTAACAAAGGATTTAAATATTGTTCGCTTATCACAGCGTCCGGCAAGATTTCACAAATTCTGCCTATTGTCCATGCACCGGTGTCTCTCACTATTACACTAGAATCTTTTAATGTCTCTATTAACATAGGAAGAGCTTGTTCAACTAAAGGCTTTAACTTTTGAGGGTCTGGTCCTTCCAAAACTGAACCTGTTGAAATATGAAATGTAAGTAGAGTCAAAACAAACTATACAAACAGCAGAGGCTTGGATCCACCTATCCAGTGATTTTTAACCCCTGCCTCCTGCATCCTAGACGCATAATTTTCCCAGAGGATGCAAAATATTTCCTTGGCTGCGTACCGGGACGCATAAAAATAGCTGATCGGTAGTCCAACTTCCGATTTCGGCTTCGTTTACAAAGCTACTTTCGTTTTAAGAATATAGCAACGGTGCATTAGCAGATTGTTATATTACTGGTAAAAAAAAACAGTACCATAGTCTTTCCTACTCCCGCTAAATACCGAAGTCTACCTGTAATACCAATAATCAATAGCAGTTGTCCAGTACCGGAGGAACATAGTATTATCGACCACGGTGATGTCTTTTACCTAAGTGCAAACTTTTATCAATACACCGGGTCAATAAGTAATCATGCCTCCGAAAAACAAGAAAAAGATCAAACTTGATTCAAAGCAGCAAACATTATTTGGTCTTCTTGGGCAAGACAAACACGCAAGGCCAGATGTTGCAGATCAAGATGCGACCCATCAAACTTCCGAATCCGAAATGACAACGGATGTCTCCAAATCCAATACGCTGTCTGACAATGAGACAACAGGTGATTTATTTTATTCCTGTGACCACAGGAGCTTGACGTTGGTTATTTTTTACTTATAGGGCTTGTCCTTTGAAGCCCTTTAAGTTTGGGATGCAGAGAAAATATTGCTTTTGCATCCCAGTAAAGATGCAAACCCTTGAGCTTGGGATGCAAAGATTTTAGGTCTTGTGAGTCCTGGGACTCAAAGAAGGAGATTTGTAAAAAAATCACTATCTTAAGTCTTTGTTTTATGCTAGATACAGTTCACTTGGAACAGCAACACACAACCACAGCATACCCAGATCACAGCTGCTAGACATGTGTCAGTTTGCTCAAGACACTTATATTCCAATATATGGGGCCACTTAATTAGGCTTCCACTTGTTCATCTCAGTAAGACTAATGATAAATCATTTTTCTCATAGACTTGAGTATTTTGGGCGTTATAGTAACATCACTGATGAACAATCCATTACAAACAACATTAATATTGGCCTTTTCTTTTCGTTATACAAGCGACACTCAAAGCATGTCTTTTCTATCCAGAGCTCTAGATAAGAGCGAGTATTTGGTGGGTAAGGATAATTTTTGTTAATTCTGCATAAAAACATTGTGACCCCTCATCTGAACCGTCTCGTCGAGACGGTTCAGATGAGGGGTCACAACATATAGTTCCTATGAGAAATAAGAAAATTCATCCTTGAATTATCACCAACTTCTCCGTCAAATCTAGAGCTCTGCCCATCTCATTTTCATTATTCAAGCCTGTGAAGAAAAAAATTCCACTAACTGATAGCCCCAATCTATGTACTCACTCGCAATCACAGAGCTAAAGCAAAAGACACAACTGGCAATTAAATCCCCGCAAAAATTATATAGGTGTCATGCTTCCTGCAAACAGCAGCCCTAAGGATAGTGGTTATCTTACATATAAATCTTACTTTTACTCAAGTCCTAATAATGACAGCATCTAATAATTTCATAAAGTCCAATACCGAAGCAAAGGATATCTAATGACAACATTGAGGTAATATCTGTGAATACTTTAAATATTTATGTTGCCTGTCCCCATCTGCACTGCTTCAGCAAAGTTCTGATTTTTTGTCACATCAAATTTTCTATGGAGAAGAGACAGCTGAAAATAATCATTTAATTACAGCATTATAGAAGACCACCACAACCCCGTACACAATGTTTCGTCATTTCTAAGGTAATGTTAACTTGTTCATCTCGGTAAGACTAATGGTAAATCATTACTCTCATAGACTTGAGTATTTTGGGCGTTATAGTAACATCATTGATGAACAATCCCTTACACACAACCTTTTCTTTTCTACATTTAACAGAGCTCCAGATAAGAGAGGTATTGAGGATAATTCAAAGATGAGTGAGTGAACTCGGGTTTAACGTCCCACCAACAACGAGGTCATATGGAGACGGGACCTCGGTTTAAAGTCTCATCCGAAAGACCGGAGAAGCGGGGGATCGAACTTGCGACCCCTGGGTTGGTAGTCTGGAGTGTTATCCACTACGCTACAGCCGCTCCATTCAAAGATGATTTTTCTTATTTGTCAACGAAAACATATGTTGTGTGCTTCATTAGAACCGTCTCATCGAGACGGTTCTAATGATGAGCCACAAAATATGTTTTTGTGGAGAAATAATGATAATTATCCCAAAATTATCTCTGTTACCCCTTCTTATCTGGAGCACTGATCTAGCAATTTCAGTAGGAAGATGGTCTTCATGGACCAAAGTCAGTACTGAAAACAAATCTGGTGATGCCCTAAGATACATGTAAGGACAGAATCAGATTATGTTTCATCAAGCCTCAAGTAAGTCCCTCATCTCTAAATTACATACCAGTGTTGTCAACTATGAGTGTAAGCTTTACCACCATATTAACAAAAGTTTATTCATGCAAAGCAAACACCTTTCAGGTTCCTAAATGATATTTGTTTGGAAGACAAGTGCTAAAATCCAGTCCACAAGGTGAAAATCTACATTAACAAAAATAGGGGTGTAATGATACATTGATATATCGATGCATCATGATAGTGGTTGCCTTGATAGTGCAACTGTGATAGTGTTATCAACTATCGATAACTATTGCCGATAGTGCTTTCAACTATCAATAGTTTTTGTTCATGTGGATTTTCACCCTGCATGTGGACTGGATTTTGACACTTGTCTTATAAACAAATGTCGTTTAGGAACCTGAAAGGTGTCTGCTTTGCATCAAAAAACATTTTGTTAAGATGGTGTTAGCTTACTCTCATAGTGGACAGCACTGGTATGTAATTTAGAGATGAGGGACTTACTTAAATCATCTGAATTCTTAAAAAATTGCAATATTCCGTGACAGTGATAGTATCGTGATGTATCGTGATGTAAGACCCTCGATAGTAATAGTATCTTGATAGGGGCTTCTCCGATAGGGATAATATCGTGACAGTCAGAATTTGGGACGATAATCAGCTCTAAACAAAAACTATCAAAACTATCGATAGTTGAAAGCACTATCAGGGATAGTTGGAAACACTACATCGACAGCACTATCAAGGCAACCACTATCACAATACATTGACTACATTACATCAATTACAATACATCAATGTTTCGTTACACCCCTAATAATGACAGCATCTACTAGTTCTAACTACCCTTCATACAGGCTCGTCATATGTTCCAAAGCCCAAGCTAAGGGTATCTAATGACAAGACTGAGGAGATATCTTCCCATCTGAACTGCTTCAGCAAAGTTCAAATGTTTTGTCACATCAAATTTTCTATGGAGAAGAGACAGCTGAAAATAATCATTTAATTACAGCATTATAGAAGACCACCACAACCCCGTACACAATGTTTCGTCATTTCTAAGGTAATGTTAACTTGTTCATCTCAGTAAGACTAATGGTAAATCATTACTCTCATAGACTTGAGTATTTTGGGCGTTATAGTAACATCATTGATGAACAATCCCTTACACAAAACATTTTCTTTTCTACATCTTAACAGGGCTCCAGATAAGAAGGTATTGAGGATAATTAAAAGATAATTTTTCTTATTTGTCAACGAAAACATATGTTGTGTGCCTCATTAGAACCGTCTCAATGAGACGGTTCTAATGATGGGCCACAAAATATGTTTTTGTGGAGAAATAATGATAATTATCCCTAAATTATCTCTATTACCCCTTCTTATCTGGAGCACTGAATCTAGCAATTTCAGTAGAAAGATGGTCTTCATGGACCAAAGTCAGCACTGAAAACAAATTTGGTGCCGGCTTATGATAAGGACAGAATCAGATTATGTTTCATCAAGCCTTATGAATACATTATTTTTAACAGGGATTTCGCTAAGGGCTGAATGACTGGTGGTCCACAGGACCAACTTATCCACAATTTAAGTGGTCCTCCTGATGTTTTGGCTATTCTTTGTTTTCACGTCTTTTCATTTAATTTCAAAATCAGTTGGTATGCAGGACCAGCTACCAAAGACATCAACTGGTCATGCCCAAAAATCACTGGTCCAGGACCAACACTTATGGTTAATGAAACCCCAGCATTAAGCCCCTTTTTTCAAGTGATGCTAATTTAGCTTCAGCTCAATAAAAGCCATGCCAACCTGGAGCGTGTAACAATACATGAATAAAAATATTCATACCAAATGCCATCACTGCTGCGTCTCTGAATTTCCAGTCTTGGTTGTGTATATTCTCTTTAACAAATGGCAGTACATAATTGATGATGTCATCCTCGCAGCATGTGGCCATCAACATGAGACAAACACCCGCAGCTTTACAGGGATTCCACTCATCGTCGTCGTCATATTCTTCCTGAAAAAACAGAATAAAGGTTCCTTTTTACTGTTTACTATTTCTCTTCCTCTTTTGTACTGCATACCAACAGCTTACATCTAACAAGAATTCCGGCGGTATCTATGTCACACCTACCTTACACTTCCACAGTAGTAAAGACTATAGTTAAGAGAATGTGTATGAGATGTGTATGAGAAATGGACTAAAATGCTAGGGTCAACACAATTTTGGATGTAAATTTTTACTAAATCAGTAGAGGGAGAAATATAGGTCAATGGTAGGAATAACTGCAACATCCTTTATGAACATTCTTAGAAGAAACTTTCTGCCAGGTGTGATGACTAGGTATCATACTCGAGTCAAAAGGTTGGTTGGTTGATTTGATGCTTAACGTCCACGGTAAACAACTAAGGTCATGTCGGGACGGTCAGTTAACCTAACCACACTATTCCTGGGCAGGCTTAGACCTCCTAAGCGGTTAACCAGTACTAAGTGCACATACTTTCGCCAGTAACTGACAACTGCCCTTCTTGAATCAGCAGAAGGAGAAACGAAAGTATGTGGCCAGACCGGGATTCGAACCCAGGACCTCTGACTTACGAGTCAGGTGCCCTACCGATTGCGCTACGCGGCCCGGCTGAGTCAAAAGGACTAGAGCGCTAGGGCCGACAAAATTTTGGATGTAAAATTTTACGAAGTCGGCAGACCATGAAATGTATGTCAAGGGTCAAATTAATTGCAACAGCCCTCAAGAACACTCTTAGAAGAAACTTGATGCCAAGTTTAATGATTCTAGGTATCCCAGTTTGTGAGAAATGGTTTTTCCCCAAGATTAATAAATTCTATAATACAGGGGCAGGAATGCAATATTCTATTTATCATGACACTGAAATCGCTTTTTATTAGCAAATTTGCACTAAAACCTAACAATTTCGCCATTAGAAAATGCGATGTTTTATGAATGTCAACGCATAGAATTAGGATGTCATTTGTACAGTCAAACCTCGATAATTCGAACTGACAGGGACCTCATCTTTTCATTCAATATCCGTAGTTCGAATTTACGAGTTCGGCATTTCCCGTCCATTTCCGTACATTTCCGGAATTCGTTATTATGGCGATTTTCAGACGGTTCGATATTTTATTTCTCTATGCTTACTGACGTTCCTGGATTTAACAAAATCAGAACTTAAAATAATTAACATTACATACCGGAACTATCAAAACACCCACAATCATTTAATATCGCGAGACCAGCCCTCGTGTTTGGCACATGTACATGTGTATTGCCCGAAAGCAGCAAAGCTGCTGAACATTTTCCCAGCTCTGCAAATTAACTGTTTATGACAATGCAGCACCGGCGAAGATCAAAGCCAGACTAAACGGAAACAGGCTAGCCCTGACTTGTTTGTATCTCGGACTTACTGTACTTTCACTTTCGTTTATGTTTCCGAGAACTGGCTACTTTCGTTTTCAGAAAAATGATGAAGATGATGGCTGCCCGGGTGGTAACACCTAATCTGTTGATCCCAAAAGATTTTCCAGTTTAGACTAAATACGCCCTAAGACTACCGACGAATACCTACCCTGGACACAGGGGTGCTCCTATACATAGGAGGCTTACACAGATCAGAAGAAGTCCACCGGTCATCTGAGCTGTGTCATGGAAAAGGCACCTCAGTGATTCGGAGTCAATGTGTTACTCAAACCAGCCTGTCAGCCTGCGCAGGGTAGCTAGAGACTCAGTTTAGTGCCGTGTGCAAACCGTATTATCTGTGCGCAAACCGTATGATCACAGACAAACGGGACCAAAGTTCGGATGCGCATGCTAGTCCGAGCCTTTGCTGGTTACAAAAGTTATCACATTTATCCTTTAAATTTACAAACTTCAAACAAGATAATCCCCGTCAATTATGCAATTAGACAGACACCTTTTGCTCAACAGAAATCAATGACTAATCCATCAAAACGTTAGTGGTCATGAAGCAATAATTACCTGTACAGGTGGCAGTGATGACCTGAGGGTGTACATATTTTATCTCATCGATGACAAAAGGTGTAATAATCCGGCATAAAATTGGAGCATGAATTTTGATTTCGAATAATAGAGGGGTAATTATAATGAATTTACTCCATCGGGACCAAATTTTTCTTTCGAAAAATCCGATTTTTCGAATAATCGAAATTCGAATTTGCGGAAGTGTTTTTGCATACAATTAATAAGCTTACGATCGGGACCGTGTTTCTACTTCGAAAAATCCGGTAGTTTCGAAAAATCGGCGTTCGAACTACCGAGATTCGACTGTATATTTAATCTACAAGCTGATTGTCATTTTTAATGCATGGCTTTATTACACTCTAAGATGCAATGTCATGATAAACCCGTTCTATCTACATGCCCCCTTCTAACATCTGAACTGGATAACATGGTCATAAAATAACTGTCAAGACATTTTGCTCTTCAAAAGGATATGCATGATTGTTCTTCTTGCTTTTTCAGTTGCACAACCCTTCCAGATATTTCACTACATAAACAGAGTTTCAGGTGTATGTGTGTGATGCATGCCTCACAATTATTATCATTTTATCAGCTAATATTTCACACTTGTCTACTTAATGTAGTAACCTGTATTACATTTCGGGTCTGCTTTATTCATTCTTGAGGGTGTACTGACCTCTACTTATCGCTTTCCTAAGTTACATGATCATCTGACTCTTCTTGGCTGGGGCCAATGTCCTTACCTGTTTAGCTAGTGTTATTAGTAACAACGGTACAAGATACTGGAGTGCACCCTTAGCATAGAATCTACTTGTCCGTTCTGGTGGTCTGCCTGCTTCTGCTGCCTGCAAGTGAAACAATTTGACGCTGCTTCAGATAAGGAGTAACAGGGATAACATGGGGATAATTTTCCATACGTCATGATAGTAGCATGGTGTGACCCTTAGTAAGACGTTTCTCTTCCAGATCTTTCTAACAAGGGGTCGCAATTATGTTTTTTATAATGAAATATGGAAATTATGCCTAGATAAGCCCTGACATTTCTCAGACTCCTCTTGTCCACAAGACTGCTCAGCAACAAGTATCTGATTTCTTTATGCTGACCAGGGAAACAACTTGTAATGTATACATGATGCTCCGTTTATTGCAATGCAGCTCTTTCAACCCACAGAGCCCCCAGCCTCGTTCTGAAAGGTTATCAATTTTGTATTCACTTGTCTCATACTTTGACTAGATAAACATTTATGCTTATAAATTTACGCTAATCCTTTAATAAACATGACATCATCTTCAAATTAAGAATAGTCCATTTTCCCTACAGTCAAGGAAAGTTGTATAAATCAAATGGATGAGTACCAAACACTGCAAAAGTATATCACTGTTCCTTAAAAAGCATGCCTGGTATTTGAGTTTGAGGGCATCCCAACCCTGACACATGGTTAGTTCTGGAACTGCTGGTACACGAAGGTGCTGGCTGGTCTGTGCTTTCACCATGTCTATCTTTTCCAGCGTAGCCCTCCAGTCATCAAGATGCATTCCACGATTTTCCATCAATAGTCCACAAACTATATATGTCATCAAAACTGTCTCAATGCTCAAGTTCTATTGAAAAGCTGTTTTATCTTACCTCTGACAACTCAATGGCAAGATCGACCTCCTCATCACAGACTGTTGACCAAAACTCTATACCTTGTAGTGAAATCTCATCTGTGTCACTCTTCATAGCCTCTAGTGTGATCTGAAAAAGTAACATCAGCATCAATGCAAATACAGCTCTTTTTATCTCAATACAACAATAGGGAAAAGGCGTCTATATGGGAAAAGGCATCTAAAAGCTCTAGCTTGTTGCCTAATCCCGATAAATTAATGTGTAGTATTTATATGTTTACATGTATATGGAAAAATAAAATATTATTTAAATACAACAATACCTTCACTTTCATTTTTTTTCAAATTAGGTTCTTGTTCTGGTGGTTTTCCATCTTTTCTACACCTTTTAAGTCAAAGCAGGACGTTGTGAGGGTAATTATAAAGGGCCCTGTGCAATGAAGTGCCACTTAAGGTAAGGGCACCTTATACTCTGAAATACCAAAAGTCCACTGTATCAATGAATGTCTGTTTGTGTACATGATTATGCTTGTCTAAGCTTGCCAATCATAATGATAAAAGACTTTATTCAAAACATTTTTCGGATGCTGCTGCTCACATCAGCTTGACATTAAAAGCTGTCTTTTTTTTCACTGTTTTTAACATCGTAGTTTTAACAGTTTGCTTAATCAAGGACTTTAAAGTTTAAAACTTACTGCAAACAAAGCAGGTCCCATATAGTGTTCCATGTGAGTATAGTAGAGGGACATGATTTTCACGAGACACTGTAATGCCGCCACTCTCACACGTGTGTCCACTGACTGTGTTGCCTCACACACCACCTGCATGATGAAATGTCGCTCAGTCTGAAACAAAAAATCTTCTTTGATAAAAAAAGTTTTTCTGAACACAATAAATAATCCTCACTATCTAGATCAGGCTCTAATGTTTTAACTTCTTTCATACTCAACTCAGCCATTAACCCATTCTATTCGGGAACTTTGGGCCTGATCTGAGATCCAAACTGTTTGCTGCCTAGACATCATTTCTACAAAAGTTGGTTAGACCAATATTGTCAAAATATTCTTGATTTTTGATGCAGACAACAATTTCAGCAGACGGAAAAAAATACCCAGAATGCAATGGGTTAAAGCATTAAGTTCAATGATACTATATAAATCATATGAATTTTAAATATAACTCTGATAATAATTTCTTGCATTAATGGCCCATTTGCCTTTCGTATATTTTTTCCCTCTCCGACTGATCAAAACTTGTTTACTATCCCGAAATTATTAAAAATTAAAATCTAAGCACGATCTACTGCAGCTGAGCTCGAAAAGATAAACGTATCCCATAGAATGCGGTGGCTTGCCCGTCTGCGTACTGTCACAAAACAGAGTTAAACCTGAAAACTTGATGCAAAGTTCAAACAGCTCCGCTTAAAACATCGGAAGATTAATATCTCTGTCTCGCTTCTGCTAGACGCAGGGGAGACAGCTTGTGTAGGTGCTTTTTGTAGTTCCAATAATTTGTTCTCAATTAAAACTGATATCGTGGCCCCTCATCATAGCCATCCTATCATGGCAGCTTTGATGACAACTTGGAAATCTTTTTGAATTCAATACCAAGGCTGACATTGAAGACTGAACCAGCAGTATGGCAGGCTAAATTCAAATTACCTCGCAATATATGTCTCAGAACTGGAAGTGATTCCTCAGACAACCTGTCAGTTCACTATTCTGAGGAGACTGAAACTGAATGTTCTCATTTCTTCTCCACAAATTTTGATGAAAAATACTCACATCCTTATCAAAGTTGGCTTTGGTAAACTCCAGTGAGTTGAGTAGAGCGTTAGTGGCAGCATTCCGTACATGGTTGCTTTAAAAGAACAACAAATCAAATTATGACCAAGTAACAGCAAAGATCGGCTCTCATGAAATTTTCAATCCACAACTTTCTTTGTGAGCTTCTATTTGCTTTCCAAGGGGATGTTGCCCTTCAAAAATACCCTCTCTCTCTCCACAACATCCCGTAAAATAAAAAAAAATTTGCTTCTACAGGAACATTCTTTTCATGATGCAATGACCCCCATCATGAGGCAAAAATGAAAATGGAACAAACATTGCGTCCCCTGATACTGTACCCACTCAGTCACACTCACCGCAATCTTCTAAATATCTAAATAAACAATCCAGGGAAAAATGCACTGAATCTAATAGTAACACCCCCACCATCCCAACCCTCACTCAAGTAAATTCTGAAACCAATTAAGCATATTCAATCTAATTAATGCACTGTGTAGCTAATTTTTTTCAAAATAGCAGCAGAAACCTGCAGTGGACTTTCCCAATCGTCACACATTTCAAAGAATGACAAGGTAATAAAGAAAGCAGAAAACTTTCATGTAACAAAATTATTGTTGAATTCTCCATTATCTAAAGCTCTTACTACAGAGCCCTAGATAAGAGGGAGTATTTGGTGATAATTAAGGATAATTTTTGTTAATTCTGGATAAAAATACATGTTGTGACCCCTCATCTGAACCGTCTCGGCAAGACGGTTCAGATGAGGGGTCAGAACATATGGTTTCAATGAGAAACAAAGAAAATTATCCCTCAATTATCATCAAATACCCCTCTTACATAGAGCTCTGCTCTTACAAAACCTCCATACCTTGGTTCCTCTTTCTTCATCCCATGAACAATGGCAGTTAAAATCTCATTAGACTGAGTCTGTAATATTTCTGGCTCCTGAAACACAACAGCCGAATTACAGAGCTCTAGCTAAGAGAAAGTATTTGATGATAATTAAGGATAATTTTTCTTATTTCTCATAGAAACCATATTTTGTGACCCCTCACAAAAATTATCCCTATTTATCATCAAATACTCCCTCTTATCTAGAGCTCTGAAATTAGCACCTAAGATGCCAGAAATGAAATACATGTACATGCTCAGTGCTGGACACTCCCTCTAGAATAATATGGCGGCCCAAAATCTAAACAGGCCAAATTTTTAAAGGTCAAAATTGTCCACTAACCTAGACGAAGATCCCATTCAAGTTTTATTGCCAGAAATATAAATTTGGGCCGCAAAAATTAACAGTTGGACTACAGGCCACTGGCCGGTTCCAACTTGAATTTGCAAACAGCTCAGATCCAGATGGGTTGGCTCATCATTGTTAACTAAAAGGTATTCATTTATGGCCTCATTTTGCCGCTTAATATGACCTAATATTCTATATGTTGTTGCAACATACGAATTTCACACTATTAAGTAATAGGTAACCTCTATCAATTACAAAACAGAAAAACATCTGCCATAAACCATAATGAGCTCTGACTCAGTCAAATTTAAACTGTTCTTCACTATTTTACATAGCTTTCAAACCAAAATTCAAATCGGACACTGACTGCTATTCAGGACAATAGTAGTAGCACAACTAGCCAGAAAATGTAAATGCTTCCTTGCTTCAAAGCATATATATGTGATTAGCAGTGCCCTAATGCTGATGATTAAGAAAATATTGTAAAATTTTGCAGCATTACTATTTATTTTCAGTTTCAATATTTTGTTCTCAGTTATTTGAATCTATGTAACTTCTTACGATATCCTGACATATATATCCTATAGCTTCAAGGCTTGACTCTTTCATCATCTCGGTACTTGCAGGATTCGTAACATTTTGAGTCAGACTGCTGATTAGATCCGGCCAAAGCCCTTGGGGAAGTTCTGTACAAGCCATGTAGGCGACACACTGGGCTGCCGAGCTTGGACGAACTGTCTCTGTGCCTAAACTTGCCAGTACCTGCAAGGCAATATAATGGTAGTTATATCTACACAAGATAATATTATTAGTGTTTTGTCTAATAGAGTGGCATTTTTTTCAGAAAAGGACACTTAGGCCCAATTTCACGTCGCCCATAAACCGAGAATTAAAGCTATTGGTTGCTTATTTACACAGATAATCTTCGGAATGAATTTCACGTTCAAAGATGATTTTTAATTGTGAATAAAACTACGGATCATTTTGAGCGTCGAAAAATGAAAGATTAAGGACTGACAAACATTGATTCTGTGAGAAAAAAGGATGACTATGATGATTTTCTCGACATAAATGATATTCGTGATACACAATGAGCCGCGACATGACAAAACAAAGGTATGTGCACCCAGCAAGGACTCGGATCAGCCTGGGCATCCGCCAAGTCTAATCAGTCTTCGCTGTCCGCATGGTTATGCTAAGATCTTTAGCTACCCTTTGAGCGCACAGCCAAGACTCTGATCACACTTTGTTGGTTTTGTCATGTCACGGCTCATTAATGTTTCAAAGAGCCCAAGAAATCATTTTCAAAGACTTGACCCTTTTGAATATTACGATGGTGCATAATAATTTGTAAAATAGTTTTGTGTCACAAAGAACAGAACTGCGAAGGCTGGATTGGCTCACAAGCACCGGGTGGATGACCTACAACTTAACAAAGTGGCGGATCCAGAGGGGGTTCGGGGTTCACATGAACGCCCTCTTCAGCCTAAATTATTCAATTTTCATGGGGAATTTCAGGAAAAATTGGTCAAATTGCATTATTCAACCCACCATCAGCTAATTTGAACCCCCTACCAAAATTCCTTGATCCAGCCCTGTAACAGGCCCTGGAACGGCTTTTCAACAATTTTTCTTTTCATAGTATAGGTTATTGAGTTTGTGTAATCAACTCCTCCCACAGTTTTAAATGCACCTTTTTCAAACCTGGCATACTTGCCATGGACATAATAAAATTGTGCATGCAGATTTTTGTTAGAGTAAAAATTTGTTTTGATAGAATTACGGCCTGATTAAAGATTGTCTCCCTCATTTATTTCATGTTTTCAGAAACAAATATTTTAACAAAATTTTGTTAGACAAAATGTAGTAGTCTCATAATTAACCGTAAAAGTTTTGTGAAAATGCATATTTATTCGATAAATGTGGAATGAAAATTAATATTCAAATTAAAATGCAAGTTACCTATTTCCTCACGGCCTGTAAGAATATCGATTTTGACCACGTGTTTCATGTGATCATGTAGAGGTATTTTTCTTATTCGTGCACGTGATTGTGACGTATGAATAAATTATTTTTTTCCAATAATGCGATTTCAACCGCGGTCCGCGATTGTATACAAAAATTATCTTATTTTTTGTTTAAAGTCACTTTTATCAAATATTATTATCTAAACTCTAATTCAAATGTATAGTTAGCCCATGTCGGAGGTATTGCATGAAATATTTCATCAAATCAGTATTGTTATTATTATAAAGGGAGTAAATCGTTAACTTATTCATTTTGGGCAGCTGTTTTGCACCATAGGATATGAAGTTGTAATCAAGTTCTCTTACTGTTTTCAATTAATTCTTTTTGAAAAAAACCCCACATATTAGGGCATAATGAAAATGTGCATATGGCTTTTTATATAAATAAATTCAATTTTGACGGAATTACGGCCTTTCGAACTTAGTCATTTTTGTTAGTTTTTCGCATTATAGGATTATGGAGTTTATATAAACAACTGTTCCTGTTTCCAATGGATTCCTTGTAAATAGTGTTTGTCTTTAAAATGTGCTTTAGGGATGTACACGGCCCTGTGACTGGCGCTGTACCGGGGCATCGTTCGTATCTTACAGAGACAATTTTCTAGTTCCTACAATTTAACGTTCCAGTTTTTTTCTTCTACTGCGCATGATTAAATCGGCTTCGCATTAAATTGTTTCATTAATGCCTCCCATGTTTTTTTATCCTTTTTTTTTCTCACTTTCGGTGTCCGTTTTTATCCTTGTCAGCTTGTCCTTACTTAGCTTGCCGATAAAACTAACATGTTTGGCCATCCTCGGTCTGCGGAAGTATGTTGAACAGAGTAGACTGCTCATTCGAATAAGTGATGCTATGTATTTTGCATGTAAATTACTGGCTAGCTAGGGGTTTCGTTTTTCAAGGATGGGGATGGCATTAGGCAAAGTGTACATACAATTATAAGACACACTTCAGAACAGCAGCATAATAAGTGCTGCTTCAGGTTAATCTTGCATTACAGCAGAAGTAAGTCTGTCTCCTTTTAGAAGCGCAGCAGAAGTAGCGCTTCTTCAAAGAAAAAAGAAAAGAAAAACAAAAACAAAAACGAAACAAAACAAAACAAAATCAAACCACCCTTCAGTGGCGGGGAGGAACAAGCGCTAGTTCAGAAGACACTACCCCTCACCAGGGTAGCGGAAGTAGCGCTACTTCTGGAAACATCACTCTTTTGTAGAGCAGCGGAACTAGCGCTCCTTCAGATTAAATCCCCTTTCAGTCGCGCAACGGAGCTAGATCTTTAGTATATCAGATGGCATCCAATTTAGCAGTAGCAGTTACATGTAGCGCTACTTCAGAAGACACCATCCTTCAGTAGTGCAGCGGAAAAGGTGCTACTTTAGAAGATGTTTGTATGAGGATACATAAGATTGATTACTTCTAAAGAACAAGTAGCACTAATTTCGCTGCCCTGCTGAAGGGTAATGTCTTCTGAATCAGCGCTGGTTCAGATGTGCTACCAGAGTGAAGTGTTCTAAACTAGCCCTAGTTCAGCTGTGCTACAAAATGCTGAGATTATCTGGGGTGGCCCTTTTCCGCTGCTCTACTAATATAAACGTACTTTTACCATATATGGGACAACAAGCATGCGTTTCTGTATATGACTTCTACTGTGTCGCTGAATCTAGAGCTTTTGATAGAGAAATGAAGCGGGAACGTCTCAATAAGCTACGGCCGAACTCTAACTGATACCTTCCGCGAGACATAGTAGCTGCCAAAACCAAGTAACAGATGCCTACGTATTAAATAGCGAGCGCAGGCGGCCCCCACTAAGCATCTTTAACCAATGCGTCCCGAAGAAGGCGTGACATGAGTGAGGGTGGTGCCTTCATAATGGTGCTAGTTACCATGCGCTACCAAAAAATAATATTTTCTGAGGCAGCCCTTGTTCTGCTGCGATATCTTGCTGCGCTATTAAAAAGGCGTGTCTTCTGAAGTTTCTATAATTCCTTTGCGAATACTAGATCCTTTGCGAGTCAATTTTACATGATTTCTTACATGAAAGAATAATCAACTTGGTAAAACCATGGTTTTACTGAATCAGGTAAATTTTGCACACGTGAAATCGATGTAAACCGTGGTTTTATAGGCAGTTTAGCGAAGTCGCCACCGCAGTTTAAATCACCAAGAAATGATTCGCCGACGTGAAATTGGGCCTTAATGCCCTTTTTTCTGAGGCTCTGTGTCTCACTTTCGAATGAAGATATAGCATATTCAATAGGATAATAATCACACTGGTCTGGCATTCAACACAGCCAACGTTACCGAACCTGCTTTTTCTGCTCATCAGTATAAGTTTGTTTCAGAAGTATAGTCTCACGGACCATCCGACCCCCTACTCTTGAAACAGGAATCAAAAGTTTACCTGTATTGATATGCATCTTCAAGAAATACTTGAAACAATTTTTGGGCTACAACGACAAGACAATGAATTGGTGAAAAAACTTATTCAAGCACTGCATTTATACTAGACGGAATTTCTTCGAAAATCAGGCACCGAGGTTATAAAACTTTTTTCATGCTCAACTCAGCTGAGCATGAAATTTTACCTGCTTATAAATAGCAAATTACTGATAAATACAGTTATTTTCATGCTCAGTTTAGCTGGGTATGAAATTTTCTCTGCTTATAAATATGAAAATGCCAACATTAGTTGGCATTTCCATATTTATCAGCAGAGAAAATTTCATGCTCAGCTGAGCTGAGCACGAAAAAAGTTTTATAACCTCGGGGCCTGGTCTGACTAAGAGGTCTAACAAACTGCCGGGTCCGTAAGAATGATAGTTTAAAATTAATGTAAGATGTATGCGAAATAAATCGAGTTATATAGTACGTTGCCTTCGTTGGCTGTGTTGAATGCCAGACCAGCGTGATAATTAGCTATTAAGACTGCTGATAAGTAATGTTCGCTATAAATCATGCATTCATACTTATCAGAGGCTTATAACTACTCATAATTCATACGCCTCTGTACTTATATTATCATTTAATTTTATCTGCTCTCTTTCTGAGCTCTCCCTACAGAGTTAGTGCTAATGCAGGTTTTGCATTTTTCATGATCCTGAAACACAGATTGATGATCTTTAAGCGAGTCACAAGTTTAGGTGTACATTTTTGTAGTTTTTCTATCGAGTTCTTGTTCTCAAAGAGACTATCTGCATTAGTCATGCTTAGAATTTCTCCCAGTGGCGAAAAATCTGTCTGCCCAGATTCAGATGCTGCCCATGCACCAAACCATCTAATGAGATTGCTATATAACCATTTTGCTCAGAAATACACAAACTGTTTTGCATATACAGACGCATGCACATACAAACCCACATACACTAAACTGAAGTTGTGACAACTGTATCGCTAACTGCAAGTGTGCGCGACAAAATTTATATTAGAATTATCCTCAAATATACCTTATATCTGGAGCTCTGTGTAAAGCTCAATCTCATACTTACACCTTGTTTGATGTAGTTGCGGACTTCTTCCGGAAAGTGCAGCCATCTTTGCTGGTACTCTACTTTCAAAGCAGCATCCTTGGCATACAGGAAATTTTTAAGCTGAAGACCAGCCTGCATACGAGCAACTGGGCTGTTTCCTCCATTCTTTAGGACATCTGACAGCTGTTTCAACAACTCCGTCTACAATGGCAAAGCTTATTTCAACTAAATGTACACAAACTGCTAAATTAACAAGAAAATTAAAAAAAAACTGACACTTAACAGACATTCTGACAAACATGGGACCCACACATCAAACACTTGTGCCAAAATTACAGCTAATAGGTGAAGACTACGTGTAACACAGTGCTCCAGAGTCCAGCTATTGTTTTGAATCAGTACCGCACTGGTCATATTTTTCTTGGATCAGTATCCCCAATTCTGCTCCAGTATTTGCACTGAATGGATTAATGTAACATGAAAACAGATTCGATCTTAACAGTATTTCAATGGTCCTCTCTGACAGACTTTTCCATGTAAAATCTATTTCTGCTTTCACTTTTTGTAAATAAGCTCTTTTATATACACAAAAACGCAAAATCAAAATCAAATTTATACAACAATTTTATCATGACTCAACCTTGTGAAAGCTCTTTCTGACTGCCTTACAAAATGTAAATCTCAAACTGAAACTGATGTACAATTTCAAGCTGTTCCAAACACGTTCTTTGCCTGTCTTTGTGTTAAAATGCCAAACTTACAGTGCTTAACAGGTATGAACTGTAAATCAAATGTGGATTTAAACTGCAAATTTCTACCCACAGGTATGTTTTCTTCCTTTTCTAAGTGTGGTGTTCACCACCCCTGAGATAATACCATTTAAAACCTCATACATGCATCTACAATTTCCAGAGATTTGTCTTCAGGCTCAAGAAATCGTATAATTGAGGCCTGATTGTCATTATTTGAGGTCTTTCTTTTCCTACAGAGAGCATACACCTAGGCTTAAAATATGAAAATTTCAGAGAAAGCTTGAGACGAAGGATGTTTCTCACAGCCTTAAATTACCAGTGTGCAATATCATACAAAAAGCCTCCATACAGAAGAGTTCAGTACTGCCTGTAACAGCTGAAGATTGAACACAGTCTAAGACATAGGGTAAGATCTATTTATAGCTCTCAATTAAGCTGCTGCAGTGAACTGATCAACTTTTTTACCCTGTGAGTTACAGTGCTTGAGCTACTTCTTAATGCTAAACCAGATAATGAATACAATACCTCATTTTGGAAGAGCTTGAAAAATTCTTTATAGAATCAAATCGTTTTTCTTCCTCATTATATATATGATGAAATTTCCAATTGGTTCGAACCTCGCAGTGCACCTTGTACAAAACTAACATACCTGTGACTTATGTACTAGCGGGCATTACTAAGATTAATCATAGTGGTTCTACAGCTTAGTGACTTTACTAAAGACTACGCTGAAAGGAGGTATATAGAATAGTGTATGACTAATGTAGACCTTTCAGCCTAGGTGCATGCTTTCTGTATAATCTTTGGAGTCACGAGAATTTTCCCCCATCAGTGCATTCGACTAAATTCTCTTCAATACAGATTTTCCCTCTTCTCCTAGGCTGAGGATATCGGCACGACTGTCGTGCCGATAAGAATCCTTATCGGCATGACGGTCGTGCGGATAAGAATCCTTATCGGCACGACGGCGATCAGATACTCCATTACAGATGCTATGGTCTTCCTTACAATGGTTTCATACAACACAGTGTCAGCAATTCATATGGAGGATATTAAATAACTTTAAAAATGGTATAAAAGCATCTTATGGCCATCTTTTAGTTGTTAAAACGTCTGAGAACCGGCATCCAGCTTTACCGCTAACGGGGACAATCTTATTTTGGGCATATTCCAGTTCGATGTGCACAGGTTGTATCGTTTATACATATGTATGTAAAAATAGCCATCAGAGGAGATGGCAAATCCCCCGACCGAAGACCCCCATGGGCCTTGGTAAAAAGGGTGCACTTCAAAACACATATAAGTAATATATTGTCATTCTTTTATGCTTCTGATTGACAATATCTGTTTAACAGATGCATGATTATCGAACACTCAGACTAAAATAGTATGCTTGACTGCTAAAAATAGCCATCAGAGGAGATGGCAAATCCCCCGACCGAAGACCCCCATGGGCCTTGGTAAAAAGGGTGCACTTCAAAACACATATTAGTAATAAATTGTCGTTCTTTTATGCTTCTGATTGACATTAACTGTTAACAGATGCATGATTATCTAACACTCAGACTAAAGCTAAAAAGAGGTAATATCTCAAACAGCCACGATATACGCAAATGTATAGCATACGATACATTCAACTTTCAAAATGTGTGAATAACTTCTAAAGTACAAGCCCTACAAATGTAATTTTGAGCTCTCTAGTAAGTGAATTTGGACAAAGAATCCAAATCTGGGAAATTTTTTTTTTTTTTTTTTTTTTTTGGGGGGGTGGGGGGTGGGGAGGGGGGGGGGGTCATGGGAATGTGGAGGGTAAGAGAGAGTTAGGAACACTGATAAGATATCACAGCATGATCATCAATATTCTAAAAGGTACACGGTTATTCAAATTCTGGAGCTGGCCAGGGTTATACAGTTATGGAGCAGAGACTCAAACAGCAGCTCAAACTACCAAAGGGAAATAATTCACTGAGTCTAAAAGCAAGAGTTATCATTCATGTATGAGACAAATTGTCATGACCTGTTCTGCATATCTGTGAAGTATCATGAAAATATTTCAAAAGGTATTCAAGCTATGGAGCGGACACTTAAAATCATCAAAGGGAAATAACTCCAAAAGTAAGAAAGCAAGAGTTGTCATTCTTATTCGCGACACATCATCATGACATGTTCTACATATCTGTGAAGTATCATGAAAATATTCCAAAAGGTATTCAAGTTATAGAGCGGACACGAAATCAGACCTAAAACCATCAAGGGAAAATAACTCAAAAAGTAAGAAAGCAGGAGTTGTCATTCTTGTTCGCGACACATCGTCATGACATGTTCTACATATCTGTGAAGTATCATGAAAATATTCCAAAAGGTATTCAAGTTATAGAGCGGACACGAAATCATACCTAAAATGATCAAGGGGAAATAACTCAAAAAGTAAGAAAGCAAGAGTTGTCATTCTTTTTCGCGACACACCATCATGACCTGTTCTACATATCTGTGAAGTATCATGAAAATATTCCAAAGGGTATTCTAGTTTTAGAGCGGACACGAATCTGCCAAAAAATCGCACCTAAAACTATCAAGGGGAAATAACTCAAAAAGTAAGAAAGCAAGAGTTGTCATTCTTGTTCGCGACACATCGTCATGACCTGTTCTACATTTCTGTGAAGTATCATGAAAATATTCCAAAGGGTATTCAAGTTACAGAGCGGACACGAATCTGCCAAACAAGAGGGCCATGGTGGCCCTGAATCGCTCACCTGAGCATTAATCAGTTCACTGGCTCTGGTGAAGATTTATAAGAGTTTTTACCATACATGGGAATGGCGGCCACCTTGGTCATGTGACCAAGATCATTTGAAGAACTTTCAATCCTTTGACCCATGTGCAGGCTCCATATATAATTTGATCTGCCCAGTGGTTTCAGAGATGTTTGAAAATGTTTATGGATGGATGAAAGAGGCAGCTAACACCAATACTGTAAGGCTCGATCAGGTGAGCTGAAAATGGCAGAGTCGCTTCTCCGAAAAGTTCCCGTTCATGTTGAGTTCCTTTGATGGATTTCAACTAGACTTAACTAGGCAAACGCAGATGATAGAATGGTAGCATCATTATCTCACTGTGGTGAAACTAATGTATTCCAAGGAGTTTGTGGCTGGCATCATTGCAATGTTAGTTCTGATTCTTGCAACATAACTTAATTTAAATTTGACCTAGTGACCTAGCTTTTGACCCGACATGACCCTGTTTCAAACCGGATATTGTAAGAATAAACATTCTGACAAAGTTTCATTGAGATTGGATCAAAACTGTGCCCTCTGGAGCGTATACAAGGTCGTTCTTATATTTGACCTAGTGACCTAGTTTTTGATCCGACACAAACCAGTTTCAAACTTACCTAGATTTCATAAAGGTAAACATTCTGACAGAGTTTCATGAAGATTGGATCAAAACTGTGCCCTCTAGGGTGTACACAAAGTTTTTCTTAGATTTGACCTAGTGACCTAGTGACCTAGTTTCTGATCTGACATGACTCAGTTTCATAAGGGGCATATACATATGGACAATAAACATTTTGACATAGTTTCATGAAGATTGGATCAAAACTGTTCCTTCTAGTGCGTACACGAGGTTTTTCTAAGATTTGACCTAGTGACCTAGTTTTTGACCTGACATGACCTACTTTCAAACTTGGCCTAGAGTTTATGGAGATAAACATTCTGACAAAGTTTCATAAAGATTGGATCAAAACTGTGTCCTCTAGAGCATACAAACGGTTTTTCTATGATTTGACCAAGTGACCTAGTTTTTGACCCTACATGACCCAGTTTCAAATTTGTCCTTCATATTATGAGGATAAACATTCTGATAAAGTTTCATGAACTTGGATCAAAACTGTGTCCTCTAGAGCGTACACAGTGTTTTTCTATGATTTGACCTAGTGACCTAGTTTTTGACCCAACATGACCCAGTTTCGTACTTGTCCTAGATATTATAAAGATAAACATTCTGACATAGTTTCATGAACTTTGGATGAAAACTGTGCCTTCTAGAGTGTACACAAGGTTTTTCTAAGATTTGACCTAGTGACCTAGTTTTTGACCCTACATGACCCAGTTTCAAACTTGGCCTAGAGTTTATGGAGATATATATTCTGACAATGTTTCGTATAGATTGGATCAAAACTGTGTCCTGTAGAGCATACACAAGATTTTTCTATGATTTGACCTAGTGACCTAGTTTTTGACCCGACGTGACCCAGTTTCAAACTTGTCCTAGATATTATGAGGATAAACATTCTGACTAAGTTTCATGAACTTTGGATGAAAACTGTGCCTTCTAAAGCGTACACAAGGTTTTTCTAAGATTTGACCTAGTGACCTAGTTTTTGACCCGACATGACCCATTTTCAAACTTGTCCTAGATATTATAAAGATAAACATTCTGACAAAGTTTCATGAACTTTGGATGAAAACTGTGCCTTCTAGAGTGTACACAAGGTTTTTCTAAGATTTGACCTAGTGACCTAGTTTTTGACTCGACATGACCCAGTTTCGAACTTGGCCTAGAGTTTATGGAGATATATATTCTGACAATGTTTCATATAGATTGGATCAAAACTGTGTCCTCTAGAGCGTACACAAGGTTTTTCTATGATTTGACCTAGTGACCTAGTTTTTGACCCGACGTGACCCAGTTTCAAACTTGTCCTACATATTATGAGGATCAACATTCTGACTAAGTTTCATGAACTTTGGATGAAAACTGTGCCTTCTAGAGCGTACACAAGGTTTTTCTAAGATTTGACCTGGTGACCTAGTTTTTGACCCGACGTGACCCAGTTTCGAACTTGTCCTAGATATTATAAAGATAAACATTCTGACAAAGTTTCATGAACTTTGGATGAAAACTGTGCCTTCTAGAGTGTACACAAGGTTTTTCTAAGATTTGACCTAGTGACCTAGTTTTTGACCCGACATGACCCAGTTTCGAACTTGGCCTAGATTTTATGGAGATAAACATTCTGACAAAGTTTCAGAAAGATTGGATCAAAACTGTGTCCGCTAGAGTGTACACAAGCAAAAGTTGACGGACGTCCGGACGGACGGACGTCCGGACGTCCGGACGGACGTACGACGGACGACGGACATCAGGGTATCCCAAAAGCTCACCCTGAGCACTTCGTGCTCAGGCGAGCTAAAAATCACCAAAGGGGAGATAATTCAAAAAGTACAATAGCAAGAGTTACCATTCTTGTATGCGACACATCGTCATGACCTGTTCTACATAACTGTGAAGTATCATGAAAATATTCCAAAGGGTATTCAAGATATAGAGCGGACAAGAAAGTGTTTACGGACGGACGGACGGACAGACGGACGGACGGACGGACGCCAGGCTCATCGCTATATCCCCCGAACCTTTCGGTCGCCGAACCTTTCGGTCGGGGGATAAAAAGAAGTAATATCTCAAACAGCCGCCATATACATAAATATATAGCATATGATAAATTAAACTTTCAAAATGTGTGAATAACTTCTAAACTACAAGCCCTACAAACCTAATTTTGAGCTCTCTAGTAAGTGAATTTGGACAAAGAATCCAAATCTGGAGAAAAAAAATTTTTTTTTTTTGGTGGTGTGGGGTGGGGGGTGGGGGGGGGGGGGGGGGGGGGGTGATGTGGAGGGGTCAGAGATAGTTAGGTACACTGATAAGATATCACAGCATGTTCATCAATATTCTAAAAGGTATAAGGTTATTAAAATTGTGGAGCAGGCCAGGGTTATACAAATATGGAGCAGAGACTCAAACAGCAGCTCAAACTACCAAAGGGAAATAACTCACAAAGTATGAATGCAAGTTATCATTTATGTATGAGACAAATCGTCATGACCTGTTCTTCACAACTGTGAAGTATCATGAAAATATTTCGAACGGTATTCAAGTTATAGAGCGGACACCTAAAATCATCAAAGGGAAATAACTCAAAAAGTAAGAAAGCAAGAGTTGTCATACTTGTTCGCGACACATCGGCATGACCTGTTCTACATATTTGTGAAGTATCATGAAAAAATTTCAAAAGGAATTCAAGTTATAGAGCGGACACGAAATCATACCTAAAACCATCAAGGGGAAATAACTCAAAAAGTAAGAAAGCAAGAGTTGTCATTTTTATTCGCGCAACATCGTCATGACCTGTTCTACATATTTGTGTAGTATCATGAAAATATTTAAAAAGGAATTCGAGTTACAGAGCAGACACGAAATCATACCTTAAACCATCAAGGGGAAATAACTCAAAAAGTAAGGAAGCAAGAGTTGTCATTCTTGTTCGCGACACATCAGCATGACCTGTTCTACATATCTGTGAAGTATCATGAAAATATTTCAAACGGTATTCAAGTTATAGAGCGGACACGAAAACACACCTAAAGTGATTAAGGGGAAATAACTCAAACAGTAAGAAAGCAAGAGTTGTCATTCTTGTTCGCGACACATCGTCATGACCTGTTCTACATATCTGTGAAGTATCATGAAAATATTCTAAAAGGTATTCAAGTTAAAAGCGGACACGAAATCACACCTAAAATAAAAGGCCATCGGCCAAGTGTCACCCGACGTTTGAAATGTGTCACAAACTTCAGCCCTTTATTCTGTTTCAGAGTAAATGTATGGCCAAAAACAGAAAATATATATATTACAGAACCTAGTGAGCAAATGATAACTGAACATAAGCAAAGACATATGCCCAATTACTGGGCCTCTTTATAAAATACTTAAGGTCAAAACGGGGCATATATGTGTAAAATCAGGTTACTGAAACTATATGCCCTTACAAAATGACCAAAACATCAAGACTGTATACCCAGTAACAAAATAACAAGAGCCATAATCCTGCTTATATGAATCTGATGCAAAATGAACAATGCATTTATGAAAATTCAGCCCATTAATATGAATAGTTCTGGAGTTATCCCTTTACCTTTAAGTGAATGTCTATTATCTATGAAAGGGGAATAACTCTGTCACTTATAATTTAGCACATCCTAACAATAATCAGAATAATCAATTTACCAAATGCTAATAGCATACCAAATTTCAGCTCTTTCGGTCAAACGGTTCAAAAGTTGGAAAAATACCAGAAAACGACAAAGGGCCATAACTTTGTAAAAAATAGGACAACTGAAATTCCAAAATCACATGCACATCTTCAGATCATGATGAAACATTCAGCACAATTTCAAGTCAATCTGATACAAGATGTTGCAGGAGTTGCGGGGACAAGGTCTAAGTCAGCAAGGGCCGTAACTCCATTAAAAATGGCCGAAACAAAAATAAAAAAATAGCCATCAGAGGAGATGGCAAATCCCCCGACCAAAGGCCCCTTCTGCCTTGGTAAACAGGATGCACTTCAAAACATATATAAGTAATATAATGTCATTCTACTATGCTTCTGATTGACATTATCTGTTTAACAGATGCATGATTATCTAACACTCAGACCAAAACAGTATGCCAGACTGCTAAAAAGAGGTAAAATCTCAAACAGCCACCATGTACACAATGTATAGCATATGATACATTCAACATCTCAAAATGCGTGAAGAACTTCTAAAGTACAAGCCATACAAATCTAATTTTGAGCTCTCTAGTAAGTGAATTTGGACAAAGAATCCAAATCTGGAAAAAAAAATTTTTTTTTTTTTTTTTGGGGTGGGGGGGGGGGGGGGGGGGGGGGGGGAGTTGTCATTCTTGTTCGCGACACATTGTCATGACCTTGTCTACATATCTGTGAAGTATCATGAAAATATTTCAAAACGTATTCAAGTTATAGAGCCGACACGAAATCACACCTAAAACCATCAAGGGGAAATAACACAAAAAGTAAGAAAGCAAGAGTTGTCATTCTTGTTCGCGACACATCATCATGACCTGTTCTAAATATCTGTGAAGTATCATGAAAATATTTCAGAAGGTATTCAAGTTATAGAGCGGACACGAAACAACACAAAATCACAGCTAAAACCATCAAGGGGAAATAACTCAAAAAGTAAGAAAGCAAGAGTTGTCATTCTTGTTCGCGACACATCGTCATGACCTGTTCTACATATCTGTAAAGTATCATGAAAATATTTCAAAGGGTATTCAAGTTATAAAGCGGACACGAAATCACACCCAAAACCATCAAGGGGAAATAACTCAAAAAGTAAGAAAGCAAGAGTGGTCATTCTTGTTTGTGACACATTGCCATGACCTGTTCTATATATCTGTAAAGTATCATGAAAATATTTCAAAGGGTATTCAAGTTATAGAGCCAACAAGAAATCACACCTAAAACCATCAAGGGGAAATAACTCAAACAGTAAGAAAGCAAGAGTTGCTATTCTTGTTCGCGACACATCGTCATGACCTGTTCTACATATCTGTAATGTATCATGAAAATATTCCAAAGAGTATTTAAGTTATTGAGCGGACACGAAATCAACACAAAATCACAGCTAAAACCATCAAGGGGAAATAACTCAAAAAGTAAGAATGCAAGAGTTGTCATTCTTGTTCGCGACACATCGTCATGACCTGTTCTATATATCTGTAAAGTATCATGAAAATATTTCAAAGGGTATTCAAGTTACAGAGCGGACACGAATCTGCCAAAAATTCACCAAAGGGAAGATAACTCAAAAAGTACAATAGCAAGAGTTACCATTCTTGTACGCGACACTTCGTCATGTCCTGTTCTACATAACTGTGAAGTACCATGAAAATATTCCGAAGGGTATTCACGATATAGAGCGGACAAGAAAAATGTTTACGGACGGACGGACAGACGGACGGACGGACGGACGGACCGACGGACGGACGGACGCCAGGCTCATCGCTATATCCCCCGAACCTTTCGGTCGGGGGATAAAAATCACATGCACATCTTCATATGGTAAGAATACAATCTGTAAAATTTCAAATCAATCCGATGAAAGATGTAGGAGGAGTTGCGGGGACAAGATTTCAGAAGGTCTGAATCAGCAAGGGCTGTAACTCCATCAAAAATGGCCGAAACAAAAATCGAAAACCACATGCACATCTTCATATCATAAGAATACAATCTGTAAAATTTCAAATCAATCCGATGAACTACGGAGGAGGAGTTGCGGGGACAAGATTTCGGACGGACGGATGGAAGGACGGACGGAAGGACGGACGGACGCACACACGGACGGACGAGGGTCATTTCTATAGTCCCCCTCCAGCTACGTTGGGTGACAATGATCAAGGGGAAATAACTCAGAAAGTAAGAAAGCAAAAATTGTCACTCTTGTTCGCGACACATTGTCATGGCCTGTTCTACATATCTGTGAAGTATTATGAAAATATTCTGAAAGGTATTCAAGTTATAGAGCGGACACGAATCTGCCAAAAAATCACACCTAAAACCATCAAGGGGAAATAACTCAAAAAGTAAGAAAGTAAGAGTTGTCATTCTTGTTCGCGACACATCGTCATGACCTGTTCTACATATCTGTGAAGTATCATGAAAATATTCCAAAGGGTATTCAAGTTACAGAGCGGACACGAATCTGCCAAAAAACTCACCAAAGGGGAAATAACTCAAAACGTACAATAGCAAGAGTTACCATTCTTGTATGCGACACATCGCCATGACCTGATCTACATAACTGTGAAGTATCATGAAAATATTCCAAAGGGTATTCAAGATATAGAGCGGACAAGAAAATGTTTACGGACGGACGGCGGACGGACGGACGCCAGGCTCATCGCTATATCCCCCGAACCTTTCGGTCGGGGGATAAAAACGTATTCAGTCAGAGTGACAGTATGAGTTAGCACTGAAAAATTGGTTTAATTACCATTTTTAATTTAATTTTTTATTTGTTATGCTTAAGTACAAATCCTGAGAATTCAAAAAATTAAAAAATAAACAACAACAACTAATAAGTGCAACCCAACAATTGTTATATCTGACAATATTTATCAGACAAGTAGAACAACTGACTTTGACCGACAAGTTATTAAAAGAAAGTTAGGCATGATTTATCAGACTAACTGTCTTTAACTTGTCGGTTAAGGTCAAAGAATATTTCAGTTGTTGGACAAGGGCAAAGATTTTTTGACTCATTTTATACCAATTAAGTCTGCTACAATAAATTTAATTTTGTTCGAAATTATAATTTACATTATGTAATGCTATTTATAAATAGGTTTCGCATTTTCCTAAAAGGATTTGTTAGTCTAGATTTCTTTCAGTAATTTGTCAGTTAAAATCTAAGATTAGTTTCTATTGCTTATTCAAATCAATGGTTTATTTCAACACATTTTATATTGGTAACACATATTATAAATTGATAAATTTAAAATGATTGATATGAGCCGGAATTAGTCCGTAAACAAAATATTGACAAAAACTTTGCTAGGAAAAAAGTCTGACACAAGCAGGTTACAATCAAATATTTTTCTGATTCAGCTTGTCTGTCAAGGTCTAAGATTTGTTAGAAATAAGTTCATGTCAGTTAACAAAATAAACTATTAATTGGCAAATGTTTTTTGCGACAAATGATTTTTTATTAAAAAAAAAAAAAAAAAAATAATAAAACCAGAGGACCATTGGTCCTGTAGCTCACCTGAGTCCATTCATCCTTAGCACTCAAGAGTAAGAAACACTGAAGTAAGTTGTACAATTCGGCCTAATTTCAACTTTGACTGAGTTATTATGCTTGTCCTAGTAAATATTATGTGGCTGTCACACAGTGACGTATAGCATCAGCGTATGCCGACGTATGAGAAATTTGGCAAACACGCTGGTGTACGTTGAATAAGTTAGGGGTACGTTATGAACAAGTTACGAGTACGCTCAAATACGTTGGTATAAGTTGTTGTACGTCGAATGCGGCCCAAAATTTTGTGCATGCATAAAATTTTCAGCGTACGCCGACGTATTGTTTATAATTAGTCATAAGTTTGGTGTACGCAACAGGTAAGTTATGCGTACGTTCATGCACGTAACTTGTAAGTTAATCATACGTTGACATACGTCGGCAGCCAGCAGGTCCATTGTGGAGCGTACGCGTAACTGATTTCTAACTTATAGGTGACTTACCTGTAACTTATACTGAACGTATCCAGAATGTATACAACCTATGCCTGGCGACCTTAGAACTTATTCAACGTATCACGAACGCACTGATCGTATTTAGGTAACATATCCGCCAGCGACCTGGGCTTCAGCTATATATATTGGATACAGATCAGCAATTCATCACTTTTAAATAAGGAATCTTCTTGGACCACTTCTGCTTGTTGTTTTGGGGCTTGAGAGGGGGTTAATACTTCAGTTGCCACCACATCTGCTGCAGAAGCCGCCACGGATACCACTAAAGAGGCATTGGAGTCTGCGCGAGAGGGAGGTTGGCTACCATCGTAGGCACGGCAGCCGGGTGATGATTGGGACGACGGTATGCATGCAGGTGGTCAGCTACTACCTGCAAAGTTCTCTAATTTTCGTTCTTAAGGCATGTCCATCGATCAACGTCCACTACAATAAAAAGTGTTGTAGAGAGCCGTCGCTTTACATCTGATCGTCGAAGCACGCTCTAACACGCTATACA
The DNA here is from genome assembly GCA_963989385.1 of Ctena decussata. Lineage (NCBI taxonomy): Eukaryota > Metazoa > Mollusca > Bivalvia > Lucinida > Lucinidae > Ctena > Ctena decussata. The sequence goes on along the minus strand of OZ022514.1, from coordinate 11,525,409 downwards.
TAAGGTCGGCGTAAGTTAGACTAACGTTGTGCATGCATTCGGCATAAGACAAGAACGCTACAGATACGCTGGGAACACGCTGTTATACGCTTGTATAAGCTATGTATACGCTAGGGATAAGTTGTGAATAAGTTATTTATACGTTTCAGTACGCTATGTGTGCGTTCCAAAACCGGCTGCTGTTTGATGTTTTAATTTATCTCCAGCGTATGGCAGCGTATTGGATAAATTTTTCATACGTTGGCATACGTTGTCTAAAACGTTGTAGTGTGACAGGGCCTTTAGCAAGTTTGATGAAGTTACAATAAAAAAAAACATATTTGTAAAACTTTTTGCCTAAATATTGCAGTAACACAGAAATAAATGCCAATTTGCACTTTTCCCAATACAAGTCTATGGAAACTTTAAAATGCCATAGTAATGAAACCATGTGGGCAACAATAATAAAATATAATATTTACGTAGCGGCTAATGTCATGAACATGTATGCAAAGAATCAGCTTCATCCCCCTATATGGTTTTTGAGGAAAAGATTTTTAAATATTTTTTTCAAAAATATTTCCTTAATATTGCCATGGCAACAAATCGAATTCTGCAATTAGGACAAAATTAATAGGAATCATAGAGGACTACTCAAGCAACATTTCTGTAGATAAAAAATCCAAAAATTACTGCAGGGAGATAGCAAAAACTGCAGCTTTCCATTTTTCCCATTATATTTCAATGCAAACTATAAGTTGCCATACCAACCTAACCACTGAAGCAATTGCCATAAAAAAACTGTAATTATATAGAAGCTTGTACAAAGATCCGTTCTGTAAAGTTTGAGCTTTATCGGCCACATAGTTTCTGCAAAAATGATATTTTAATATTTTTTCTATTTTTAACCATTCGGTTGCATTGGCAATCAGCCAAATTGTGCAATTTACATTTACAATTGCCAAGAAAAACAGTCTTTTCATAGACGGAAGTACCTTGATCCTTTCTGTGAAGTTTGAGCTTTATTGGTTGTATAGTTTCTGAGGAGATGATTTTTGAATATCTTTTCTGTTTTTAACCATTCGGTTGCCATGGTAACCAGCCTAATTGTGCAATTTACATAAATTTCATGTGGTTGATAGAGGACTACTCAAGGAACATTTCTGTAACAGTTTTGTCAAAATATCTGCAGTCACATAGCAATAAATGCAAATTTTCAATTTTCCCATTATAAGTCAATGGCAACTTTAAGTTGCCATAGCAACCAAACTGCTGGAGCAATTGCCAAGAAAAACAGTATTTTTATAGACGGTAGTACCTAGATCCTTTCTGTGAAGTTTGAGCTTTATTGGTTCTATAGTTTCTGAGGAGATGATTTTTGAATATCTTTTCTATTTTTAACCATTCGGTTGTCATGGCAACCAGCCTAATTGTGCAATTTACATAAATTTCACGTGGTTGATAGAGGACTACTCAAGGAACATTTCTGTAAAAGTTTTGTCAAAATATCTGCAGTCACATAGCAATAAATGCAAATTTTCAATTTTCCCATTATAAGTCAATGGCAACTTTAAGTTGCCATAGCAACCAAACTGCTGGAGCAATTGCCAAGAAAAACAGTATTTTTATAGACGGTAGTACCTAGATCCTTTCTGTGAAGTTTGAGTGTTATTGGTAGTAAAGTTTCTGAGGAGATGATTTTTGAATATCTTTTCTATTTTTAACCTTTCGGTTGCCATGGCAACCAGCCTAATAGTGCAATTTACATAAATTTCATGTGGTTGATAGAGGACTACTCAAGGAACATTTCTGTAAAAGTTTTGTCAAAATATCTGCAGTGACATAGCAATAAATGCAAATTTTCAATTTTTCCCATACAAGTCAATGGAAACTTTAAGTTGCCATAGCAACCAAAGTTCTGAAGTGATTTGGATAAAAAACAGTATTATTGGTTCCCCCTGCCTATAGATGCTATATATGAAATTTGGTAACAATGGGCCTTGTAGTTTCAGAGGAGATGTCTTTTGAAAATATTGACGGACGACGGACGGACGGACGGACGACGGATGCCTGCCTATACTATAAGCTCACCTGTGAGCCTTCGGCTCAGGTGAGCGAAAAAATGCCATGTGGGGTCTTGAACCCGGGTCGTAGGTTTGCGAGGTCGCGCACATTCCCACTGCGCTACAGCCGCTGATAGTTTGAGAGCGATAATCTGAATTACTTAATGTCAAATGTTCAATATACAGCTGTTGTCATACCCACATCGCTTTCTTTCTTTCTTTCTATCGATACTGTCCTCGGTCAACTTTGACCATGATGACAGGTTTTCGGTGTGGCGCATAAGTTGTCACAAAAAAAAAAAAATAAATAAATAAATGAATTTGTGACATAGCCACCAGCAGATTAAAACTATTTACAAGAAGTCCTCAGGGGCAGGCATTCCATGCCTAACCCCTGCTCTACCCTAGGATATTAAATTTTGGCCTTAAACCCATCAACTGTCTCCGAAGAGACAGCTTCGGTTGTAAGGCCATTCCAAGTTGCAATTGTCCTGGGGAAAAAAGAGTTCTTAAAACCGTCCGTGTAAGTGTTTGGACGGTGGTACTGGAATGGGTGGGACCTAGTTCTCCTGCTCCCTTCACCGACCTCAGATAGGTACTTACAGGGATCATTTTCTGGCGCGATTTCGCGATATTCTCGCATTTTTTTACACGAAATCGCAAAAAAGTTCGCTGATTGAGAAAAAGAATCGCACCGAGAAATTCTTTCAATTCGCGCCGTGTTTTTCTGTATTCGCACATGCGGACCATTTCGGTACATTCGGATTGTTTTGTAGGCTTTGGTTTCCGGAAATGTTTGGCGCCAAAGGTAACTGGACATCTCGGCCCATAGCAAACTCGGCCCATTGCCAACTCGGCCCATAACAAAGTCGGCCTACACAAACTCGGCCCATAACAAACTCGGCCCATACATACAATATTGCGCCTTGCTTTAATGGGAGTTTTCTCATAGATTTGTTTCATCAACTTGATTTTTAAAGATGATGTTCACACAGACTCAAATCTGCGTTTTCTGAGTCCCAGAGGTTATCCGAAATTGTCAGACTCAAAACTGGTAATCGTCCCCAAAAATTCTCCTCACCTCGATATAGTCACGCGCGGTACTGAAAATTCAGTTTTTGGATGTAGGGTAGTATTGAGTTTGTAAAAAATGACCGCACTAATATTTCTTTGATTTTCCTACAAAATATATCAAAAGATTTGTAAGATAGTGTAGAATACTAGGATAACACAACATTTTTAAATTAAGATCCGTGCTTTAAGAAAAACGTAGAAAACTGAGTAACTTTTTGCGCATTTTCTCTATTTTTCCTATATACTATTAGGAAATGATGGCCATATTAATCAGAGCAAAAATGACCGCATTAAATGTAAACTTAAAAGTTTGAAAAAAATATTTATGTGCAGCTAAAAAAGTGCACTATATTGACCTAACACAACATTTTTCATTTTTTATTCGGGGAAGACAAAAAAAAAAAAGAGAAAAACTGTCCTATCTAATTTAATGCTATTTCAAGCTCACGCGATATCGTCGTTTACAGGTAGATTATACGGGGCTGAGGAAAAAGTTGCCCATGTATGGCATAACCGAATCCTCTACACATCCAGCAGCAGAAATATGGGAATTTCAGTGCCAGGGAGTTCCAATCTCTAATAGACTAAGGGATGATATTGTGTATCAAAGTAGATAACTAACTCCAAAGTTGCGAGGAAGTGGGGGGGGGGGGGGAGTGAAGTCAAATTTCCATGCTAAATCCGCCATCCCTGTGGGTAAAGTATTGATATATGCACGATTTCAAGAGTAAGAGAGCAAACTTTGATAGTCATCTCAGAAACAATTTTAGGAAGAAGTATTTATTCATGTAGATTCCCTTACATGTCTCTGGTATAAGACCGGGAAAGAATATAAGGAACTCTAAATGCAGTCAGCATTAAATACACGAAAACACATGAACCTTGCTTCATTGCATCTTCTGTCTAAATATTGTATAGCAAGTAAATTAAATATAATCAACCTGCGTGATTGTTTATACATTGTACATATGGGCCGAGTTTGTTATGGGCCGACTTTCTTATGTGCTTAGTCAATTTGAATGGCTATGTCTTGTTCAACACAGTGATCTATACCGAGTTATTATTTTACATGCCATTTATATCTAGCTATTTTCTGAGATGCCTTTTTCAAATGCATTAGTCGTTTCATGGTAACAAAACGATACAGTTCTATTATCATGGGCCGAGTTTGCTATGGGCCGAGTTTGTAATGGTCCGAGATTGTTATGGGCCGAGTTTGTTATGGGCCGAGATGTCCCGGAATCGCGCCAAACGACTTGCATTACATATGCGGGTAACCAGCATTGTCTATGTCCCTGCAAAGCTTCTTGCGAAAATCTGCTATCAGTGTTAAATATTTTGCAAGCGCTTTTGTAGTTCATTGCAAAATGGAGTCTTCAAAGGCAGAAACGAAGAAAAGAAAACTGATATCGGCCCAAACGAGCCGAGAGGGCATTTTGAGATAGTTTTGCTCCACTGTAGAGACCTCGGCGACCCCATTATCTGCCTTCCAAGACTCTGGGCGGAGAAAGTGGATAAACAAGCCGAAAACCCGGGGTCGGGGGGGGGGGGGGGGGGGGGGGGGGGGGGGGGGGTGCGGGGTGCGGGGGTCGACGAAAATAATAACAGCAAGGCCCCTGTCAAAACACACTTCTGATTATCAACCAGTCAGATTTCTTGATGTAATTTATTCTTACAATTTCAGAAACTGAATGACAAAGAGTGAAGATCCAGATCAGATAGCTTCTTCAGAAGCCATCTGATCTCAATCTGCACTGTTTGCAAAGATGGGGCATATCCAGGTTCAGCATGACAAGGGTTAATTACTGTAATGTTCCTAAATTTTTTGACAGACAAAAATAATTGCTGTAAACCTAAAGTTCAAACAAAGACTTGAGGTCCTACCCACCATATAGTACTGCCTACAAAAGATGGAGGTGGAATGGCAAACAGTGAAGACCCCAATCTAGGAGCAGTCTGGTCTGGGTCTGCACTGCTTGCCCAGACATATCTGTCAAAAAACTTGGGATCATTACGGTTATACGGTATGAGATAAACTGTTTGAAAGTTAATATTTGATCATTTTAATGAAATTATTTTCCTTAATAAAATGTTGGAAACAAAAGAAAAACAAAACCTAATTTCTTTATATTAACTATTATGATTTATATTTCATGCAATGAAAAGAATCAACAGGAACTGAAATTTTCTCACTAACTTTGACCCAGCGAGAGAAAAAATCTCATCAGATTTGAAAATTTCTCATCAATTTTGACCTAATGGGATTTTTTATCTCACAAAAATCTTGGGCCAGAATAATCCCTGTACTTATTCTTATCTACAATGGCAAGATTATTATGAATTTTGTAGAATAGAGACAGAGAAGCCTGCTGTCGTCTTTCCTGCAGGTCTGGCCATTGGAGTTCTTCTAACATTTCTCCCACATGGCTTTGATTGCGCCAGCGCCTACAGGTCCAACGGGCACTGTGTTTTAACTGCAATAAACTTGTTGTAAACGTTAACCTGATCATCCGACCAGATAAAAACGTATTCAGCAACTAATGTTGAAATATATAATTCGCATTTTCGCAATTATTCGCCGGCTCTATGTTCGACGGTCAAAAGGCTTCCATGATGAAATATAAGAAAATAATTGAAATTAACATTGTGTGTTGTGACTCAAATACTTAAGAACAATTTTTACAAACAGAAATGAAATAATATTATTATACCATAATAATAATAATTCTCAGAATGATTGCAACTTTGTCTATAGAAGATCTGACCGCCGTCGTGCGGATAAGGATTCTTATAGGCACGACCGTCTTGCGGATAAGAATTCTTATCGGCAAGACCGTCGTGCCGATAAGGATTCTTATCCGCAAGACGGTCGTGCCGATAGTCACTCCCCTTCTCCTATGCCGATTTCAAACACTGTGTTGATGGACAGCAACACTTAGTGTACAAATCAAGCGAATGACTTGCCAATAGTAACTGTTTTGTTTGTTGTTCTTTGAGTCTGTTTTATTGTCAACATGTCACCAAAAGCTATTTAACATCCAGACTGTCATGATATTTTCAGTTCCTTTCCAAAGTTTTATCGACGGCCATTTTGGATCCCGTCCAAGACAATTTTCAAAACTAAAAATAAGGTTTACCAAATTTTGCTGAGCTGCTTGTTCTAGAAACTGTTGCGCTGCTTCAAGCTCTAGCTGGTCTGAAACATAAATGATAAGACATAGATTTATGACGGTAGGGTGGAAAGAGAGCGAACTTTCGCAAAAATAGAAAATGACGCAGAAAAGGCCTATCGACATCGCTGCTTTCCAAACCCTTACCAGGCGAAACTGTCTTTTCTAACACCGCAGTAAGATCCATCGTGCTACCTTTTCATTCGTTCTATTGTCTAACGAACGAAACCGCGCTAATTAACTGAATTTCGGCAGAAATTCTCTCTCAGTTCAGCAAGGTGAACTCCATGTGGATCTCGCGCAGTAATTTAGAACGTCGGTGCCGGTGCGAGACTTTTCATCGGTACTTACATCGATTCTGATTCGTCAATTTTTCTTCCTCATGTATCACATTGTCCTGAAGAATGACCAATGGTGTAACATCTTTCATTAGCCGGACTTTATTTTACCATTTCATATGAAATACTGTCACAAAACAAATTAAATAACTAAACTATAAAAAGTGAAAATAAATGCTAAGTTTATTAAAACGTTAGGCATTTTACGATGAAACATTAAGAATTTAGTTCATAGTTTTTCTTTATTTCATTGGCGGTGATGCGGTTCTTTAAAGTCCACCTCGTTTCTCTGTCTTTCCCGCCATTGGCGTTACCTGGGTGAAAAGTTCTTTTTCCAGGTAATTGACAGGATTCCGAGTTGGAATGTGCTTTGTTTAGCAAGTACGAGTAGGAAGAATAATTCTCAAGAACTGGAACTGACACAATAAAAAATTCCCGTATCCCACCCTAGACACCATATGGGAAAAGACCACCAAAGCCATTCCCCAGCGGGAGCCAGGTGAACAGCCATTTCCAATGTAGGTGGTCATCGGGCTAGACAAAACACCAAACAACAATAAATTAATGACTAACAAAGCGACAAACAACAAATAAAACAATCAAGAAGAACCATAAAGGAAGTGGCGCCTCGGACGACCGACAATGAAATTAATTGGGGGGGGGGGGGGAGTTTTGAAGTCAAACACGCTCGCCTTTGGCTCTGCTTTGGTTTCCTTCTTTCTTTTCTCTGCAACACCCTCTCGCGAGGATTATACGCAGCTGCACGCACTAGAAAATTTTGATAAAAGAGGAGTCTTTTGGAGCGGCTCAGGTCGAAAAAAGTGGGATGTTAGCGGCACATACTCGCACTGGCCTTATGAGGGAGTAATCCATCCACCCCTCACTAACCCAGCCCTGCCCCTGGAATGCCAGTATGTACTGTAACAATTAACATGAGGTGTCTATGTGCAGTCTGGTAAAATTTAAGTGTAATTAAGAAAGGCGTATTCTATTATTTTGCGGTGATTTCCGGTATATTTTGGTAGTTTGGTGTATCCCGATAATTCTAGTAACCGACTGAGTAAAGAACGTTGTTTTGGAGGTTGTAAAGAAGACCAGATCACGAGCGCGGAGCACAACAAGTATTTATCTTAGTTTGTTGGGGCGTAACTTTATATCATAATTCTAGTTGTCTGTAACTTGCGTCTTCGGGGTTCAACTGGTAGTTTTCATTTACCCCTGTATTTCAGTGGTATTGTTTGACACCTAAGGGATCGCAAGGTGTCGCAGTACGTTGTTTCTGTAAGATAAGATAAGATAAGATAAGATAAGATTTATTTAAAGTCGCCAAGTTTCATAACAATACAACATAAGCTCTTGATGAGCTTTTGAACCGACTGCTAAAACAAGAGTATATAATCAACAAGTGTAAAAGAGCTGTAAGAATGAATAATCAGTTACAATTGCCTCTGGCCTGGCTGTCTGCATGTCATCAGACCCAAGTGTCTGCACATCATGCAAACAACCATGTCAGACCCAACTACTTGGAGATATATACGATATTAGAAATATATTATTTATCATACTCACTAGCCCTATAAGGAAAGAAACTGCCCTATTAGCACATTAAACATGTATAAGCATTAAGCACATAGGATATTAAAATAGCTTACATACTAGTCCGCTTAGCAAGGGCAAGATCATAAATTCAGAGACCCACGACATTGTACTGGACGGTGGGGCTTCGCAGGTGGCAGCTCAATCGCTAAACAGCAAGCTTCACTCCACCGTCAAGTCAATGTGCCGTATCTTACCCCCACCAAAGGCAGACAGTAGCTAACTAAACAAGGTAGCTATAAAGCTAGCAAATTAAAGCAACATTCCGAAATAGCAACAATGCAATATAACTCACTTAGCAAGGGCAAGATTGACAAAGATTTGGACATTGCACTGGATGGTGGTGTTTCGCAAGTGGCAGCTCAATTGCTAAATACCAAGCTCTGCTCCACCATCCAATCAATGTACCCCATCGTACCCCCACCAACTGAGCATCTATAGAAGTTAAAAAAGCATAAGAACTACTACGACACAATAAGCATATATATAGTTGGTTAACTAAGAAAACATTTAAAGCGTTAAAGCAGCTGAACAGTAAAATAAAATTTTCTTTTAAAAAGGAAAGGCTTGCCGAGTTTTTACATTTTGTTTACATTACAGTATGCTGATACTAAAAGAATGGGAATTATAAGAATTAGCGTTTGAGGACCGAAGGAAATGAATTCAGCCTAATGTTGTTCATTTCTCGTTATAATTTATTTCTTAACTAAATCCCCTCTCAGGCCAGCGATGCCGCAGTGCATGGGCAACTTTTTTTCCTCAGACCCGTATAATCTACATGTAAACGACGATATCGCGTGAGCTTAAATAGCATTAAATCATATAGGACATTGACAGTTTTTCTCTGTTTTTGTCTTCCTCGAATAAAAAATGAAAACTGTTGTGTTAAGTCAATATAGTGCACTTTTTTAGCTGCACATAGATATTTTTTCAAACTTTTAAATTGACATTTAATGCGGTCCTTTTTGCTCTGAGTAATATGGCCATCATTTCCTAATAGTATATAGGGAAAATAAAGAAAATGAACAAAAAGTTACTCAGTTATCTACGTTTTTCTTAAAGCACGGATCTAAAGTAAAAAAAAGTTGTGTTATCCTAGTATTCTACACTATCTTACAAATCTTTTGATACATTTTGTAACAAAAACAAAGAAATATTTATGCGGTCATTTTTTACAAACTTAATACTACCCTACATCCAAAAACTGAATTTTCTGTTCCGTGCGTGACAATATCGAGGTGAGGAGAATTGTTGGGGACGGATTGGATTCCAGTTGCATACAAAGGTTCTTGCATGACAAGAAATTCCTGTACAACCAAAATGACGTTATTACGAGGGTCATCCAATAAGTCTTGCAAACGCCGTCATTACTGCTTTATTAATTGAGGTAGGGTACTCAAATTATACCATTAACAGCTTACGTATATAATACACATATGTGCTAAAAATCATACATGTGACATTCCTTTCTCAGATATGGGAGGGTTTTGAATGCGAAGGTGTAAGCGATACCGGCGGTAAAATTGCACAAACACGACGTCTTTTACAAGAGGTGAGGGGAAGAAAATTCCTGCATATATGTTTATAATTCTTTCAAATTGCAAGAATTCATGTTCTAAAGTAATCGCCTTATATTTAAGAACTCAAATAAGAGACAGTTATTATTATACATTACCAAACAAATGTGGTTGCTAGGCAACAAGATAATATTACAGCAAATTCTAGTTTTTGACGTTTACCTCTGATTTCTTAAGGCTGCAAACGATATTAAGCAAGGCTCGAAGCTTATATTTTCTCTAACATCTACATTTTAGCATCTCTGGACTATTCTTTGATAACAAATTAATGGCAGTTTAGAAACATTTCATCTGCTGTGAAAGCCTCTTCTTCATATACTCATTTTATATGACATTTTAGCTGCCCGAAGAACATGGTAAACTTCCTTTGAGCAATAATAATATCTTTACTGACCGTAATATCTTAACCTTGGTACCGTGTACATACTTCAGTATTATGTTCCGTATCTCCTAGCAAACTTCAGATATTTACAAGCTTTTTGAACTTAGCTAGGGGATCTTAAACAGACAACAAGAAGCCACCGCCGCACCCATAATGGTAGTATTCTTCAGTTGCCTAGCAACGCCATTTGTAAGATCATGACGTTTCTGGAAATTGTTGACAGGAAAGAATGGAAGATGCAATGTAGGAAAGTGGATTGCTTGATTCGTTTTTAATTATCATTTGCCTGAAACTTGGCCGTTTGCAGGACTTATTGGATGACCCTCGTATCACTGGCAAACTGCTTCCCAGCCAATTCCTGGAAAAAGTTTGAAGTGATCAACAGAAATGCTGCACAGGCAAATGGCATCTCCAAGAAGCAATATCTTGATCCAGTGTTATGAAGAATCATGCATAATATTTGGGTTTGGGTGGGAGGGTGTGTGACCCCTTAAGGAGCTTGTGGTCGATGAAATTTCAACTAAACTGCACCTTCCCTTCTTCGAAGGTAAGTCTTGTTAAATTTTCCAATTTCATCTCCCACATAGCACAATGAATATGCGTCATTTATACACCGGCTTAACAATTGTACATGTATAAACACGGTCAGTTGTGCACGTTAGCCACACACACACAGATAGATCGTATACTTTATTTGGTAAGATGTGATGAGTGATGAGGAAAAAAATCAGTAGCGCCTGCTTGCTGAATTTAAACAATAAATTTTGACTTTGATTTTTTCTGCTTTGACAGGTTTACAGATATATAAATCGGCCCACGCTTCAGCACAATCTGATAAATCTATCCTCAGTTAGCATGACATATTTTTGGATCTGCCGAAAAAGAAAGACCCTGGTCAGTCTGCACAGATGCTTTAGCTCGATTGTGGTGACTGCTCTAAGTAAATACATTACTCAATACTCTAAGGCCCTTTTTTCGCCCAACGCCGCTGCAAAATAAAGATAGCAAGCTTTTTGGGAAAAGCGTATACTTGTATGCTGAGAGTCGTGGATACGGAAAGTGCCGACTGTTGGCGACAATGCGACCAAAAATAGAATAAAATTCCATCATTATTTTTAGCAGATGCGGTAAACCTGATATGGATATAAATAGACAAAATCGGACGAGTTCTCTGATTATTGCGATGAAACGCTCGTATAAGTGAAGGAAAACATGAACAAATCCAGTCTCAAACCGGAACGAGCTTTTCAATCTATTATGGGCCGCAAGCCAACAACATAAAAGGTGCATATGATGCATCCATGATGTGGAGCAAAACTGTTAAAATTTGGTATCACAGGCAGAGCAAGTGCAATTTTCCCCATTCCAATGAGAATTAAAGATTTAAATTGATTAAAACTTGTTGTAGATCTAAAATCATTTGGTAAAGAGTTCCACAGCACAGGTGCAGCATAGCGAAATGAGTTCTTACCCTGCCTTGTAGTCCTCACCTGGGGTACCTGTAAAATATTGTTATATCTAAAATTGTATGTAGTTTCCCTTTTGACTAATAAATCAGAAAGAACGGGTGGAGCTAAATTATTTAAAACTTTAAAAGTATCAATGGCCATTGTTCTTAAACGTCGGACATGCAAGGCAGGTAAATTGGCTTTGGTCAGCAACTCATCATATGAGCTGGTATAATCTTCATACACAAACCTCAGGGCTCTTTCTTGAATCTTCTCAATTTTGGAAGTGTTATTTTTTGAGCAAAAATGCCAAGTAAGGGGGCAAAAATTAAAATTTGAGAGAATAAAAGTATGAAAAATCGTCAATTTGCTAAGTTTGCAAAGGTTTTTGCCCAATCTTTTTAGTACATTGAGTTGCTGACCAGCTTTTTTACAAATATTTTGGATGTGAAAATCGAAATTCAAATTAAAATCAATATCTACACCGAGTAATTTCACAACATCCTCACATTCAATTGAGGCATTTCCGACTTTAAAAACTGGAGACTTAGTATGCGTCTTTTTTCCAACTGCAACAGCCTGAAATTTGTTAGGATTTGCTTTCATACAATTAAAATGAAACCAATCAATTAAAATCTCACTTTCATTTTGAAGAGTTCTAATTAAGTTGTCATAGTTTGAAGAATGAAATGAGAGGGTGTTGTCATCGGCATAGTTGTACAAGGTACCTGTCTGAATGAAATAAAAGATGTCATTAATAAATATGTTGAATAAAAGAGGTCCCAAAATTGACCCCTGTGGGACTCCCTTAGTTATTTCTGCCCATCTGCTGACAACAGCTCCTACTTTAATTTGCTGTTTCCTTTCAGACAGGTAACTTGACATTAGTTTAACAGCATCATTTGAAAGACCATATGCAGACAATTTACTAAGTAAAATATCATGTGGCAGGCAATCAAAGGCCTTTGATAGGTCCATCAAAATTGCAGCAACTTATTGGTTACTGTCAAGGGCTTCTTTCCAATCTTCTATAAGTTTTAAAAGAGTTGTCTGGCAACCGTGTCCTTTTCTAAAAGCGCATAGATATTTATCAAAGATGTCTTCAAAATAGTTGGAAAGCTGCTCTGACAGAACCTTTTCAAATATTTTGGAGGGAACAGGAAGTAAACTGACTGGTCTGTGATTTGATTTTTCCATTGGGTCATTCTCTTTGGTTCATCATAGTTTCTATCCGGACGGCTGAATGTTTGAGGGTTTGGATCCAGCAAACATGTTTAAGCACCCTTCCCCCTTACAATAATTTATATCTGACAGTGGCTACATTAAGGATTCTGCCATTGGTGACATTGACGATTTTGCCAATGGTGCCATTGGTTACAAAAGATACCATTGGTAACCGTAGAACCATGAACAGTATCGGCAGCCGATGGTGCCATTGATACTATTGGTAGAGTCAATGTTACCATTGGTACAGCCAATGGCGCCATTGATACCATTGCAGAGCCTGTAATTAGAAAGTTTTAGGGTTTTTTTTTTTCAATTTATTTTCATCATTGTAGGAAAAACTATTTCTTCCGTCTCGGCTCGAGCGTTTATGATGGGTTCACTACATCGCCATATTGAATGAAACAATTTTATTGCGTTGATAATTTTGCCCACGCCCTGAGTTGTCTGCAGTATTGGCAGCCAATGGTCGTCAATATTGGTACCATTGGTACCAGTGCTAGAGCCAAAAGTGCCATTGGTAAAACTCTGAACGGCATTGGCATGCCAATGGTGACATTGGCTGAACCCCGAATGCAACCTATTCCAAGGCAGCATTTCTGCTGTGAGTTGTTGTTCTTGAGTCCGTTTGTCTATGGTTTGATATCCACGTGGCTACCTGTATAGCTGACCACTAAGCTTTCTATTATTCTTTGTAGCTGAAACTAGAAAACAGGTAAAATAGGTGTTTCAAGTGTCCATATTGATGCTTTCGTTGGTCTATTGTGTGGATGAAAGCTGTTCATGTTTGGTCGAACCTTTGCGAAAGCTAATGGAGAGGCTTTTGATCCAGTAAAAAATGTTTAAGCCCCCCCCCGCCAAACACACACACACACACACGCCCCCCCCCCCCCCCCCCACGCAACACCTCCCGCACCCGCCGCCCACGCCCAGTAATTAATTACTGAACGTTTCAAGTCGATACTTTTGTTGTTCCTTGTTGTTCTTGTTACCTGTTCTTGTGGTCCATATATCAGTGCTTTCGTTCGCCTATTGTATGAGTGGTATTTTAGGACCGGCGAGAAGGGACTCCGTTGCTGACGGAGTATACAGGTGCAAATGATATTGCATATTGTAAGAATACTCAAAATTCTTGAGGGAGGCTATTACTGAAGATGATGATTTATCATATGACGTCGCACCTGTGAGTGGAATAAAGCCATGCATTTAATACGATAATCAACTAGTGGATTAAATATGCAAGTTACGTCGTAACATTATACGTTGACGTCCATAAAAACGTCCGTTTTCTAATGGCGAAATCGTGACGTTTTAGTGCAAATTTTGCTAATAAGATGCGATTTTAGTGTCATATGATAAATAGAATCTTGCATTCGTGCTCCTGTATTATTGAATTTATTAAACTCGTTGGGGAAAACCGATAAGATGCTCGGCAAAGCCTCGCATCTTATCTATTTCCCCAACTCGTTTAATAAATTCAATAATACATGAGCACTCATGTAAGATCCTCTATAAAGTGTCATGGAGGGGTTACTAGAATTACCGGAATCTACCTTATTACCGGAATATACCGGAATACACCGGAATACACCAAAATATACATTTATATTATCAAAAATAAACTTAAATATTGCCAGAACAAATAAAATAAGTACCATTTCCATATAAGGATTAACTTTTTTATTGTTTGTGAGAATATTAAAATGGAACAGTGTATGGGTACTGGATAGGTATCACTGTGCAGATTGCAAGCTGGTTTGGGTCTTTGTAGGTGTCAGTCACTTGCCAGCAATTACATGCAGCAAATATTAAATGACATTTTTAAATGAAATCATTCATATTCCGGTCAAAATAAAGTGTATTTTGGTAAATAAATATGTGTATTTTGGTATATTCCGGTAGATTCCGGTATATTCCGGTGTATTTTGGTATATTCCGGTAATTAAGTGTATTCCGGTATTTCTAGTAACCGGTCATGGAGTGATACTGTGGTAGTGCAAGGGGTCGAACAAGCTACAGATGCTTTACCCATGTCGACCCTTTTTAGGCTGCCAATCTCTTAACTGACTCTTGTACCTTATTCTTACTTACCAACTGTAATTTCGTAGATTTTATGATTGCCTCACATCTGCAGCTGATGCCCGGCAATATAACTGAACATCTTAACTGTGTATCCATGACTTGTGAACAATTTAAGGTCTGGTTGTCTCAAATTATCCGAAAGTGTAGATATTAATGCCATTTGCAGGGATGACATGGAGAAAGTGCAACGTCGTTCACTAGAGGCCCTCTTTGCACGCAGTGAGTGAACTTGGGTTTAACTTCCATCAACAACTAGGTCATACGGAGATGGGACCTTGATTTAAAGTCTGATCTGAAAGGCCGGAGAAGCGGAATGTCAAGCTTGCGACTCCTGGCTTGGTAACCCAGCGTGTTATCCAGTACACTTCCGCAGCTCCTTCTTTGCAGGGAGAGGCATTCCCTATGTATGTTAAAACCCCTTCTGTAGCTAGTTTTAACCTGTTAAACTGAAGTGTTCATTAAACACCTGCTCATAATCCTCTAGAGAGGCTGTGGCAGCTTATATAGAATGAATGAAAGTAATTTGTTCCATAAAGAATATAATTTATATTTATCTAAAAAAAATCTGTCTTATTAAATGTAATATCTAGGACTATTTATGGCAAGATTTTACATTTTCGGCTCATTTACGATCTATATGAATTCTTTTTGTGTTGTGGGTGTTGTTCCTGAAGTACCGTGGGTGTTTAGCAGTACCCAAACTTTTTCCAACCCACCAAGACAAGTGCGGCTTTTAAACAAGTACGCCATTTGGTTGCCACACATGTCCCAGAATTGTTTACATCTCGACGAACCGTAAAGTTGCAGAGGCAGGATATGATATTTAGTAAAAACAAAACTATGCAACTGTATCTTCTTCTTTTTGTCGGTGTATTTATTGCAAAACATTGCACAGGTAAGACATTTCTGATTGTTACCTGGTACAATTTCTAATCGACATCCAATTAAAAATCAATTAGCAGTGTTGATTTTGGTGGGTGGGGTACCTAGTATGGCATTTGTGTGCAGACTTGCCAGTGTGTTCTGCTGTATTTAAGAATGTTTTTAGCAGGTGGACCCTATTTACAACGACGGCATTTGTTCCCCTCAAAATTGATGTTAAACTGAATTTGCTGTTATAAAGAATACATATTTTACATTAAAGCCAATTTGTGCAAACCAAAATGACGTTATAAAGAATTTTGCTGTTGTAATGAGTGCCGTTGTAAAGAGGGTTGACTGTAAATGATGTTTTAGCAAGAAAACACTTGTTAAAGTAATTTTTCTGTTAAGAATTTCTCCTTGCCATGTTGCCAATTTTTTACTTTGTTTTGTAAAAGAGCAGCAGCCAGTAGGGCCTCTACATTTACAAAATATTGTAAACGTTTACACGAGCGCTAGAAAACGAAACGATTCCGTTTAAACGACCATTACCGTTGAAATTTTATTATTAGTCTATGAGACGCCCCCCATACTTTATAATAATTTATAATTATATTACCACAGTGACATCCAATGATGCGCTGTCATTTTCGGGGGTCAACTCGAAGTTTACAGTAACCGACGGTATTAAAAAAGAAATTGACCAATTTCCGACGACAGCAATTATTTCCACTGTATTTGATAATTACATGAATTAGATTTATAAAACATCGGACATAATTATCCTGTTAATTGATAATTACTGTCAGCTGCAAATCTCACCTTCGTGGTAAGCTTATCCTATGAAACACAGGTACTCAGGTGGTCCTAATTTTTTATTGCACAACACGTGTTGTCGGCAGACATAACCTTGCCTCTGATCTGTACCTTATAAAATTAGCTGCCGATTATGACGTAACAATTTTCTGGCAAAACATGTACATGTCATGCTTTGCGTAAGGTACACAGAAGTTAGAAAATAAAGAGTTAAATATCTACGTTTCCAAGGACGCCGTCAAGTACATTAATATTGACTACTGGCGACTAAATAAGCTATTATAACTTGGTGGTGGTTTACCGGGTGTTCAGGTTCGGTTAAACGATGTGTGAATTTTGTAAACGTTTAGCACATATACACGAACCGTTACCGTTTGTCCGTGTAAACGTAGAAGCCCTAGCAGCCAGTCTTCTTGACCTCCACTTAAAAGTGTGCCAGTAATCCTTCCCACCAGTTATGCAGTTTTATTGCCATTTGATGCCAGACTTTGAATTCAGGAGCCCTAAAACACTAAAAAATGGCCATAAATTGATCAATTTTCAGACCTATTATATTGTCTTTAGGGAGTTTTCCTGATAAGAAGGGTAGTTTTCTCTGAAAGTTCAAGAGTTCAGCTTCATAATTAACATATACTGAAGTATAGTGCGCCGCGTATTCAAAATATAGGTACGCCCATTGCTTCAAAGTTTGAACCCTTTCTATACATAATCACTAAACTGACTAAATTCACATTATGACATAATCACCTGTTACAGTGATTCATTACTTAAATTACTTAAATCAGTGATCAGCAAATTATCTATCCAGATCAGTTGAACAAATGATTTGTTTTTCTGTTTTCATCATTTTCAAGAAACACAAATCTTACAAAAGGTAACTTCTTGCCAAAATGTCATTTGTATAAGTGATCATAGCAATCAGCTGATCAAGAAAGTGCTCTGACTGACAAAGGGACAGAATTCTAAAAAAAAAATGAAAGTAAAGTTATGATTTTTGTTCTCTGCATATTGTCAGTGGGTTGCTTTATATTTGTACAAAGTTCTATGAAAATATAGCTGAAGGTTTGAAAGATACAGATGTGACAAAATTTTAAAAATACCGAGGGACATAATTCCATCAAAAATATAGATGGAGTTATATTTCTTGTTCTCTGCATATTATCTGATGATGCTTTATATTATTTGCACCAAGTTCTGCGGAAATATCTTCAATGGCTTTGAATTTATAAAGTAGACAATATATCCATATTGAAAACTATAAAGGGGCATAATTCCATATCTAATGTAGGCAGAGTTACTGTTCTTGTTCACTGCACATCATCTGATAATATTTAATATAATTTATACAAAGTTTCCTGTAGTAAAAGAGCGGATACCATTTCCATACTAAAAATTACAAAGGGGCATATACCATCAAAAATGTAAATGGAGTTATGGATCTTGTTTTCTGCACATCTTCCGATTATGCTTTAAATTTTTACAAAGATTCATGAAAATATCTGATAGGGTTTAAACGTTAAAGGGTGGACACCATTTCCATACGTAAAATTACTAAAGGGCATACTTTCTTAAAGAATGTAGGTGGAGTAATGGATTTTAAAATTGTTCTCAGCATATCCTCTGATTATGCTTTAAATTTGTACAAAAATTCACGAAAATATCTCACATAGTTTCAAAGTTATGAAGTGGACACTTTTTTCATTCTAAAAATTATGAAGAGGCATAATTTCATTAAATGGGTAGGTGATGTTACGGTTCTTGTTCTCTGCACATTGTCTGATGATGCTTTATGTTTGTACCAAGTTTCATGAAAATTGCTCATATAGTTTCAGAGTTAATGGAGTGGACAAGAGTTCCATACTAAAATTTACAAAGGGACATAATTCCGTTAAAAGTGTAGATGATGTTACGGTTCTTGTTCTCTGCACATTGTCTGATAATGCTTTATGTTTGTACCAAGTTTCGCAAAACTATCTCATACAGTTTTAGAGTTATGGAGCGGACTCTATTTTCATACTAAAACTGTTAAAGGGGCTTAATTCTGTGAAAAGTGTAGGTGGAGTTATAGTTCTTTTTCTCAGTACATCATATGATGATGCTGCATATTTGTACCAAGTTTCGGGCCAATATTTCAAATAGTTAATTGAGTTAGGGAGTGGACAAGAAATCCATACTATGATATTTAAAGGGGCATAATTCCATAAACAATGTAGGTTGAGTCACGGTTCTTGGTTGCTGCACATTGTCTAATTGATGCTTTATATTTGTACCAAGTTTCATGAAATTATCTCGATCAGTTTCAGAGTTATTGAGCGGAAATGATTTGAGATGGACTGACAAACAGATGGACAGACAGACAGACAACTATGGGAAAAACAGTATGTCTCCTGTAAAAGGGGGAGACATAATAAATAAACAGAACAAACAACCAACAACAGACTATTTTGACAAGATGTTTTATTATTGACCGGTTTCAGTCATACAATGACCTTTTTCAATAGTAATGTAGTTACATGTACTAAGTATACCAAAAATCAGCTTTCTAGGTAAAGCAATTAAAAAAAAAAATGCAAAAGTCAATAAGGGCATAATTCAGTCATGTTTTTACTAAAATTAGCCCAAAAGTTAATCAGGTTATCTAACAAATCAGGTGGTCTGCACCTTTGCCCCTAGCAGTGTGTCTGGTAAGAGCATCTTAGCTACCATGGTTTTCCCTGGATTTGGGGAACAAACTATCATTTAAAATATTGTAAAAGGGGCATAACTCTGTAGGTACAAGGCCAGTGGAAAAGAAAAAACAACATGTGTCCTCTAATTTTTATGATCAGCTCACCTTTGATATATTAAAGGTAGGTTCCTGGGCTAACAATAACAGTTATGTTCACAAAATATTTTCGTCTTTTTCTGGGAAGTATTGAATTCTCTTATTTTTCTGAATCTGTTGCTACTGAGAAAATCGTCAGATGTTGTAGAAAATAGTCGTTTTCCCTTTGGATTATTTTCTCACGTTGGAATTCCAGTTCTAAAAATAATTATGTTATATGTCTATAACTGGGCAATTTCTGATGTCATTTTCCAAAGGTCAGTTTTCTCATGCCGTGAGCTGTCCTAGAGGTCCTTGCATGGCGGATGGGGTGAAACTATCCCAAAATGCAATGCAGCATGACGTCAGCTGCGTTATCTATTTTTGGCGCGAACTAAAAATAGTGCTAACTGGTGTGCGAAGCACAGTAAGGAAATCCCTTGCAAAACAGCTTTTCTAATATTTTTTTTATTTAAACTTTTTAGTAAAAATTATTCATTCCCTTTTTATAAATGCTTTCCAACAACTTGGATAAAAAATCATCAAAATTATGATGCATTCCAAAGTACAGGAACCTACCTTTAAGGCCTCAGTGGTTACATTTCTTTAGTTATAGACCACCCCTAGAATGCTTTATACTGAAGAGAAAAGGGGCATAACTCGGTAAATAATGAATGTAACACAACATAACTATCATCAGAATGATGAGCACATCAAACACTAACAATGTACCAAAAATCAAAGGTCAAATTTGGAAAAATGTCATACTCAACGAAGGAGCATTATTCAGTCATACTTTTACACAAGTGGCCCAAAAGTTAAGCAGGTGATCTACACCTTAACTCCTAGCTGTATGTGAAATATGAGCATCCTGGCTCCAATGGTTTTTTCAGGATTTTGGGAACAAACTTTCATTTATTAATTTTTTGGAAAAAAAAGAGGGAGGGGGGGGGGGGCATATAATCTGTAAATACAAGGCTGACGGAAGACAAAAAAATATAGGTCCACTAATGTTTTATCTTCAAACCACCTATGACAGAACTTTAACTTTTTAGAAAAGGGACATAGTTCTGTAAGCACAAGGGCCATGGGTAAGAAAAGAACATGAGTATGCTTAATATTTTTAGCTCACCTGAGCCGAAGGCTCACAAGGTGAGCTTATAGTATAGGCTTGGTCCGTCATCCGTCCTCCGTCGTCCGTCGTCCGTCGTCCGTCCACACTTTTAAGCATTAATATCCGCTAAAGTAGCTGGCCAATCTTGATCAAATTTTATGTGTAGCATGGTTGGGGTGGGGGATTGATTGGATATATTTTTGAGACTGATTGGTTTAAAACTGTGGTTACCATGGCAACAGAAAGGTCCCATAGACTTATAATGGGGAAATGTTGTCCGGGCCCTAGCTTCTTCATTTTTGATTGCAACTTCTTCAAACTTGCAGGTATCCAGGACAGTCAAAACATCTCGGACCAGTTAGAATTTGGGCTAGGTTGGATCATTTTTTTCAGAGTTACTTGCCCTTGAGCGATAAAATATTTTCCCATAGACTTACAATGGAGAAAATGTTGTCCGGGCCCTAGCTTCTTCATTTTTGATCGTAACTTCTTCAAACTTGCAGGTATCCAGGACAGTCAAAACATCTCGGACCAGTTCGAATTTTGGCCAGGTTGGATCATTCTTTTCAGAGTTACTTGCCCTTGAGCGATAAAATATTTTCCCATAGACTTACAATGGAGAAAATGTTGTCCGGGTCCTAGCTTCTTCATTTTTGATTGCAACTTCTTCAAACTTGCAGGTATCCAGTTCAGTCAAAACATCTCGGACCAGTTCGAATTTGGGCCAGGTATGATCATTCATTTTAGAGTTACTTGCCCTTGAGCGATAAAATATTTTCCCGTAGACTTACCATGGAGAAAATGTTGTCCGGGTCCTAGCTTCTTCATTTTTGATTGCAACTTCTTCAAACTTGCAGGTATCCAGGACAGTCAAAACAAATCGGACCAGTTCGAATTTGGGCTAGGTTGGATCATTCTTTTTAGAGTTACTTGCCCTTGAAAGATAAAATATTTTCCCTTAGACTTATAATGGGGAAAATATTGTCTGGGCCATAGCTCCTTCATTTTTGATCGCAGCTCCTTGAAACTTGCAGGTATTCAGGATGGCCAAAACATCTCCGACCTTTTCGAATGTGGGCCAGGTTGGATTATTATCCCCTCACACAACGAAGTTGTGGAGGGGATATAGGGTCTGTCCCGTATGTACGTTTGTATGTATGCACGTATGTTCACCTTTAGTCATCGCTCTAGCTACCTCATTTATTATATAATTTTGATATAAGTTCACACAAATATTAGGTATGACATTACCTCGAACGAGTTTGCATTTCAGCATGATGGAGTCAAGGTCACAGTGGCTATTTTTAGCTCACCTGAGTCAAAGGCTCATAGGTGAGCTTATAGTATAGGCAGGCATCCGTCGTCCGTCGTCAACATTTTCAAACGACTTCTCCTCTGAAGCCATGGGGCCGATTCTTTCCATATTTCACATATAGCATCTATAGGTGGGGGGAATGAATAATTGTGTTTTTTGTTCCATTGGCATAAGAACTCTGGTTGCTATGGCAACTTATAGTTTCCATTGACTTATAATGGGAAAAGTGGAAATTGGCAATTTTTTCTGTCTCACTGCAGTTATTTTGATTTTTTTCTACAGAAATGTTTCTTGAGCAGTCTTCTATGATTCGTAAGAATTTTGTTCAAATCGCTGACTTTGATTGGTTGCCATGGCAAAATAAAGGGTAAATTTTCGAAAAAATATAAAAAGATCTTCTTCTCAGAAGCCATAAGAGGGATGAAGCTGATACTTTGCATATATGTTAATGACATTAGCCTCTACATAAATTGTGTTTTTTGTTCCAATCCCATAAGAACTCTGGTTGCTATGGCAACTTATAGTTTCCATTGACTTATAATGGGAAAAGTGGAAATTGGCAATTTTTGCTGTCTCACTGCAGTTGTTTAGAATTTTTTTCTGCAGAAATGTTTCTTGAGTAGTCCTCTACGATTCATATGAATTTTGTTCAAATCGCTGACTTTGATTGGTTGCCATGGCAAAATAAGAGTAAATTTTCGAAAAAAAATCAAAAAAAATCTTCTTCTCAGAATCTATAAGAGGGATGAAGCTGATACTATGCATATATGTTAATGACATTAGCCTCTACATAAATTGTGTTTTTTGTTCCAATCCCATAAGAACTCTGGTTGCTATGGCAACTTATAGTTTCCATTGACTTATAATTGGAAAAGTGGAAATTGGCAATTTTTGCTGTCTCACTGCAGTTATTTAGAATTTGTTTCTATAGAAATGTTTCTTGAGTAGTCCTTTATGATTCATATGAATTTTGTCCAAATCGCTAAATTTGATTGGTTGCCATGGCAAAATAAAGGGTAAATTTTTGAAAAACTTTTCAAAAATCTCCTCCTCAGAAGCCATTATAGGGATGAAGCTGATACTTTGCAT
This sequence comes from Ctena decussata, assembly GCA_963989385.1. Lineage (NCBI taxonomy): Eukaryota > Metazoa > Mollusca > Bivalvia > Lucinida > Lucinidae > Ctena > Ctena decussata. The sequence continues at coordinate 11,502,478 of OZ022514.1, read as the reverse complement.
ACATATTAATGACATTGGCCTGTACCTAAATTATGTTTTATATTATCGTTGCCCATGTGAATTCATTGCTATGGAAACTTAAATTTTCCATAGCCTTGTGATGGGGAAGTGGAAATTTGGCATTTATTTTTGTGATACTGCAGATATTTTGACATAAACTTTACAGAAATGTTCCTGGAGTAGTCCTACCAGCAATATGAATTTTGCCCAAATCCCTGATTTTGGTTGGTTGCCATCGCAACCAAAAGGCTAAATTTTTTTTTTTTTTTTTTTGTTGTTGCCAAAAATCCTCTCAGAAGCCATAAAGGGAGATAAAGCTGAATCTTTTTAGCATAAATGTTTGTGATATTATCCTCTACATAAATGGGTGTTTCATTGCTGTTGTGCATGTTGTTTTGTTGCTGTGGCAACTTAAAGTTTTTTCAGCATAACCTCAGTGCTCAGGTGAGCTACAGGACCAATGGTCCTCTGGTTAGAAAAACTTTGTTATCACTCTAGCGCCTTCATTTGTGGACCGATTTCGATTTAACTTCACACAAGTGATAAGTATGGCAATATCTTAGACAAGTTTGCATTTCAACGTTCTGGGGTCAAGGTCAAGGTCACAGTGGCTATTTTCAGAAAAAACATTGTCATTGCATTAGCGCCTTGATTTATGGACCAAATTCGATTTAATTTCACACAAGTGATTGGTATTATAATATCTTGGACAAGTTCGCATTTCAGCGTTCTGAGGTCAAGGTCAAGGTCACAGTGGCTATTTTAAGAAAACTTTGTCATCGCTCTAGCGCCTTCATTTATGGGCCGATTTTGATTAAAACTTCACAAAAATGTTTAGTATGACAATATCTTGAATAAGTTTGCGTTTCAGCATCCTAAGGTCAATGTCAAGGTCACAGTGGCTATTTTTAGAAAAACTCTGTCATCATTTTAGTGCCTTCATTTATGGAATGATTTCGATTGTACTTCACAAAAGTGATAAATATGATAATATCTTGGACAAGAACGCGTTTTAACGTTCTGGGGTCAAGGTGAAGGACACAGTGGCTATTTTTAGAAAAACTTTGTCATCGCTGTAGCATCTTCATTTAAGGACCAAATTTGATTTAATTTCACACAAGTGATTGGTATTACAATATCTTGGACAAGTTTGCGTTTCAGCATCCTGAGGTCAAGGTCAAGGTCACAGTGGCTGTTTTTTAGAAAAACTCTGTCATCCCCCTAGCTCTTTCATTTATGGACCGATTTGGATTAAAACTTCACACATATGTTTAGTATGACAGTATCTAAAACAAGCTCACATTTCAGCGTCCTAAGATCAATGTCAAGGTCATAGTGGCTATTAATAGAAAAACCTTTTCATCGCTCTAGTGCTTTCATTTATTGACCATTTTTGATTTAACCTTACACAAGTGATAAGTATAGCAATATCTTGGACAAGTTTGCGTTTCAGCATTCTGGGGTCAAGTTCAAGGCCACAGCGGCTATTTTTAGAAAAACTTTGTCATCGCTCAAGTGCCTTCATTTATGGACAGATTTTTTTTATGCCCACGTGACGATAGTCAGGGGGCATTAAGATTTGCCCCTGTCTGCCGTCTGACCATCTGTCCATCCTTTTGTCACTCTTTGTGGTATAGAGTTTGTGTAATCAACTTCTACAGTTTTCAATGGATCTTTTTCTAACTTTGCATGCATGTTGTGGACATATTTGACAGTTTCAAACTATCAGGTTTGTTCAGTTGATGATCCTCATTTTACCTTTGACCTTTTACTCAGGTGAGCGGTTCAGGGCCTCATGGCCCTCTTGTTCCTGGTCTACCCATCTTTGAAATATCAAGTCCCAAGCAGTTGGGGATTTGAAAATCTCAGAGGAACAGCCAACTAAGTAAGAACTTGTACTTTTAGTGAGACATGAGAGAAGTAACCAGGCCCAGAGGTTATAAAACTTGAGTACATTCTCAAACTCAAAATAAAGCACGCTGATTGGCTGCTTCCGAGCACATGCTTTTAGTGAGACTCAGCATGCATGAGAGAAATAACCAGGCCCAGAGGTTATAAAACTTGAGTACATTCTCAAACTCAAAATAAAGCACACCGATTAGCTGCTTCCGAGCACATACTTTTAGTGAGACTAGGCATGCATGAGAGAAGTAACCAGGCCCAGAGGTTATAAAACTTGAGTACATTCTCAAACTCAAAATAAAGCACACTGATCAGCTGCTTCCGAGCACATGCTCGGAAGCAGCCAATCAGTGTGATTTATTTTGAGTTTGAGATTATTCTCAAGTTTTATAACCTAGAACCCAGGTTCGACTGTTCACACAATTGTCTCTTTTATTTCAGGTTCTCTTGATAATAAGCTTCATAACTATGAAATTCTCCATAGCATTAGCATTCATTCTGTGGCAAAAAGAAGCGTGGGAACTATACCAAGGACAGAAATGGACTTGTTCATGTTTGGAAAGTAAGTTATTTTTATTGTTGTTTAAGATGTACGGGTAAATGTCCATATATTTCCACCATTTTTTCAAAGGGAGACGCCGGACCGCGTAGCGCAGTCGGTAGGGCACCTGACTCATAAGTCAGAGGTCCTGGGTTCGAAACCCGGTCTGGCCACATACTTTAGCTTCTCCTTCTGCTGATTCAAGAAGGGCAGTCGTCAGTTACTGGCGAAAGTATGTGCACTTAGTACTGGTTAACCGCTAAGGAGGTCTAAGCCTGCCCAGGAATAGTGTGGTTAGGTTAACTGACTGTCCCGACATGACCATAGCTGTTTGGCGTGGACGTTAAGCATCAAATCAATCAATCAGTCAATCAAAGGGAGACAATTTTTATGACATTTTGTTTGCTTCCCTGGGTAGGGAAACCCTTCCAAAATGGGATCTTCACTTAAAGGAAAGAATTTGCTCCTGTGGAGCAAATTCTTTCCTTTAAGAGTTGACACCACATTGAAAAAGGGAGATAAAGATGAAAATAAGTTTTGTGCTTCCTCTGAATGTGTAACCATTTCATTTTAATTCTTATAATTTTCTTTGTTTGGTTTCTAAAAATTATGGCATATCATGTCTTCTATCACGTAGCTCCCCATGAGAGGTTGCATCCTCGACAGAACTCCAGCAAGTTGAATTGGTTTTAATGAGGTTAACACTTCACACCAAATATTTTCGAAAATGGATGAAAAAGAGTGTGGAATGCTTATTTAGAGCCTACAGCTGCTATTCTATCTGAAGTCCTGATGTAAAATACTCTTTTTAATTGAATCTTCTCTATGAAGGTATGGCTCACAAGGTCTAGAAAGTGTCAAAATTTTCACATTGACCTTTACAACTTATCTCAAAATCAATCATACGGTAACTACAACATGTTAGACTCCCACCATGTTTTGATAATCAGATATAGTGTTCAAACTTCTTGCATCTTGGCAGTAAAATGAACAATACTGGCTAAACTGCAAACATATTATATTGCTAAAATAAATACCAGCACTTGATGTACTGTTACAATAACAGTCTGGAATGAGTGATGAGGTCTAACAGATTTTTCCGCAATATACATTACAAGGGCGTAGCTACCTATACGGCAAATACGCAAGTGCGTATTGAAATTTTGTCAAAATTGACAAAATTTCAAAACGCACCTGCATATTTGCATGCTGGAAATTTATAAATTAGACAAGATTTCAATACCAGTTACCAAAGTGGCTGAAATACTAGCTTTCCCTTCAAGAAGTAGAGAATAAAACATGGTTGTGCGTATTATGAAATTGCCCCTAGTTACGCCCCTGATATATGTGGCCTGCTGCTCTTGTAAGCTGGACAGGTAAATCAGTTATTTTTGCATGATCTTTAATTTGCAGTTCATTGTATTTGAAATTTTTGGCAAGTTCTTAATTTTGTGTTTATCTAATTGTCAGTTGACCATTTCCATTTGTTGGTCAGTTGAAGATATATATGACATTAGATTGGAAGTGCAATGAAAATAAAATGATTGTGAATGTAAAGTGAGTTATGGTCTGCCCTTCCTTTGGAAACACTTAATTACAAATTTGTAGAAGCCTTAAATAACATATCTCATGATTGCAGCTGAATTAACAAATCAGTTTGTTCAGAATAGATAGTATCTTTGCTTCTAGGCATAAGTCTGTTTTTAAAGCATATTTTTTCATGAAAGAAAGGAGTTGGGCCTTATGAGAAATGTTTTGATAAGGTTCCTCAGCATATATTTTCATGAAATTGTAAAGAACTTCTTTTCAGAAAGGTTGTCACAAATGCCTCCATCTCCACCCCACCCCAACCCCTTATTTGGAGCTTTGTTAACAGGAAATATCTCAGAGCTCTAGATAAGAGGGAGTATTTGGTGATAATTAGGGATAATTTTTGTTAATTCTGCATAAAAACATATGTTGTGACCCCTCATCTGAACCGTCTCAACGAGACGGTTCAGATGAGGGGTCACAACATATGGTTTCAATGAGAAATAAAAAAAATTCTCCCTGAATTATCATCAAAAACCCCTCTTATCTAGAGCTCTGCTTATCTGGAGATTTGATAACAGGAAATATTTTTTTCTATTTCAGGAATTTTACTCTAGAGTTAAAGCCAAGCAGAGATTTATTCAGTAAACAATTCAAAATCATTGTTGTGAGTGGAGATAATTCAGAAAAGATTGTGTCAGGCTTTGATCAGAGTCATTTCTACACAGGACATGTAAAAGGTAAAACCATAATGAGTTTAAACATGGTGGGGAATCACGTGATATTTTGTTCCTATATTCCGACATCAGTGGTGGATCCAGAGGGGGTTCAGGGGGTTCGAACGAACCCCCTCTTCAGTCTTAATTATTTCATTTTCATGGGGAATTTCAGGAAAAATTGGTCAAAATGCACAAATCGAACCCCCTCCCCTAATTTGAACCCCCTTTCCAAAATTTCTGGATCCGCCCCTGGACATAATGGGCAAGCAAATTGATCATTATTTCTTTAATACTCAATGAGGTTTCATGCATTACAGTGCAGATACTTACCTTGTCCTTTTTGCAGCAAGTCATTATCAAATAGCTGTTTTCATGCAGGTGGTATTTTTCCAGATAACCTCAAGCAAAGTCTGAAAGTCTGTGCTTAAAGCAATGTCGGAATTTAAACTACAGCTCACAGCATAAAAATACTTAAATAGTTATTTGCTGTGAAAGAAGACAGGGTAACTGCACTTCACTGCATGAAAATTTATAGCATATTAAGGAAATAATGAACAGTTTTCTTATCCCCTCTGTCCAGTACAGGTACAAAATAACCAAGGTAGGTCACGTTATTCCCCACCTTGTTAAAGTATACAGGTAAACTATACCTTCATGTTTTTTGTCATTTTTACAAAGGGGAACAGCGTTGTGATCTCACTTTTGTTTCTGTTGATGGCAAAGACCTTCCAAAATGGGTCTACTCTTAAAGGAAAGAATTTACTCTAAGGGGAGAAAAAAATTCTTTCCTTTACAAGTTGATCCCTATTTGGAAGGATAGCAAAAATGAATATGTCAGAGTTGCTGCCCCTGAACATGTACTCATTCACCTCAGATACTGTACAGTCCCTTTTTCATGCTATGTTTGGATGGATGGATGGATGATGTGATTTTAGGTCCTTTTCAACAGTATTTCAGTCATATCAGGACGATGAGATTGTGATAATGAAAGGCTGTGTGCAGTGGAACCCTGTTTACAGTAGGAAAGATTCTCGCCTCAAGCAGGGCTCGAACCCAGATCAGCTAGATCAGTAGGCCAGTGCTTAACCTGCTGAGCTACCAGGGCTCTGCTATCTTTGGGGTTCATTCTTACTGAGTGGACTGTGTTTCAATAAGACATGAGCCAGCTTAGGGATACCATGTCGATTTGAAGCCATTGTATAAAATATTCCCTGATTGGTCAGAATGAATTTACCCAACAGAAAGTTGGAAATATTCAGTAACCATAAGGTCAACATGTCAGAATATTTGGTACATAAGGTGAAATTCACCATGATGCCATAAAGACCCAGATATTGAGGCAGAAGCTCCTTAGCGAACAATGTAGATCCAAATCAGACTGCTCTGCCCGGGTCTTTCTTACTCAAATGATGGTCACATCAGCTGATTGTGGTACTAAATTCATTGTCTTCAAATTATAGGATTAATAGATCAGTCTTATGTTATTATAGGCCCAACCACTTAGGAGATCTAAGCCTGCCAAGGAATAGTGTGGTTAGCTTAACTGACCATTCCAACTTGACCATCGTAGCTGTTTACAGTGGACGTCAAGCAATAACACAACAACAACAACTCATTTCTAATGAACTTACAAATATAATGTGACATCTGATTGGATAACGTCAAAAGTTTGCGACAGTATATTCTGCGATATACTGTCGCAAACTCGACTTCATTATAAAATGTCACTTCTCATTGGCTGACATTTGGTTTTACGCTGCTGAAAGCGTTTGCAATGGATGCAAAAAAAGCACACTTTGAAAGGTGAAAATTTTAAAAAGTACATTAGAATAGGGATAACTATATTGAAAATTGTCATTTGGGGCGGTAAGTCGTGGGTTTTATGGTTGGAATTTTTGTTTTACGGCGTCCAACCATAAAAACGACGATTTACCTCCCTAAATGACAATTTGAATACCCTAATTTAATGTACATGTATACCTGTAAGAGAAAGTTAATAATGATGTTTCGTTACCTAGGTGAGACAAATTCCCGAGCTGCCATTCATGTTGATGAAGACAATATGGCTACTGGGGTGTTTACTTCAGAAGATGAAGAATATTATATGGAGGTAAGAAAATTCTACACTGCAAACTGCATGCAAATTCCATGCAGATTGCTTAAAAAGAGTGGCTTTCAGTGAGTATGGAATTCCGTGAAGATTGCCAGATAAGTATGGAATTCTAGATTCCACTTCTCCTGTTTTGCTTTTACTGTGCATGAATTGCAAGATACAATAAGTATAGAATTTCATGCAGATTGACAAATAAATGTGGAATTCCATGTAGATTGCCAGATAAGTATGGAATTCCATGAAGATTTCAAAATAAGTATGGAATTCCATGAAGATTGTCAGATAAGTATGGAGTTCCATGAAGATTTCCAGATAAGTATGGAATTTCTTGCAGATTGCCAAATAAATATGGAATTCCATGAAGATTGCCAGATAAGTATGGAAATCCATGAAAATTGCTAGATAAATAAGGAATTAATTGTAGACTGCCAGATAAGTGTGAAATTCTTTGCAGATATGTATGGAATCAAGTTGTGTGTAGAATTCCATGCAGATTACAAAAGATGGCTAGATAAGTATGGAATTCCATGCAGATTTCCTAGTAAATATTGAATTTCATGCATATTACCAGCTAAGGATGGAATTCCATGAAAATTGCCATAGAACTATTGAATTACATAATGTAGCCTGCTTAGTTTTAACTTTGCTTAATGCATTATTGCCATTTATGCATGTGCAAATGCATGAATGTCTGATGTATAATGTTCCCTGTCTACTGCAGAGGTCACTTTTTGGATGCACCAACTGGGTTGAGGGAATTACAGTAAAATCCTAGGGAGCAGTCTGAGGTTAAAAGCTAGAACTGGGATAGACGTGTAAAGGCAAACAGTGCAGTATAGAATCAGATCAGACTGCTCCCATAGGAATCAAAGTTAGAAAATGTTTGTGGAATTTGAGCCATTGTGGCTAAAATAGAGGCATTCAAGAACCTAGAAAGAATGATATGGTACTTGGTGTAATTTTGATGAATGCATACACATCAAGGGAAAATATATCCAATGTGGAAGTGTTTATCTCCTTTGTTTATAGGAGACTACTCTATGAGGAATGAATTTGCACCAAGCTCCCATTCAAAGACTACTCTTTAAGGAAAGAATTTGCACCAAGCTCCTATTAGGAGACTTCTCTTTAAGGAAAGAACTTTCTCCCATCTGGGAGAAAATTCATCCCGTAAAGAGAAATCCCCTATAAGAATGGATACAAACAACAGGCAAACAAAATTCTTCTTTCCTTAAGTTGCCTCCCTTTGGCAAGGGAGATAAAACCTATTCCACTTTTGATGTATATCCATTCGTCTTGAATCAGCATGACTTGCTTTTGATTGGCCACTATGCAGGTTTCTATTTCATTACTGAAAATATTGTTAAAGGTATAACATGGATTTTAGCAAAGCTTATTTAATTTATAGGACATGTATTCATTATTATAAGAAAAATTTATTTAATTTGTAGGACATATACCAGTTCTGTACCAAAACCTCAGTTTTTTTCCGTCTTTTTCATCAAATATCTATGTTGAAAAAAACTGGCATGTTTTTGACATATAAACGTCCGATGAAAAAAATGAAAAAAACATGATGTTTTGGTACAGAACTAGACATATACATGTAGTCATAATTATAAAGCTTATTTAATTTATAGGGCATGTATTCATAATTATAAGCATTTAAAAATAAAGATGAAATGTATCGAAGGTGAATGAGTACACTTTCAGGGGAAACAACGCTGTCATTGTCTTTTTTGCCTCCCTTCTCAATGGAGGCAAACAGTTAAAGAGAAGAGTTGGCACCCCTAGAAGCAAGAATAGACTCCATTTTGGAAACGCTTCGTTGTCCACGGAAGCAAACAGGAAATCACAAAAGTTACCCCCCTTTGTAAAAATGGCAGAAAAACATGGGGGTGTACCCATACACCTGAAAAAGTGCTTGAGCAAGGTGCAGAAATACTGTAAATCAGGTTTTGACTTGTAGAGGTCCTAGAAAAAATAGTTCCAAAATATTTTTAGCATATTTTGCCATTTAAACAAAATTTTAATGATAACAGGGTATAATCGATTTTGCAAATTTTCGCTTCCTGCAGAGACTGTACATCATATTTGGCTTCCGCCGAGACTGTCCGAGAACTATTGCTTCCTGCCGAGACTTCTGTACATGCTAAATGGCTTCCTGCAGAGACTGTCCACGTGATTCTGCTTCCTGCCGAGGCTCTCGGCAGGAAGCAGAGTCACGCAGACAGTCTCTGCAGGAAGCTAATGTTCGAGGACAGTAGTCCCTGCAGGAAGCAAGAGTTCGCGGATAGTCTCGGCAGAAGCCAAATATGATGTACGGTCTCTGCAGGAAGCGAAAATTAGCGGAATCCATTATACCCTGTGATGATGTGGTCCGTGAAGCTGTTCTAATGAGGTATACAATGTATGTATTTTGTAGAAATATACAAAAAAATTACTCCACTGTTTACATCTAAAAAAAAAATTTCTGGAATCTGACCACACTAGTCCTGAATTCATAAGTACATTTAAGGCACTTCCAGGTATAAATGTCCTTTTTGAGAAATTGAGAACCTAAACTAGCCTGTAATAAAAAAAAACTGATTTACAGTACCTAGATAATGTAAATATCAGCTTTGCCATAATTTTGGCATGTAAACCTGGTTTAATTTTCATTTTGAGCAGGTTGACAAATTTACAGTTGTTACTTATGAAATACAACCTGTAATCTACAGAGAGCAAAGCAAATGTCTGTATGCATAACAAAAATAGTGCCAGAAGAGAAAAATGTTGGCATTTACAGTGTTTGTAATCAGCCACCTCATCTGGATCTACGTTCTTTGACCTCTAGTCTTTGCATTTTCAATATTAGTCCAGGCAAACTGGCGATTTTTTCCCTAAACCCAAAACAAATTGCAACAAAAGCTTTTTTTGCATTTTTGTTGAGAACTAATATTCACATATGACATATCAAAAGTAGGATAAAATCGGATAATGCAAAATATATTTTTTCTGCATTTTTACAAGCGCCTATTTGTGTCTTAAATATACCAATTATTTGTAATGTTTTGTATGATATAACATTATTTGCTGTGAGTTTTATTTCTAAAAACCTATTCTACCTCTGCCAGAATTGAATCTAGAAGCTTAAGATTGAATTTGGCATATTTTTTTGTTGAATGTAAAGCCATCTAGGTCTAAAAATGGTATAAATTACCCCTCCCACTTTAATCTACCTTAAAATTTGAAGTGAAATTTTGAAGGTCAGAAACTGAACTGCAACAAGAAATATATCATACTGATGACTTTGCTTAACATAAACATGCTTCAATTGAGAATACTGATCTCTGAAGGAATGAGAAGCCCGAAACAAAGACACAAAGAGCAGAATACTACATGCATAATAACACAAACAGTGTAACATACTTATGAATAGTCTTTGTAAATCTCCTCGGCAGGATTTATGAACGGGACCACTAAACATTGCTAAGTACTAAATATGTATGCTCTGGGCCTCACGGTTTCAGGGAAGATGATTTTTTAAGATGTTTCCCATTATAAGTCTATGGGAGCTAATGACCCCAGGGGCATGGCCAATTTGGACCCCAGGGTCATGGTTGGCAGGATTTATGTACGTAACAACTAAACATTGCTAAATACTAAATATGTAAGCTCTGGGCCTTATGGTATCAGAGAAGAATTTTGAAGGTTCTTTAGAGATATAGCTCTATATAAAAAAATGACCCCCTGGGGAGGGGCCAGTTTTGACCCCAGGGGCTTGATTGGCAGGAGTTATGTAGGGGACCACTAAACATTGCTACATATACTACATAAATATTTAAGCTCTGGCCTCATGGTTTCAGAGAAGATTTTTTAAGTTTTTCCCATTATAAGTCTATGGGAGCCAATGATTGATCCGGGGGGCAATTTGGATCCAAGGGGCATGGTTGGCAGGATTTATGTACGTGACCACTAACCATTGCTACATACTAAATATGTGAGCTCTGGGCCTCATCATTTCAGAGAAAAGATTTTAGATGGTTCTCAGCTATATAGCCCTATATTAACAAATGACCCCTGGGATGGGGCCAGTTTGGACCCCATGGGCATGGTTGGCAGGATTTATGCAGGGGACCACTAAACATTGCTAAATACTAAATGTTTAAGCTCTGGGCCTCATGGTTTCAGAGAAGATTTTTTAAGTTTAACACTTCATAAGACAATGGGAGCTAATGCTTCTGGGGCGTGGTCAATTTGGACACTAGGGGAATGGTTGACAGGATTTATGTTAGTGACCACTAACCATTGCTACGTACTAAAGATGTGAGCTCTGGCCTCGTGGTTTCAGAGGAGATTTTTGAAGGTTCTTTAGCTATATAGCCCTATATAAACAAATGATCCCCTGGAATGGGGCCAGTTTGGACCCCAGGGGCATGGTTGGCAGGGTTTATGTAGGGGACCACTAAACACTGCTACATACTAAATATATCAGCTCTGGGCCTCACCGTTTCAGAGAAGAAGATTTTTTAAGTTTTATCATTATAAGTCTATGGGAGCTAATGACCCCTTCGGGGTGGCCAATTTGGACCCCAGAGGCATGGTTTGCAGAATTTATGTACGTGACCACTAACTATTGCTACATACTAAATATGTAAGCTCTGGACCTCATGGTTTCAGAGTGGAAAATTTTTGAAGGTTCTTTAGCTATATAGCCCTATATGAACCAATGGGCCCTAGGGTGGGGCCAGTTTCGACCACAGGGGATGGATTGGCAGGAGTGATGTAGGGGACCACTAAACATTGCTACATACTAAATATATAAAGTTTCAGAGAAGAAGATTTTTTAAGTGTTTCTCATTATAAGTCTATAGGAGCTTTATGTTGCCATGGCAACCAGAGTTCCAACCTGATCTGCCCTTTAACCTTATGCAGTCAATCCCCCACCCCAACAATGCTACACATAAAATTTGATCAAGATTGGGCAGATGGTTTAGGAGGTATGTTTAAAGTGTGGAAGACGACGACGGACTACGGACCAAGGCTATACTATATGCCTTCCTTGACAGGTGAGCTAAAACCCTAAAGAACATCCCATATTTTAACATGAAATTTCCAATTCCATAACCTAGACCTCAAGGTCACTGAAGGGCAATGGTGTAAAACGTAAGACCATTATCTAGCATAAGTGAAAGTATCAAGAGGCCGACATCGGGGTGACAACAATAGCTCTTCCTGAAAGTCGTTCAGGCGAGCTAAAACTGACTTCTTTCCAGAGGAGTGGGCGGGGTGGGGAGGTGGCTGTTAGGCGGGAAGGGTTATAATTTGTACATTTGAACCAGAGAAGTAAACGTTTTACCATTTGTGAATGCAAAAATGTCACGGAGGTCATCACCTAATATCCCATAGCATGTCCAAGTTATCTGCATATTTAACCCTCTAGTGGATTATCCTTTCAACACATGAAGTATTTAGCCAGGCCACGTAGTGCAGTCGGTAGCGCGTCGAGAGCCAGAGGTCCTGTGTTCGATACCCGGTCCGGCTTCTTAATTCCGTTTCTCATTCCGCTGATTCAGGAAGGACAGTTGTCAGTCACTGGCGAAAGTATGTGCACTTAGTACTGCTTAACTGCATAAGAGGTCTAAGCCGGCAAAAGAATAGTGTCGTATGGTTAATTGACCATCCCGACATGACCATGGCTGTTTACCGTGGACGTGAAGCAACAAAACAACACTCTCAGATGTCCCGCCATTTGATAAATAGGAGTTACATCAAGCTGTTTTCTTCTTTTGTTCTGTCACAGTCTTCATTTAAAAACATTGATTCTGTTTACTATCTTCAGTACCATCCATATTGTCCATCTGAATAGAGGTTATGGTAAAAGCAAAATTTGCACTGGTGGGTGGGGTAAACCAATAGTAATATACTATATAATCGACCGATTATGCATAATCAGCAAACGAAAGCTAAAGAACAGTATATAACTGTTTTATCAACGACTTCTATAGATTTAACTTGTTTAGAAATGATGTTTAGAAGTGGCTTTCCGACCAAAAGTAGCAGTGCAGTGGTTTAAATCCTTTGAAAACAAGACATATGAAAAAAATCAAGTTTCGCATCCTCCGATTTTGTCCTACTTTTAGTATGTTAAAAATGTAGGTCTTAGGAGCTTATTACTGCAAAGAAACCTTTTGTTGCAATTTGTTTTAGGTTCCCCTACAATTTGACTGGACTATATTATGTAGCTTGGATTAAACATTTTTTGAAATGTTGCAGACGTAAGTTTTGTCTGCTTTTTTGGTTAAGATAAGCATACCCAGCAGTTATCAAGGTATTTAGGCCTTTTACAATGCATACAGAATTATTATAGACCGTAACATTTTATACATGCTAGTCTAAATGCACAAGTATATAGCCTTAGTTTAGAAAATTGCTTTAAAACCTGCTTTCAGCCAGTTCATAGACATGTTGATGACTCTGATGCTCATTTTCGTTCTTCTTCTGCAATGGTAGCTTACAGGAGGTCGGATATTAAGACTGAGGGATCAGAGTGAGTATTTTCCTAGTTGTACTAAATGAGTGTCTCAAGGGGGGTATCTCTGCAATCGAGGGAGTGGTTGTGGTCGGGCGATAATGCTCGGTAACTTTCAGTGAGGGGTGTCATACTAATTTTGATACTAAAAGGGCAAGGGCCTACTAAGCTTGCAGTAGGTGCGGATGGGGGTTGTTTGGACATTTTTCTCTCCCCTATCATATCTCTTTTCTTTCTCCCTCTCACCGGGAGACGGCTCAATATAGACTGAAATACTGTCTCAAAGAGCCGTTAGACCCTGAACAACCAACCAACCGCTGCCATCAGTTATTATTAAAATCCCAGATCCAAAATTAGATTGCCTTCAAATGCAAACTATTTACTCTCCATGCATAAATTTTTTTAAGGGACTCAATTTTGCAGTGTCTCCCATTTGCTTAACTTGTATCATGATTGTAAACTCATTTAGCAAACACTGATATTGGGTCACTGGGTGCATTAACGTTAAAGCACCAAAAAAGTTGAAACAGTTAAAATTGCAAACAGTATAGAACCATCTGGATCTACACTTGTGCCCTCTAGTCTTTGAATTCTCAATGTGGTTATAGCTTGGCAGAAACATTTTTTTTAATTTTGCAGACATACATTTTGTTGTCTGCTTTTTGGGTACAGTCGAATCTCGATAGTTCGAACGCCGATTTTTTGAAACTACCGGATTTTTCGTAGTTAAAACACGGTCCCGATCATAAACCCATTAATTCTATGCAAATACACTTCCCCAAATTCGAATTTCGATTATTCGAATACTTGGATTTTTCGAAAGGAAAATTAGGTTCCGATGGAGTAAATTCACTATAAATATCCCTCTATTATTCGAAATCAAAATTCATGTTCCAATTTTATCCCGGAAAATAACACCTATTGTCATCGATGAGATAAATATTTACACCCTCACCTGAACAGGTAATTATCGCTTCACGACCACTAACGTTTTGATGGCTTAGTCTGTCTAATTGCATAATTGACGGGGATTATCTTGTTTGAAGTTTGTAAATTTAAAGGCTAAATGTGATGGCTTTTGTAACTAGCATATGCTCTGACTTTAGCATGCGCATCCGAACTATGGTTTCGTTCGGTTTGCGCACAGATCATACGGTTTGCACACGGCACTAAACAGAATCTCTAGCTACACTGCGCAGACTGACAGGCTGGTTTGAGTATTGGTTGTTTCCAAATACATTGACTCCGAATGACCAAGGTTAGGCTGGTTTGAGTATTGGTTGTTCCCAAATACATTGACTCCGAATGACCGAGGAACCTTTTCCGTGACACAGCTAAGATGACCGGCTGAGTCATTTTTCTGAAAACAAAAGTAGCTCAGTTCTCGGAAACATAAAGGGAAAGTGAAAGTACGGTAAAGTCTGAGATAGGAACAAGTCAGCGTTAAGCGGCTAGCCTGTTTCCCTTCAGTCTGGCTTTGATCATTGTCATAAACAGTTGATTTGCAGAGTTGGAAAAATGTTCGGCAGCGGTGCTGCTTTCGGACAATACACGTCGGCATACATGTGCCAAACACGCGGGGTAGTCTCGTGATATTAAATGATCGTGGATGTTTTGGATATGTAATATTAATTATTCTACGTTCTGACTTTGTTTTCATTGATTTGTAAATCCATGACCGTCAGTAAGCATATAGAGAAATACAATATCAGACTGTCTGGAAACCGCCGTAATAACGAATTCCGGAAATGTACGGAAATGAACGGGAGAGGCCGAATTCGAAAATTCGAACTACGGATAATTCAAATGAAATAGTGAGGTCCCTTCAGTTCGAATTATCGAGGTTTGACTGTACTTTAATGGTTAATAGTTAAAAGAATGGAGGTGGAGTGGAGTGATAGAAGGCTGGGAGGTTGGTAGAAGTAGATATATTTAATATGGAAATTCATACAAATTTAAAGAGTAACTACACTTCAGGAACTGACTGAATCAGATCCCAAACCCTATCTATCTATAGTATAAATGATCATAGTACCCTGTACTATGTACTTATATTATTTGCCAATAAAGAATGCTTCAAATAAAGGCTATAGATGAGTGCTTTAACTTGTTTTTACCACTGCTGTAAGCAATTGGATGCACAAGCACATTCTACCCATGTCAGGTGAAAATGTGTCACATAGCTTGTGTCAGATCAGCCTGTCATCTTAAGTCGTTTATGTTATCAGAACAGGAACTTGGCTTTTTACAGCCTTGGCATAATCTCCATGCTAATCTGTTTCTTGATGTTCACATCCTGTTTGTGACAAATTTACATAATTATATAATATATTGAGGATCTTACACGAGTGGTCATTTCACATGAAATTTATGAGAAGAGCCTTCAGTGAGTTTCATAAATTTC
This sequence comes from Ctena decussata, assembly GCA_963989385.1. Lineage (NCBI taxonomy): Eukaryota > Metazoa > Mollusca > Bivalvia > Lucinida > Lucinidae > Ctena > Ctena decussata. Next base: position 11,486,755 of record OZ022514.1, on the reverse strand, counting down.
ATATCAGGAGCGCCAAAGTGATATTACATCTGTGGTCATACGTTTTTTATGACACAACGTTATCCACTAAATAACAGCAACGTCATATGATAAAAAACATTTTCATTGCATGTAACCCAAAATTAAAATAGTATTTTTTCAAAAGCAAAAACATAAAGAGGATGCACGAATTTGCTTTTACTGGGATAGAGCTTTGGATGTTAAACATGTACATGTATTGGATTTGCATATTTTTTTGTCCTGATCTGTAACTGAATCAGACTTTTCTTGAAACAGGCTCAGCAAAATGTGTCATTTAAGTCTCTTAAAAACATACATTTTCCTTGAAAAGTAAGAAATAATATCTCAGAGTTCCCATCAAAATTTGACACTTCTTGGTTCTATATATGCAAATTTTAATAATGAAAAAAAACAAAAAAACAATGTCTTTTTGCCTTTAAAAACAACTTTTGATCCCTGTGAAATTTCAAATGAGTGGAAATGAAAATCTGACACATTTTCAAAATGCCACTTTGGACCTGACACACTTGAGCAAGCAGAAGAAGAAGAACAACAAGAACAAGACAAAAACAAAACAAAAAACAGTGTTATATTTTACATAATTTTTACTTTGTTTGGACTTAATTTCTTAATTTGCTTTTTATATTTCTAGGGGAGGACTATGTGGATCAGTTCATCCCAACTCATCGTCGGACTTTGATGAGATTATCTTTGACACATTCAGTCCAGGTATTTTTTACTTTAAACTCTTTTAAGGTGTAAAGGGAGGCTACATTTATTGATTCACAATTTTATGACTTAAATTCATATACATACAAGTATTTACATGTGCCAATAGATTGGACATAGGCACTGCCTATTAGGGCTGGGACGAGTACCAAGGTACCCGAGTCCGGGTCGGGTAGATCAGTTACATGGGAACATATTTACTACCCATTACCCAAATGCTTATTTTCATTTAATATATTAATATTCTTTTTCAACAGAATTCCAAGCAGTTAGATCAAAGTTTAGAGTGACTATCTTGTATAAGTTGCAATCATATATTGCCAAACCATTTTTGCATATTATAACAGGGAGATTTCTACATTTTTGTGTCCTTCCCATGCACACATATGCAAATAACAGATACCTTACATATTATTTGATCCAAAATTGTATTTTCTAACGGCAAACATGCTCAAAATACTATGGTAATGGGTACCCGTGTACAGGCTGGTAATAGGGACTCGGGTACCCAGATACAAAATCTCTACCCGTCCCAGCCCTACTGTCTATATTTGTCCTCTCCAGGCTACATTTGTGATGTTCTGTTTGGTTCCTTGCCCAACAAAATAGTTATAAGTTGGGATCTACCCTTAAAGAAAAGAGTCTGCTCCTATTGGACTTAATTCTTTCATTTAAAAGTTGACTCCCATTGAATAGGGAGAGAAAAAAAAATGACAGTCACATTTCCTTAAAGTGTACCCATTTACCTTACTTTTGCATATATGCTAATGTTCTAATTAATACCCCCAGTGTGTTGTTATTTGCAAGTCCTGTAAATGACATTCTTGAAACAGAATTTGTCCAATGAATAGCTAATATGGACGTCTAAAGCCAGTCTTTTGGGAATTTGGCCAGAGGGGTGATTATTAGAAAAAAATGGTACATCAGAAGACAGGTTTTCTCACGGTTGGCTTATACACAGGAGGTGCCCATTCTTGCAATGTTGTTTCACCATAAATTCAATATCATCGTGTTGAATGAATATCAATACAATATTGTTTTATCTTTTGTGTGACTACTAGGCATATCGTTTTAATTTCAGAATCTGATGTTCATCATCGGTATAAGAGAGCCACCAGTGATCTTACATCATGTCCAGTTATTGCCGTAGCAGATTATAAATTTTACCAACACATGGGTCGGAGCAATAACTTTACTACTGCCAATTACATTGTGAGTACCAGGGGCCGTATTTATAAAACGACTTAAGTCGTTGCTATGCTGTTGCTAAGGGTAAATTTCTATGTTGGAGATTCCCTACAACTATGAAATTTGCTCTGGAGGAACAGTCTTTTTCAGATTGTTCCTCCAGAGCAAATTACATAGTTGTAGGGAATCTGCTTTATAGAAATTCAGCCTTAGCAACAGCATAGCAACCACTTAAGTCATTTTATAAATACGGCCCCAGGGCCATGGTAAATTATTACTTTTTTACATTAACCGAGTGCTCAGAAAAAGTGTCACCTGACCCTAAAAATGGGGATACCCCTACCTGAGAAGTCACAACTTCCACAAACTTTAACGGATTTTGCTTATATTTCACCCAGTTACAACCATATGTATGCCGCCATGTAGCAGAAGCTATCAAGGTCATATGACCTCCATATCAAGGTCTTGTGGCCTCATGCAATTTAACCAGGATCTGTTTAACATACTTAAAGAAAAAAGAAATACAAGATACCAGTACTAGTGTATGCTTCATAGACTTGCTTGCCTGGGCACAGGTGTTATTACTGAACATGTATCAACAGAAAAAGTTTTGATGGATTTAACTGTGAATACCATATTACTCCTAATAAATTCATTCATTAGTGGCATCTTTAAAAAATTTGGATGGTAATTAGAGATCAAAAGACACATCATAAGCATACAAAAAAATGCTAAAAACTTTTTTTTGATTTGAAACTCATTGAAATAATTTTAGGTGCAATTGATTCTTTTAGATGTAGGGAAACAGTGCACCGGTAGCTTTTATTTCAGGCCTTACTTTAGTGTATATTTATTTATGACAACATATTACATGTATGTATTTTTGAGAGTTAAAAAAATAAGCATTTCATCTCTCAATTTTCTCATTTCACGTCTCAGTTGTGGTAGTTATACTGCAAGTTTATTTGATTTCTTCCTTTTTTGCAGGCCAATATTTTCAACAGAGTTAACAGCATTTACAGAGGCACAAACTTTGGTTTGGGGACTGGATATGGAGTAGAAATAGATACGGTTGGTACCAAAAGTAGGCCATGTTTAGGAAAACAACTTAGTAACTTCCTGTTTTGCATCCCTGGAAGACATTCCCTTCCGAAATCAGGTGTACCTTTAGAGGAAAGAATTTGCTACCTTTTCCCTTTCCTTTAAGAATAGACCCCAGATAAAATGGGAGTCAGGATTGAAAAAGACAGAGTTGCTTCCCCCAAAAGTATGCCCATTCACCTTTGAAGGAGCACCCTTGTATGAGGGATTTAATAGAGAGACAAGTCTGATGTAAAAATGACACTTAGATTATGAAGACAGTGTTCATCCTAGAAATTCTTAACTCTTTAAAGACAGGACTTCTCTGCCGGGGGGTCTGGTTCCCATCTCACAACAGATTTACCTGTACAGGTAAAGGTGTAAAAATTTATTCAACCAATCAGTTGGCCAGAATCACCAGTTATGACCATTTTATTGGCTGACTGGAGGTGTTGACACTATGTGATCAAGAGACAGAATGACACTTTCGAAGTTAATCCTCTTTATATAGTACCACCCCTGTCTTTAAGCCCCAGTGACGAAATTAGCAAATTTTGCAAACAGCATAGATCCTGATGAGGCGGATCATAATGAGCTGCCTCATCTAGATCTACAATGTTTGCCCTCTAGTCTTTGAATTCTCAATATGAAATTTCTTGGTCAAGGCATTTTTTTAATTTTTGCAGACGTAAATTTGGTCGTCTGCTTTTTGGTGCTTAAAGACTTAAAGTCACCTGATGTTGCCATTGGAGATATCAGTCTGGGCCATTTCAGGAGCATTCTGGGCATTTTCAGGTGCTGTTTCATTGGAAAAAGATGAGTCATATGCTTCCTAGTTTAAATCACAGTTTGAGACTTGTAAATAACTCTTCCATTCTTTATTCACAGATGGTCATACATAATGCCCCGACAACCAGTGGTTCAGAATATGAGTACAATATAGAGAAGACAAACTGGGGAACTATGCAGTTACTTGAGGTGAGAGGTCACAGAAATTATCACATACTCAGTAATACCGTAAAAATTCTAAAAATTGGGACACCTAAAATAATTACCGTAATTGTTCGGAAAATGGAATAGTTCGATTTTACAATGCAGAAATGCTTCCAAAAGATGCAGATAGAGTAGCAAATAGTGCAGACCCTGATCAGACTGCTCCTATAGGAGCAGTCTGATCAGGGTCTACACTGATTGCTTAGTCTTATCTGTCCCAATACATGTAGTATGATGGATGGATGACTTGTGATTTTTACATCGTTTTCAACAGTATTTAGCTCACCTGAGCCGAAGGCTCAGAGGTGAGCTTATAGGATGGGAGTCGAGCCGTCGTCCGTCCGTCTGTGGGTGCGTGGGTGCGTCAACACTTTCAAACATAAATATCTCAGAGACCAGTGGGCCAATCGCAATCAAATTTTATCTGAAGCATCATTTGGGTGGGGGAAAGGCTGCATTAGGTTTTGGTGCCCTTCAGCTCAGAACTCTGGTTTCCATGGCAACAGATAGCCCCCATAGGGTTATAATGGGGAAAACGGCGTCATCACGTTTTCTCAACTGTTTTTGATTAGATCCTTATCATACTTGCAGGTAATGATGACATACACAAGAGCTTGGATGAGTTCGAAATTTGGCCGGATTCGAGCACAGACAACGGAGTTACCTGCCCTTGAGCGTTTGAAAAAAATCCCATAGGGTTATAATGGGGAAAATGGCGTCATCACGTTTTCTCAGGTGTTTTTGCTTAGATCCTTATCATACTTGCAGGTAATGATGTCATACATAAGAGCTTGGATGAATTCGAAATTTGGCCGGATTCGAGCACAGACTACAGAGTTAGCTGCTCTTGAGCGTTTGAAAAAACCCCTAGTGTTATAATGGAGAAAACAACTTCATCACATATTTTTAGAAAAACTTTGTCATCGCTCTATTGCCTACATTTCTCAACAGATTTTAAAATAACTTCACACAAATGTAGGGCATGACAATATTTCGAGCAAGTTCGACTTTCAGGATGCTGCGCCCAAGGTCAAGGTCACTGTGGCTATTTTTAGAAAAACTTGGTCATCGCTCTAGCCCCTACATTTCTCAACGGATTTTAAAATAACTTCACACAAATGTAGGGCATGACAATATCTCGAGCAAGTTCGACTTTCAGGATGCTGCGCCCAAGGTCAAGGTCACTGTGGCTATTTTTAGAAAAACTTTGTCATCGCCCTAGCACCTTCATTTCTCCATGGATTTTGAAATAACTTGACACAAATGTAGGGCATGACAATATCTCGAGCAAGGTCAACTTTCAGGATGCTGCGCCCAAGGTCAAGGTCACTGTGGCTATTTTTAGAAAAACTTTGTCAGCGCTCTAGCACCTACATTTCTCAACGGATTTTAAATCAACTTCACACAAATGTAGGGCATGACAATATCTCGAGCAAGTTTGACTTTCAGGGTGCTGCACCCAAAGTCAAGGTCACTGTGGCTATTTTTAGAAAAACTTTGTCATCGCTCTAGCGCCTACATTTCTCAACGGATTTTAAATCAACTTCACACAATGTAGGGCATGACAATATCTCAAACAAGTTTGACTTCCAGGGTGCTGCGCCCAAGGTCAAGGTCACTGTGGCTATTTTTAGAAAAATGTTTGTCAGCACTCTAGCACCTACATTTCTCAATGGATTTTAAAATAAATTCTCACAAATGTAGGGCATGACAATATCTCGAGCAAGTTCGACTTTCAGGGTGCTGAGCCCAAGGTCAAGGTCACTGTGGCTATTTTTAGAAAAACTTTGTCATCGCCCTAGCACCTTCATTTCTCCATGGATTTTGAAATAACTTGACACAAATGTAGGGTTTGACAATATCTCAAGCAAGTTCGACTTTCAGGATGCTGTGCCCAAGGTCAAGGCCACTGTGGCTATTTTAAGAAAAACTTTGTAATCGCTCTAGCACCTACATTTCTCAATGGATTTTAAAATAAATTCACACAAATGTAGGGCATGACAATATCTCGACGAAGTTTGACTTTCAGGGTGCTGCAATCAAGGTTTTTGATTAGATCCTTATCATACTTGCAGGTAAGGATGACATACATAAGAGCTTGGATGACTTCGAAATTTGGCCAGATTCGAGCACAGACTACGGAGTTAGCTGCCCTTGAGCGTTTGAAAAAAATCCCATAGTCTTATAATGGAGAAAACAACGTCATCACATTTTCATTTTTCATCGGATCCTCTTCATACTTGCAGGTAATGAGGATATGCATAAAAGCTTGGATTAGTTAGCATTTCAGCTAGATCCCACCCCTGACTATGGAGTACCTGCCCTGAGCATCCAAAAAATCAATTTCGCCACTTTTCTTCGTTTCTACTGATCAGATCCTTTTCAAACTTGCAGGTAATGAGGGAATGCATAATATCTTAAACAGGTTCAAATTTTGGCCAGATCAGGCCAACCACTACGAAGTTAGCTGCCCTTGACAGCTCTGTCTATTGTGCTCTTGATCGGATACTTTTTAAACTTGCATATATTAAATGAGGGCATACATAATGTTTTGGATGAGTTTAATTTTCAGCCTGATTGGACCACTGACTGTGGAGTTAGCTGCCCTTGAGCATCTTAAATATCCCTATAGGTTTACAATGTCTCTCAGGTGAGCAATTGTTGCCCTTTGGGCTACTTGTTTGGTTATGTCAGGACAACAGGAGGGTGATAATGAAAGGCTGTGTGCTATGAAACCTTGTTTATGATTAAAAAGATTTCTGCCTCCAGGATCAAACTCAGGACCGCAGGATCAGCAGGCCATCGCTTTGCCAACTGAGCTACCAAGGCTTCGGATACATATAGTATTTTTACATTAGATTACATGTTATGACCTACAGTCTGTCATAGGAGGGTCATCCAAGAAGTCTTGCAACTCAGATAAGAGACAGTTATTATTTCACATTCCAAACAAATGTGGTCGCTAAGCAACAAGAGAATATTACAGAATTTTAACAAAATTCTAGTTTTTGACGTTTGTCTCTGGTTTCTAAAGGCTGCAATCGATATTAAACAAGGCTCGAAGCTTACATTTTCTTTAATATCTACATTTCATTATCTAGGGACTATTATTTGATAACAAATTAATGGCAGTTTAGGAAAAGCTTTATCTGCTGTGAAAGCCACTTCTTCATATACCCATTTTATATGATATTTTAGCTGCCCGAAAAACATGGTGATCTTCCTTGGAACAAAAATAATATCTTGACTGATGGCAATATCTTAACCTTGGTACCATGTACATACTTCAGTATCATTTTCCGTATCTCTCAGCAATTTTCAGAAATTTACAAGCATTCGGAACTAAGCTAAGGGATCTTAAACGGACAACTAGAAGCCACCACCGCACCCATTATGGTAGTATTCTTCAGTTGCCTAGCAACGCCATTTGCAAGATCATGACGATTCTGGAAATTGTTGACTGGAAAGAAGGGAAGATGTAATGTAGAAATATGAACTACTTGACACGTTTTTAATTACCATTTGTCCGAAACTTGGCCGTTTGCTGGACTTGTTGGATGACCCGTATGTGATAATGTGTTTCTTACGCAACATTGCTTATTAAAGTCATATATTCTGTATTTAGAAAGATTGTCATGCCTGCTCTTGAGGTTCTGATCAGCAAATTGTTGACATGATGCTAAATATGATGTCATTTAGGTAGTTCGACACCATGTTAAAAGCCTTTGTAGACCTCATTTTGCAATTTTTGAGTCAAAGCTTGGTGTGTTTTCTTTTGTGAAATAAAACTCAAGTAACAGTGGATTTGAGAGTGTGCTAAACAAATTACGTATCCCTGTATTTCGGTATTACCTTACATCACTTAATTTCTTGTTTTTAGGCATTTGGCAAGGCAGACCAGTACAAAGAGTATTGCCTAGGCCATCTGTTCACCTCACAAGCTATGCCTCAGAGTGTTCTAGGTCTGGCTTATATTGCTTCACCATCAGGAGGAACACTTGGTGGTATTTGCTCACCTAGTAAGTAGATTTTAGGGTGAATTTGTCTGCATAATTATCCTTCTGGTGGATAGCTGTTCAGATAGTAAGGAGGCCAGGGTTCGAGGTTATAAAACTTGAGAATAATCTCAAACTCAAAATAAAGAACACTAATTGGCTGCTTCTGAGCATGTGCTCCGATTCAGCCAATCAGTGTGCTTTATTTTGAGTTTGAGAATGTACTCAAGTTTTATAACCTCTGGGCCTTCATGAGTATTTATTTGGGAAGGGTTTTTGCATTGAAATCCTTGACTACCTTTCTAAATTATTGCTATTCAGCTAGTGGCGGGTAGTTTGCGACAAAGTTACAGTATGCAAGCTTTGCCCATTTGTTAAAATAGTATTTCTGACAATATATCAAACTGTATCTGACTCCTTGCTGTACAGTCAATGAAATTGCAGAATAACAAGCTTTTTGCATGCTAATACAGTACTGTCAATATATTTCATACCCAGTTCTAATCTGAACAAATTAAACATAAAACTAATCTGTCATAATTAATACCTTCTGGGACCTATTTTGTTACTGTTTTCTAGTATAGCACATTCCAAAGCAATGTGGCCCAGAGATTATAAAACTTGATTACATTCTCAAGTTTTATAACCCCAAACCCTGATTAATATCAGTGTAGCAGCAATGAAGGTCTGTGTTTGAGTGAGCTTTCACTTAACCAGTCAACTGAGCTTTTCAGTCTGTGAAAGTTATTCTGTGCAACGGAACAAATTATTATACCCCGGGTATACGAAGTACATAGGGGGTATACAGTTTTTGGTCTTTCCGTTAATATGTTTGTGTGTGTGTATGTTAACATTTTTTCTGTCACAGATTTCTCAGGAACCACTGTAGCTAGGACTTTGAAATTTGGTACAAACGTTGGGTATGACTAGTTGTACCGTGTAAGAGAGAATCAGCCTTCTCCTGCTTATCAGTCCCTTTGTTTGTCCATTTTTTCTTTCTCTCCAATTAATTTTTTTGTCACAGATTTCTCAGGAACCCCTATAGCTAGGACTTTGAAATTTGGTACAAACGTTGGGTATGACTAGTTGTACTGTGTAAGAGAGAATCAGCCTTCTCCTGCTTAACAGTCCCTTTGTTTGTCCATTTTTTCTTTCTCTCCAATTAATTTTTTGTCAAAGATTTCTCAGGAACCCCTATAGCTATGACTTTGAAATTTGGTACAAACCTTGGGTATGACTAGTTGTACGGTGTAAGAGAGAATCAGCTTTCTCCTGCTTATCAGTCCCTTTGTTTGTCCATTTTTTCTTTCTCTCCAATTAATTTTTTGTCAAAGATTTCTCAGGAACCGCTATAGCTAGGACTTTGAAATTTGGTACAAACGTTGGGTATGACTAGTTGTACCGTGTAAGAGAGAATCAGCCTTCTCCTGCTTATCAGTCCCTTTGTTTGTCCATTTTTTTCTCTCTCTCCAATTAAATTTTTGTTACAGATTTCTCAGGAACCACTGCAGCCAGGACTTTAAAATTTGGTACAAACGTTGGGTATGACTAGTTGTACCGTGGAAGAGAGAATCAGCCTTCTCCTGCTTATCAGTCCCTTTGTTTGTCCATTTTTTCTTTCTCTCCAATTAATTTTTTTGTCACAGATTTCTCAGGAACCCCTATAGCTATGACTTTGAAATTTGGTACAAACCTTGGGTATGACTAGTTGTACGGTGTAAGAGAGAATCAGCTTTCTCCTGCTTATCAGTCCCTTTGTTTGTCCATTTTTTCTTTCTCTCCAATTAATTTTTTGTCAAAGATTTCTCAGGAACCGCTATAGCTAGGACTTTGAAATTTGGTACAAACGTTGGGTATGACTAGTTGTACCGTGTAAGAGAGAATCAGCCTTCTCCTGCTTATCAGTCCCTTTGTTTGTCCATTTTTTTCTCTCTCTCCAATTAAATTTTTGTTACAGATTTCTCAGGAACCACTGCAGCCAGGACTTTGAAATTTGGTACAAACGTTGGGTATGACTAGTTGTACCGTGGAAGAGAGAATCAGCCTTCTCCTGCTTATCAGTCCCTTTGTTTGTCCATTTTTTCTTTCTCTCCAATTAATTTTTTTGTCACAGATTTCTCAGGAACCCCTATAGCTAGGACTTTGAAATTTGGTACAAACGTTGGGTATGACTAGTTGTACCGTGTAAGAGAGAATCAGCCTTCTCCTGCTTATCAGTCCCTTTGTTTGTCCATTTTTTCTTTCTCTCCAATTAATTTTTTGTCAAAGATTTCTCAGGAACCCCTATAGCTATGACTTTGAAATTTGGTACAAACCTTGGGTATGACTAGTTGTACGGTGTAAGAGAGAATCAGCTTTCTCCTGCTTATCAGTCCCTTTGTTTGTCCATTTTTTCTTTCTCTCCAATTAATTTTTTGTCAAAGATTTCTCAGGAACCGCTATAGCTAGGACTTTGAAATTTGGTACAAACGTTGGGTATGACTAGTTGTACCGTGTAAGAGAGAATCAGCCTTCTCCTGCTTATCAGTCCCTTTGTTTGTCCATTTTTTTCTCTCTCTCCAATTAAATTTTTGTTACAGATTTCTCAGGAACCACTGCAGCCAGGACTTTGAAATTTGGTACAAACGTTGGGTATGACTAGTTGTACCGTGGAAGAGAGAATCAGCCTTCTCCTGCTTATCAGTCTCTTTGTCCATTTTTTCTTTCTCTCTAATTAAATTTTTGTCACAGACTTCTCAGGAACCACTTTAGCTAGGACATTGAAATTTGGTACAAATGTTGGGCATGACTAGTTGTAACATGTAGGAGAGGAATCAGCCTTCTCCTGCATGTCATTCCCTTTGTTTGTCCATAATTTCTTTCTCTCCAATTAAATTTTTGTCACAGTTTTCTCAGGAACTTCAACAGTTAAGGCTTTGAAATTCGGTACAAATGTTGGATATGACTAGTTGTACTGTGTAAGACAGAATCAGCCTTCTCCTGCTTATCCTTCCCTTTGTTTGTCCATTTTTCTTTCACTCCAATTAAATTATTGTCACAGATTTCTCGGGAACTGCTTAGCTAGGATTTTGATATTTTATACAAACATTGGATATAATTAGTTGTATCATGTAAAAGAGAATCAGCCTCTTCCTGCTTATCATTCTCTTTGTTTGTCCGTTTTTTCTTTCTCTCCAATAAAATTTCTTTCAAAGATAACTAAGGAACCACTATAGCTAGGATTTTGAAATTTGGTTCAAACGTTGTGTATGACAAGTTGTACTGTGTAAGTGAGAATCAGCCTCCTCCTGCTTTTCATTTCCTTTGTCCTTTTTTCTTTCTCTCTAATTTTTTGTCACAAATTTCTCTGTTCTCATGAGAGCAACAGTCTTCAAATTTTGTATACATCTTAAGAATGGTAGGTTTAAACTGATTAGTTGACATCATTTGGATGCTGCTGCTGACTTTAGGTCAAGGTTGCAAACATAGAAGTTAATGTAAACTTACATTGAAATTTTATGTTAAATTTGTATATTTTTTGGATAACATAATTTGCATTTATTTTAATGAAACCTTTTGGTATTTGTCTATAGGCCTTTCACTGTTTTTTGTAATAGATTGTCCATCTGTCTGTCTGTTAGTTAACATTTGCTTGTATTAAATGTGTTTTTATTTGGCGGTGGCACAGGCCGGGGGTATACATGAGCCCCTGCTCACATGCTCTAGTTTCTCGTAGCAAAAAGTCTTAGGTATTTGGTTGGAAATAAAATCTACTCCGACTGGTTGCTTTTAACTGTTTCAGCACCAAAAAGCAGACAACAAAATTTACGTCTGCCAAAATTAAAAAAATGCCTTGTCCAAGACATTTCATATTGAGAATTCAAAGACTAGAGGGCAAACAGTGTAGATCTAGATGAGGCAGCTCATGATGAGCCGCCTCATCAGGATCTACGCTGTTTGCAAATTTAGCTATTTTCGTCTCAGATGCTTAAAGAGTTAAAATGAAAATTTCACTTCTCCAAAGTCAGTCAATAGTGAGCAGCATGACACTCATCTCACATCTCTTTAGCTGGACTGGAAACTATAGTTTATAAACCATGCTACACATATTCTCCTCTTTGAATATAAGATAGAAACTCTGGATCTAATTAATGCACTGTAAATACACCACAAATACAAATACATCACATTTCTTCATAATTCTTTTATTATGCCCCCGTGACGATAGTCAGTGGGCATTATGTTTTACCCCTGTCCGTCTGTCTGTCACACATTTTAGTGGTAAGTTTGTGTAATCAACTCCTCCCACAGTTTATGATGGATCAATTTGAAACTTTGCACACATGTTGCAGACATATTGAAGGTGTGCATGACGATTTCTTATGACCAAAATATTATATTTGACAAAATAATGGGCTTGGTGTTGGTTAGTGATATAGGGTATGAAGTTTTTGTAATCAACTCCTCCCACAGCTTATGACGGATTAATTTGAAACTTTGCACACATGTTTGGGACATATTGAAGGTGTGCATGACGATTTCTTATGACCAAAAAATTATATTTGACAAAATTATGGGCTTTCAGACTTAGATATTTTCAGTGTTGGTTAGTGATATAGGGTATGAAGTTTGTGTAATCAACTCCTCCCACAGCTTATGACGGATTAATTTGAAACTTTGCACAATTGTTGCAAAGATATTGAAGGTGTGTAGTAAAATCAGAAAGCAGCTAAGTTTACTGTATTGTAGTAGTGCTTGTCTGATAATTTTTCATTAATGACAGAAGCAGAAAGTGTTTTGTTTAGCCCTTTCATGCACTGCTGTTAACATTTTTTATAGCTCAGACTGTTGATGGGGAGGTCAGTATATACAACATTGGTTGGACATCTGCCAGGAATGGGGCAGGAAATACTCTGATGTTTACCCAGAGTTCCCTAGTCACGGCTCATGGTAAGTTGTTCTTTATGTTTCTAATCACTTGCGTTGAGAAATGAGCCACACGAGAAAACCAGCAAAGTGGTTGTGTGCAAAGGGCAGACTCATATCAGCATGGGCATCCACCCAGTCTGATCAGAGTCTGTGCTGTGCACTTAAAGGGTAGCTAAGGGTATAAACTAGCTCCATGTGGACAGTGAAGACTCTGATCAGACTGGGCAGATGCCCAGGCTGATCTGAGTCTGTGCTGGGCACACAACCACTTTGTTGGCTTTCACGTGTCACTGCTCAAATAATCTCTTGGCAATATTTAAGTGTATAACCTAATCATTTTAAGGTGTATGGGTACACCCACCCCATTTTTCCAACCATTTACTGTAAAACACTTATATTTGGCGGTCACTGTATTTTGGCGATATTGGTGGAAAAAAAGAAAGCCGCCAAATAAAACAGCCGCCAATTACTACTTTATCATGAAAGGAAAAACTGCGGCTGAGCATAAAGTTCAATCCCATCCACCCATAATATCAAACATGCCATTATATTGTGTAATGACAACAGAATATCTCCGACAAACACGCCGGGGGAATGGATTGTGATAGACTAAACATGCCATGTTACTTAGTATCCAAGCCGAGTTGATTAAATCAGAACAAACACAAAAGCTGTTCACCATAAACAGCTTATTTATAAAAAGAAATGCAGAATAATATGCCTGTATTGGACGGACACTCGGCACCAAGTGAGTGCAACTATGGTACCGCTGAGCCACTTGGGAACGTTGTTAGGAGACTTGAACTGAACTGAACTGAAATATGCCTGTAATCACTGCATTCGCAAGCATAAAAAAGAAATGACAGTGTACAATCCAGATGACTACGGCAGTGAACACCTATTGCTTATTATTCTTAGTATTTTATTTTGTTCGAGAAATCACAGATCTGCCAAAATAAAAATCCGCCAAAAGGTCCATATATAAAAAATGGCCAAATTTTGCTGCCGCCAAATATAAGTGTTTTACAGTATACAAATTGAAAAAAACATTCCTAGAGGAGCAAATGCTGTCCTTGAATAGTTGACCCATACTGAGAAAGAAGTCAAAAATTTAAAAAAACGACAGAGTTGCTTCCTATGGAAGTGTACCCTTTTGCCTGAACAATTTTGACACAGTTAACTGTCATTATCTCAACACAGTATAAAGCACTAAAAATTTGATTTGGGGATATCAGTAGTTTGGGGTAACAGGAGCTGAAATTTAAAGGCTTTACAGTTGAACTCTAAGACTCGAGCGGCTTGAACTAGTTCTATAATGCACCAGTCATTTGCAACCACTGCCCCCCTGGGGCCGAGGAATAGCGGGAATATTTACTTTAAACTCTGCAAAGCCCTGGTATATGCCCTGCAGTGTGAGGACATTTTTATGTCAAATCCCTGGTAAAGGTCTCCGCCCCCAGGGGATCATACAGATATAACAAGAGTTGTCAGAAAACAACAAAGTGCGCCTCATGGGAGCCTGATTCTCACAATTACTGAACCATAGAATAGTGGTCACAGTGATCTATAAATAGTATGAGGTCATTCGCAATGTCAGACTGATCCTTTATGTCAGGTATCATGTTAATCCATCAGTCAGTGTTGGAAATATAATGCAAAATCACTGGATCATCAATAAAAGTCAATGGCACAGGAGTCAGCATGGATGCTTTGCAGCTGCTGCAATTATAGGGAGGGATATGCTATTTAACCAAGTATCAACTCTCTTGTCTCAAAGGTATCTTCAAAATTAATACTTTTGCCTTAAAACAGTGCCAAACAGCAAAGTTGGTCAACCATGACATATAGGTCAATTAGATACGATTTGTGATGCAGCTGCTGCAGTCATATGGATGTATGTATGTACCAAGTTTGATGATCATAGCTGCTGTAGTTTGTAAGATATAGAGCTGAACATTGAGTTAAACGCAATTCTTAACATTGGTTAACCTGATCACAGATGCTGACAAGGAAGCTGACGCTAACACTAGCGCTAACGCAAACGCTAACACGCTCTTGGGTTATGACGTCGGGGGTTTAGCATAAGCTCTCCTTTGCATTCGCAAAGGCGCTCTATAAATCATTATTCTGAAAATGTGTCACGGTAAATTTCGTCAAAAACACTCCACAGTTTTCCCGGCTGTTTCGGCGGGAATCCAAAGCCTGGCGTATCCACGGCACTGCAGGGACACCTCTTAGATAAAAACACGGTACTTAAGCCCTGCTATGCCCCCGCTATCCCCCCATGGGAGCCGTGGTTGCTAATGACTGGTGCATAAGTCATTAGTCAGTAGTTCCTTGTGCTTGCTGTTTTGTACATGGTGACACATACTTGAAAAATAATTTCTCCATACCCATGAATTATTATTCAGTTATTGACCTTTGTAGGGGGTTATATGCACTTTTATTGACCTGCAAACAACATATTGACCAACGCGAAGTTGAGGTCAACATGTTTTGTTTGCAGGTCAATAAAACTGCACATTCACACAAAGGGCAATAATTGTTTATTTTTTATATGATAATTCTATATACGATTTCCATCAATATTTATGATGGTACTTCATAGTTATCTCGCGACGTTACACCATTAACATTTATGTATATCAGAGGTTACGTCATGAAAATACAATGAGGTCAGCATAAAAGTAATATTCACTTACTGGCTGGTGAATATCACAAAATATTGACTGGCATGTTACCTCAAATCAGCCAATGAAATTGTGTTACATCTTGGTCATATAATAAAGCTGATTAACACATGATGTTGGGGGGCAGATTGCAAAATATTCAGTCATAACAGTGAAGCCGGAGTGAATTCACATCTGCCAGACAACATACATGTTAATCAGTGATTATTCATGGGTAATGAAAACTTATTTTGATTCTGACATTATACAGAAGCAAAGTGCATGTATATTGGAATGTTTTCTGAAGAACTGTTTTTAGGCAGACGTCATTAGAAGTTAATTTTTACATCCAACGTCATCAAGGCACAAAATTTGGATGCCTCAATCTTAGCAAAGTGAATTTTGAACAACTGAGCTCAGGGTTTGAGGTTATGAAACTTGAGAATAATCTCAAACTCAAAATAAAGCACACTGATTGGCTGCTTCCGAGCATGTGCTCGGAAGCAGCCAATCAGTGTGCTTTATTTTGAGTTTGAGAATGTACTCAAGTTTTATAACCTCGGGGCCAGAGGTTTATTTGAGTGATTCTGATAAGATCCCATTGAGGTCAAAATAAAAACATGCTTAGTTTCCATAATGCACATTTACTGCAGATGTAAGAAAACACACTCATTTGTTTTCACTTTTTGTTTTATTTTCATATTCTGCCTGCCTTCACAGAATTCGGTGAGTGCACTATTTATTATTTGTTATTCAGTTTACATTAATTTAGTACTCATTGCATTCATATATGAGCCGCACGCGAAAAAACCAACAAAGTGGTTGTGCGCCCAGCGCAGACTCAGATCAGCCTGGGCATCTGCCCAGTCTGATCAGAGTCTTCGCTATCCGCATGGAGGCAGCTTAAACCCTTAGCTACCCGTTAAGCGCTTAGTGAAGACTCTGATCAGACTGGGCGGATTCACAGGCTGATCTGAGTATGCAATGGGGTCATAACCACTTTGTTGGTTTTCTCATGTCACAGCTCATATTTTCTTGTGATTATTATTTTGTTCAATTTTCTTTCCAATATGTTTGATATTCTCCATAAACTGCCAACAAACATTACATGTGTTGCAGTATTGCACTGCGTATCAAATGCAAATAAAACATGTATTGTAAACTTGTAAAAACAATAAAATAAAGCTCAATTTATGGCTTATTTGAGCTGTGTTTCTGCAGAGTTATAATATTTCTCTGAAAAATATAAAGATTTGAACCATCATGTATGCCACTGTGGCACCTAGCACTGCAACCTCTGTTGACATAAACCATTGGCATCTAGCACTGCAACTTCCATGGGCCTGGCATTTTCTTAGTCTATATCATGCCAGTGGCATGTAAATCATAAAAGTTTGTTTCATGTCATTGAGCCTTAAAATTAGAAATTAAAGGGCCTTATCGGAAGATGGCCTGTGTGTCTATTTGGTTCAATAATGTACCACAGAATCTGACAAAATTACAGTGCAATTTCTTAATAATGTTGTCTGTGAAGTCCATGGCAATGGACTATGTCATAAGAAAATACATATTTACAATGGAATTATAGGTAAATGACTATATAATTTTAATTCAGACTGTTGGGGCAAAAGGCATGACCATGTTATATCCAAATCCATGTTATAATGCATACTGACCTTTATTTTTGCAGGTCACAACTGGGGCAGTGAACATGACCCATCTTCAGGGGATTGTGCCCCTTTTTTCGGTGATGGAAAATATCTCATGTACCCTTATTCTGTGACAGGAGAAGACCCTAATAATAATGTAAGTGGAATGCAGTCCCTTTATTGGACTATTTTTGGGATCCATATGAAGGTATAACATCCCAAAGGAATTGTGAAAGTGAAAGGATACACTATCAGGGGAAGCATCTCCAACATTTTTTTTGCCTTCCCTCTCAATGGGGGGTCAACTCTTATTGGAAAGAAATGCCTGCTCTAGCAGCAAATATTTCACATGCCTTTTTTAAATGACTGTTTTGTCCAGGAAAACAAAAAGGTACTCACTAAAGATTGTGTTCATAATCCTGTAATATGCTTATTTAGACACCTAAAAACCATTAATTTTCCATTTGTCTAAAATGGAAAATTAAAGGTTTTTAGGTGTCCTAGTATTTAAGTACATTAGGGTACTAACACTAATACATGGAAAAACATGAGGTGTGTCCCGCCACCTTGAGACTGACCTACAAAGGAATGTAAGGCAAAATAAATGCTCTTTACCGGGTAAATGTGTATTTTAGAAATAGTGGAGGTGTAGGGAAGATATGTTAATTTGCAGATATTTCAGTGGAATTGATACATCTGGCCTTAGGTGGTTAATGGAGTCGGATTTCTGGATGCTGTGGCCAATATTTCCTACAGTATAAACCGTCATCTTTCATGATTTTTATAATAAACATTTATTGTGGGCCTTTGAGCTAAATATAACTGAAAATGGCTAAAATTCCACGGTTTTGCAATCTTTATACAATTGTTCTGTTGATGAGTAAAAACTACATACCATGTTTCCTCAGTCATAGGCATCATATGTTAGCCCTTTTTAGACTGGAAACCCATTTTGGGGACATATGCAAACAGTGCAGACCCCGTAGAAGGTGGCGTCTGAGTAGGGTGCGCACTGTTTGCTTATAGGAATGTCTATGCAAAATGCAATAAAAGTGAAAACATTCACCAGAATCCCCAAAAACTAGAAATGGACTCATCCAAAGGATAAGGATGGACAAGTCCACTAGTCTAAAAAGGGTTAATCAGCGATTGTTCACTGGTAGGAGAAAACATTTTTAATAATCATCAAACTGCCCCTCTTATCTAGAGTACTGACTCTGTAATAATATTTCTTCTTCTTTGTTTACAGGTATTTTCCAGCTGTAGCAGGTCTAACATCGGTGCTGTGCTGGGTAATAAAGCTAGCAATTGTTTCCAAGGTGGGTAAACGGCCTGGGCCTAGTTTGTGCAAAGCTGAATTAGCTTAAGGAAGTCATTAGTCAAGATGCATTTAGTCTTCTAGTACATACAAGATCAGATGTGCTAATATTTTTTGCTGAAAAAAGTGAGGAGCTTTTGCAGTGCAAAAGCTCCTCACATTTTTTCAGCAAAAAAAAAATCGGCAGCCTTTTTGCATACAATATGTTTGAAGCTTTAACATCTTGTTAAAATGAGCTCTCACATTTTATTCAGACTCATATCCAGGGAAAATGGAAAATATTTATCACAGATTTTTGGTCATTATTTTTATCATTTTAAGTAATGATGTCATTAGTTTTGAAGCACTGGGCCCTGTTTATTAGATTATTTCTATATGAAGTACAGGAAGGGTTATTGTATTATCCTCAGGGTTAGCTGCAGAACTGGCATCCACACACCATGTTAAAGTTTTATGTTACAATTTTAATCATGGGCAAACATGTCTTCAGCCTGCCTATCCTGTCCAGCAACAGGGTTCGAGGTTATAAAACTTGAGAATAATCTCAAACTCAAAATAAAGCACACTGATTGGCTGCTTCCGAGCATTTGCTCGGAAGCAGCCAATCAGTGTGCTTTATTTTGAGTTTGAGAGTGTACTCAAGTTTTATAGCCTCTGAGCCAGGTTTTACTAAGGAGTAGGGATACACCTCCATCTTTTCCCACCATTTGTACAAAGGGAAATAACTTGTGTATTCCTGTGAGCTTTCCTGGAGAAAGCTTTTGTAAATGGGCCCCTCTGTGAAAAGAAAGAATTTCCGCATGAAAGAAGGGAGTTAAAAATGAAATACTGCAGAATTGCTTTCTCTGAAGTGTACATGTGCCAGAGTAAACAGATTTTTTGCATACCAGATGAGGGTATCCACGAGTTTCACCTATCCTATAGGTATTGTCTCACCCATGTTGCCTCACCCAAGACAAGCAAAAAGTCAAAAAATTATACAAATATCCTGTATAGTTTGGTCATATTAGCGGTTTTGTGTACCTGTAGTCAAGTGACGTTTGTTATACAGGCCATGATGCCATTTAGCTGGGAAAATGACATCGCTTTGCACCAAGCCTGATGTTAACATAAAGAACAGAACAGAGTCAGCTTATTTCAAACTTATAAAGAAACCTCACAAACAGTAAAATCTTGCCTTTCAGCAAATATTTAATATCAAACCTTATTAATCAGAAGATATGCAAGTACAAGTACCGTAATCGCCCCATTTACCGCACATGCCCCTATAACCGCACACCAAGGCCATTTCCGGAAAAAAATGCATAAGCGGACACTGCTTTTTCCTGTTGAAACTCATAAAATCAAATGCATCAAGTTCAACTTTAGGGTTTGGGATCTGATTCAGTCAGTTCCTGAAGCGTAGTTACTCTTTAAATTTACCATTACTGTTTCAACAGCGACAGTGTTTTCAGTTTTGTTTTCCAGACTCAATGTGCGAAGAGAGCAACTCTATCAGTCTAAATGTCAATCGGGCATCCTCGCCGATATTTACGAAGTTGACTTAGGTGTTATGATGTGTACGAGTGCGAACAGCGACTCGGATCAGCTTACACATCTGCGCCGTCTGATTAGCGTATTCTCTGTCTGCATCAACAATGGGAATGTACAAGTTGGTCCCAGAAGGATCGAGCTTACGAAGTTATGAGGTTGCGGGGGTGCGCAGGCTGAACTGAGTCTTCGCCTTTCGTACATGCGAAAAGGCGCCATTTCTCAAGAGCAATTCTTGTCATATATAGCGAAAATGTGCACGTGCGCAAAAGTGCGTTGGGAAAGATACACGAACGACAGATGAGAAACTCGGGTTGCAAAAGAAATAAATTATCATAATGACAAACTCTTGTTCCCTGACAAAATCAGTCTAAATGCATGCGCAAACTGAACGAAGCGACCAGCCTGCGTATATGCATGGTATGTGCATTTAAACAAGGTTCGCGGTAGCCATATGATAGCTTTAATATCATTGGCATACCTGGCCCGTGGGCCTCAAAAGGGCCTCAGGACACATTCGAGCAGCAAACACCCGCATCATACAGTGCATTTGCGAACACTGACCAGTCTAACAAATCTCCAGGATTCGCCGATAGTTTGCAAAATAATTGTTTAAAGATGCGCAGACTGGTCCAAGGCTTTGCTGTTTGCACATGTAATACGGTACCTTTCTCATGACACATTGCCAATATTTCTGCACCCTTGGACGTAATATAGGACAGACCGAAAAGGGAAAGATCAAAAGGACCGCATCTTCCAGAATTAGTATGAGTGTGTTATTAATAGAAGCCCGTGAATTTAAAGCAGACCCCTTGCGATGAATGAATAGCCAGAGCACTGACAAACTTACCTGACGTGTTTAAACAATCACATATTAGGTAAATGTTTTGAAATACTTTCCTTTCTTTCGGAATATTTTATTTGGAATAATGAAGAAGGATAAAGAGAATGAAATACATGCATAATGAGGACATATTTAATACTGAGAGGTATGAGATATAATTTGCGACTTGACATGAGATCGTTTTTCTCCCGGAAATTGGCAATTCAAATAGTTCGAACACTAAATATTTTCATGACACTTCGAACAACCCGATCAGTATTGCCGACTATTTCGACTGTTCGTTTGTTGTTTTTTCGTTCTGAGTGTGCGGTTATTAGAAAGGTTTTTAACCACACCTTTTTGTTGCAATTTTGAAAAAGTTAAGCGCACCGTGCGGTAAATGGGGCGAATACGGTATTTATCATGGATGTGGTTGATTGGTTGATTTGATGCTTAACGTCCACGGTAAACAACTAAGGTCATGTCGGGACGGTCAGTTAACCTAACCACACTATTCCTGGGCAGGCTTAGACCTCCTAAGCGGTTAACCAGTACTAAGTGCACATACTTTCGCCAGTAACTGACAACTGCCCTTCTTGAATCAGCGGAAGGAGAAACGAAAGTATGTGGTCTGACCGGGATTCGAACCCAGGACCTCTGACTTACAAGTCAGGTGCCCTACCGATTGCGCTACCCGGCGAGGTGTGGATAGAAAATCCTATCCCTCAAGATCACTGTACAGCATCGCCGAGCAAGCATCACTGTGGAAAAACAGGGACAGCTGTCCCAAACAGAGAGTTATTTCTCAGTCATTCAGTATTATATTTTACAGTGCCTGCCATAGAAAGTCTTTGTGGTAATGGTCGTATAGATGTTGGGGAGGAGTGTGATGGAGGTTTTCTAGGTCGTATTGGACAAGATAATAAATGTTGCACAAGAGACTGTATGCTGACAGATAATGCTGCTTGCAGGTACTCTAGACATTTCTCTACACATCCATGTTTTTTTTGCCATTTCTACAAAGGAAAACAATGTTTCAGAGCAGACCCCTATGTGGAAGGGCTGTGACTCCCAGAGAAGCAAAGAGGAAGCCCCTAAAGTCATCTACTTTTGTAAAAATGGCGGAAAAGCATGGAGGTGTACCCATGCTTCTTAAGGTGAATGGACACCCTTTCATGGTTAAGCTGCTATACTTGCTAGAGAGAATAGTACAGCAGAAATAGCGTTTTCTTCCATTGTTGGGGGATTCCTTCTACAAGGAAATTTATTCATAAAGGAAAGACTTTGCTGCACTATGGGAGCAGGTTTATTCCCTTTTGATGGGCCCTACATGAGCAGGGAGGCAAAAACATGTACCGTAATGACCCTAAAATTTTGGACACCCATAAGTCGGACAATTATTGTTCAAAAAATTCTAAGAAAGTCAATTTTACACATGTCAATGCATCCAAATGATGCTTAGTGAATGGCAAACGTTGTAGACCCTGATCAAACTTCTCCTTCAGGAGCAGTTTGATCTGAGTCTAAAATGTTTGTTCAGACCTGTCTGTCCGAATAGTTAGAGTCATTACGGTAGATCAGACTAATATCTTTTTGAGGTGAATTTCATGTATTTTATGTCTATTTTGTTATGATGTGATCGTTTACCAATTTTACATTCTTGGTGTATTTACTGAAAAGCCATACAGTAAACCATTGGATTGTAATGTAGTTTACATTCCAATAATTACATTGAGACACGTGACGTCAGTGATGTCAAAATAAGCAATGAGTCTCTCTCTCTGATTGGACATCAGCGACATCATGACATCATGCAGGCTGTTTAGCTGTTAGCAGAAAATCTGCATGTACATGACTGACTGCTTCAATTTTAGCGTTTATTTAAGATTTTTCATTGATTTTTCTCGCACCAAAAACTTACGAAATACATGTAAAGGCCTCTATTACAGTCAGTTGATGGCGGGATTTAAAGCGTGAGTGACATATTCACTGATGACTGACCACCAACCAGTGATATATTGGGCAACAAATCACTTTAAGCAAGAATCTATTTCTTAATAAACACGAGTTGTCATGCTGATATGAATATTTATCCACTCTGGCTTTGCTGTTATGAATTAATATTTCATGATTTGCCCGCCAGCATCATGTGTTAAACGGTGATAATTCACAAGCAATGGAAAAATTATTTCTTAATCAAAAGAAAATGGCACTGAATTAATAACAGGTTATATAAAGAATTAAAAGAAATCAATATTTAATTATTACCAAAAAAATCTTCATTTGTGGAATTCTGAGTTTGTATTGTCACCTTGTTTTTGTATTTTTCAGCCCCTCAAATTTCCCCTGTTGTAACAGCGAATGTCAGGTAGCATCACCAGGAGTGAATTGTTCCACTGATATAGAGGGGTCGTGTAAACAGGCCTCACAATGCGAGTATCCTTTTCGCTTACAATGTTAAGCCAACATTAGTTTGGAAATATCAGAGTTTTTGATGGGGGCACATGCCACTTCGCTGATTTTTGTCATGTGGTGGCTCCAATGAAAGTACTTGTATACAACCGAGTGAGAGTAAGTTGCTTATGCTCAATACTTAAAGTAGCAGACACGTTGTTGCTTGAAACTGCTGACAAGACAAGATGAAATTAAAGGTTGTTATCTGCACTACTGATACCAGATCCATTAAAATATATTTTATCTGTTTGTGTAGTGTTTAAATACATTATTTTTCTGAATCAGTTTCCTGAAATGCAGTGCAGCATGCAGTCAACCAAGTTGTCAGTTTTTTGTGAGAAATTTAAAAAGCACTAAAAGGAGTGAGAAGCAGAGATTAGGAATTCCTTTCTAAAGAACTAAATCTGATACTTTTAACATTATACTTTCCAGTGAAACTTATTGATTTTGTTGGAATAGTTGAAAAAAACGTATGACCAAAATTATAATGAATTCGAAACTCAGCCTAACAACTTTTAACATCACAATGTACAGTCAACCCTCTTTACAACGGCACACATTACAACAGCAAAATTCTTTATAACATCATTTTGGTTTGCACAGAAAGGCCAATTTGTTCTAAATATGCATTCTTTACAACAGCAAATTCACTTTAATGTCAAAATGTTTGGGAACAAATGCCGTCATTAAAAAGAGGGTCCACTGTATAAACTACAGTATCAGAGAATTTTTGCAATGTAATCACGCAAATTCTGGTAAGTGAATGTGTAAAAAAGAAACTTAGCAAAAGGTATGGGAGTGTTAGGGCAGGGCTCTATAATTAACTTCCAACTGTTGTATTATTCCTTAAAGATTTTCAGTGGTTCAAGCTTTGAATGCCCAGAAGGGGCTAATAAAGGAGAAGGTACACCTTGTGTTGATGGGTAAGTACAGGGCAGCTCCTTTTTGTCGCACCTGCTTTATCAAGGTGCGATGTAGGCGTCCGGTTTTCGGTCCGTCCGTCAGTCCGTTCACATTTACGTCAACCCTGGCATTAAAGATTTGTTTCTCCAAAACCACTGCAGCCATGGTTCTCAAATTTCATATGGAGTATGATCAGACTACAGGGCTTCAGATTACAGAAATTCAGCCTGGTCGAGAATTCAAGATGGCCACCTGTTACTTAAAAAAAGCAAAACAGCATAATTAACATTTTCTCTAGAACCACTAAGTATATTTTGCTGAAACTTTGCATGGAACATCAATAGGACCTTCTTTTTGAAAATTATGAAAATGAAAAAAATCTGTAGCGGAATTAGGTCACAGTGACCTATTTTTGGTTTACGAGTCTCAATTTTGCTTGAGTGCCGATAAATCTTTAAACACTGAGTAGATTTTGCTCAGATTTAATCAGAATGATTCTTGAAAGGAGTTTTTCTCTCTTTTTTTTCACATTTATGGGAATGTATCATCCAAGATGGCTGCCACTGTCGTTACTAAAAATAGCAAAAACATAAAAATGACTATATTTCAGGAACCCCTGAATGGATTTGGACCAATTTTGTGTCAGAATGATCCTTGCATAGAGCTATTTTGGTTTTTGGCAAAGTGGCCATCCAAGATGGCTGCCATCCACTGTTACTAAAAATAGCACAAACATGAAAATGGCAGTACCTTAAGAACCATTGGGCGGATTTTGACAAAATTTGTGTCAGAATAATGCCAGAAACTATTTTGTTTTCTTTTTATTCTCAATTCTTCTCATCATGATCTCTGCTACTGTGGAAATGCAATTCAGGTGCGACATAGCATTCCGCGGAATTCTTGTTGATACTTTTTACTTTAGGCCAAAAAGAAAAAAATGTCTTGTTTCCGGTTACGCCTACAAAATTTTTAGGGTCAGTAGGTCGGCAAGTGTTTTTTTTTATAAAAACTTTTTTGTGGGCAAAATGTATGAACATCCTTTAAAATAGCCTATAAATAGACTTAAAATCCCATAAAGCCATAAAAAAGTTTGAGTAGGCCCTAAAAACATAGGGTCTGTAGGGTAACCAGAAACAAAGAGATTTTTCTTTTTGCCTTATGTATGTCATGGATTTGCATTATGCGTTATTCATAGTAACATGGATTTTGATTATAATGCTACCAAAATGTAACATGGATTTGGATTATACTACTGTTCATTATAACATGGGTATTGATGATAAGGCTATCAAATGTAACATGGATTTTGATTATTATACTGCTACTTATTGTAACATAATGCATGGCATTAACTGGTCAGGTGATATTACATTTTAAACAACAAACCTTGAACCATTATAAAGTTTCCCAAGGGGCCGTAGTGGAGTGGATAGGATGGCTCGGTTATTGTGGAGAAAGTAACCGGAAGGCCGTGAGTTTGCCGCTCTCCTTGCCATCCGACGGCTGGAAAACTCTTCCTGTCAACCCAACAGTAAGTGGGTACCTTTTTCGAATCAGGGAAGCATAAGGCAGCGAAAGGAGAGAGATGGGTTTTTACCTTTCATCAGCTGTGCCCAAGATACAGTGGGTCTCTAACCTCGACTGCCCTTATGGGAAACCTTTACCTTTTTTAAGCAAAAAATGTGCACTTTTCAAAAATTCGATATATGGATTAAAAAGTAGTAGAAACGCAGATTTAAGTAAATTGTGTTCTAAAGATAGTGTATATAGATGGCATGCTAAAATATGTAAAGTAACTGGGAATTCCAACAGCCAAGTTTTACTCCCAGGTAAGTACATGTAAAAGGTAAAAAGGAAACACTTTAGGTCGTTTTTGTATAGAAACTATTTAATGCAAAACCTCATATTTCTGAAAAAATTGTGATTTGGTTTTGTGAAGGATAATCATCATAAGCCATAAAAATTTAGTACACCACAAGCATTTGTAAAAATACAGCACCCATGAGAAATATGTATAGGAATTCTTATTGGTGAAACTTTTCCACTGTTGCATTGGTAATTTTCAGGGGCAGTTGTCGACTTGGTGTCTGTGAATCATTCTGTGAATACAGGGGATTTAACTCTTGTGTATGTGAAACAGGTGAGTTATCTCTAAGGAGAACTGGTACAGCTTAATATTTTTCTGTCAGTTTTACAAAGGGGGAAAACTTACGTGACTTCCTGTTTGCTTCCCTGGGTGATGGAACCCTTCTAAACTGGGATCTCAAAGGAAAGAATTTGCTCCCAGAGTTGATCCTATTGAAAAAGGGAGGCAAATGTTAAAGTAACAGAGTTGTTTCTCAAACAAATGTCTCCAGTCACCTTAAAAATCTAAACATTTAGATAGAAACACATGAGTATAATAGATACCTGGGCATTGTAGATCTTCAATATTCAATTTTTGAAATGGTTTCCTGAAAATTGACAAATCACAGTTTGGAAAAGGTATAAAGTTAATTCAAATGCACTTACATGTATAACACAACGTATGATTATATAAAGTCAAAAATCAACATTGATTCTAGGTCTATTCAGCCTTGTGTGCCTGCTGTGAAGGTATGTTTATTTTATTTCAGTCTGCTAAGCAAATTATGCAAAGCTATATTAATTTTCTGCCAAAGTAGATCCTTTAAATTTTGGAGATAAACATTATTGGCTTTTCATATATGGTACATTTTCAGTGGACAGCTCATGTAGGAGATGTTGCCGAAATCTTGTGACAGGTGTGTGTTCAGAGTACCAGCCAGTTGTTAATGTTGCTGATGGTCGCTCATGTATACAAGGCTACTGTGAAAATGTAAGTTTTAAGTGTTCCAACCCTTATTAACCATTTAAGTACCAAAAAGCAACAACAAAATTTACGTCTGCAAAATTTCAAAATATGTCCCGCCCAAGCCATATCATATTGAGAATTCAGCGACTAGAGGGCAAACAGTGTAGATCCAGATGAGGCGGCTCATTATGAGCCGCCTCATCAGGATCTATGCTGTTTGCAAATTTAGCTATATTTGCTTCTGACACTGAAGAGTTAATATTACTGGTGCATGTCACATTACCCTAGTGTGTTATGTTTCACATACTCATGTAAGTTTTGCCAGTTTGATAAAGCGGACACCACCTCCAACATTCAGTGGCACTGCAGTCAATGACAACCACCCTGATACCATTTTTCCAGCTTCGGGCACATAGCGTGAGGAATCCCTTGTCTTGGTTGATTAGAAGAAATTAATTGGACGTGTGTCCCACATGGGAGTAAAACCTGTGACACCCTGTGTGAAAGGTTAACACTCAGTCCACTAAGACTGGTGGTCCACTTTATTCTTTGTCTGTTGGTCTGTTGTTAGTATGTATATATCACGCAGGCTGTGTTTGGAATTCTTACAACTGACCGCAGACAGTTCACTGCTAGAGCTGATCTATTTCTTAATTTTAACAGTGCAAGCTTGCACTTGTAATTTTTACAATGAAAATGAACTTTGATAGCGGCTAAACCAATAAAACTAAAGATACTTTCACATTCTGCAATCTCAATTGCTGGGACAAAAATACCTGAACAAAGATTACAAATTGATTTTAAGGTGTGCAGAACAACTTTTAAGCTTAAGTACCATTTTTGCAAATGGAAACAACTTTTGTGACATTCTGTGTGTATCCCTAGGGATCAAACTTTTTTAACATGAGGTGGGTCAACTTTTAGGCAAAGAATTTGCTCCTAGGAGAGCAAATTCTTTCCTTTAAGAGTTGACCCCCGAGAGAGAATATTGCAGACAGACAGGATTTTCCTTTGAAAGTGTACCCATTCACTTTTATTTTTATTTCAGGGAAATTGTGTGAAGGTTGAGACAGATCTGGTGGCACGTTTGTGGTCCTTGGTTGACAAAATCAGTGTAGATTTTATAAGTAAGTAGAATCAGTTTAAGAATTTTGAGTATTTTTTGTAATCTTTGAGTCATTGTGATGATAACCATAACTTCAGACAAACTCACCTTTGGGATCAGATTTTTGCTCCTCCTCCACCCCCACCCCCAGCAAAAAAATGAAAGAATAAATAAATGAAAAAAAAAAAAAAAAAAAAATGCTTGTTAGTTTGGACTTTGTTATATCACATGACGTCACATCTGAGAGTGTAATAAAGCCATGCATTAAAAACGATAATCCACTAATGGATTAAATATGCAAATTAAGCCGTATCGTTATGCGTTGACATCCATAAAACGTCGCAATTTCTAATTAATGACGTTAATGCAAATTTGCTACTAAAATGCGATTTTAGTGTCATATGATAAATAGAATCTTGCATTCGTGCTCCTGTATAATTGAATTTATTAAACTCGTTGGTGAAAACGATAAGATCCTCGGAAGAGCCTCGCATCTTATCTTTTTCACCAACTCGTTTAATAAATCCAATAATACATGAGCACTCATGTAAGATCCTCTATATAAATGATGATAACCATACACTTAAATGTATCTTTGCAGTCTTGCACAAAGGAAAAAACTAAGCATATCTGTATACTTAACATATTTAAGATCAGACCCTTCAACATTTATCATCTTACTATACTGTTCACAAAAAGTAGGGGATATTCAGGTTTGAAAAATTGTAGCATCTACAACACATGTGATATGCATATGAAAGGCTTAGTATCGATAAGATAAATATTCGTTAAAGGTAGGTTCTTGTACTTTGGAATGCATCATAATTTTGATGATCTTTCATCCAAGTTGTTGGAAAGCACTTATAAAAGGGAATGACTAAGTTTCACTAAAAAGTGTAAATCAAAAAAATATTAGAAAAGTTGTTTTGCAAGGGATTTCCTAAATTTGCTTCGCACACCAGTTAGTGCTATTTTTAGTTCGTGCCAAATATAGATAATGTGGCTGACGTCATGCTGCATTGCATTTTGGGATAGTTTTAACCTGTCCGCCATGCCAGGACCTCTAGGAGAGCTCACGGCAAGGGAAAATTGACCTTTGGAGAATGGCTTCAGAAATCTCCCCCTTATAGACATAATAAACATAGTTATTTTTAGAACTGGAATTCCAACTAAAGATAATAAAGCAAAAGGGAAAACAACTATTTTCTTCAACATCTGACGAGTTTCTCAGTAGCAACAAATTCAGAAAAATAAGAGAATTCAATACTGCTCAGAAAAAGACGAAATTATTTTGTGGACATAATTGTTATCGCTAGTCCAGGAACCTACCTTTAAGACACTTTTCATGAAAGTTTGTACGATATATCCTGTCACGTGATCTGCATACAGTTAGATTCTGACAAGGGGTCCGGACAAAAATGTGGTAAATTCGAACAAAAAAATATTCAAATTCTTCAGCTAAGCTAACCTTTCAATTCATATTTAAGTTTTGTTTGCTAACCTTTCAATGCATATTTAAGTTTTGTTTGCTAAAAGATTTTTTTTTCTTCTTCAAAACGGTCATTCTGGGAAGAAAAACAGAAAACAAAAATCGTACAGGTGCATCGAGTCACCGAAAAATTTAGACGTTTATGGCTTGCACTCTTTATTTTGATGAAACAGTGTGTAAAAGTAATTTTCAGTTTGTTAAATGAATCATGGCGAGTGTTTCTGTGTAAATCATGTAATCTGAAAAGGATCTGTTTCCACAGCAGATTCGTGTGAAATTTGGGTGTCAATCCCCTGTCTAAAACAAATTACACGCAGATCATGTGACAGGATAAACCATCAAAATTGTAATGCAAAATGTCTTATTGAAGATTTGTCTGATGGAAACTTGCTGTTTCATATGGATTTGATATTTTTTCTGATTTATACAATTTTTAATATCTTTATATCCCCTACTTTTTGTGAACAGTATATATGTCTTCTGATAAATACCCTCACTCAACCGGTAAAAAAAGTGGCCACCTCACTACTAATATTTATCATTTGTTGTCCAGATATGGTCACAAAATTGCACTTTCGGTACTGAGGCATTCTACTTATTTGGATAAAGTAGGGCAAGGGCCTACTGTGCTTGCAGGAGGTGCAGGTGGGGGATTGTTTGGATATTTTTTCTCTCACCTATCATTTCTCTTTTCTTTCTCCCTCTGTTTGGGAGATGGTCCGATAAAGACTGAAAGGGCCGTTGAACCCAAACCAACCAACCAACCGACCACAAAATTGCCATGTATAGGATATGTGAATTGCAACACTTATGGTCCTTTTACTTAAAAATTCCTGTAAGTTTTCACTTAAATAGAATTTGAGCAGTCTGTTTCTGTAATTGAAATAAAATTTAGACTTGGTAGGGGTATCTGAAACTTAAGACATGATGTTGGGGAATTGGAGCTGTATCCTATAATTTATATGAAAATATGCATTTTTCATAAAACACTGGATTTTTGAAGTACAGATGGATGGATGACACAATTTTATTATATACCTACCAATGATACACCCGCTGAACTGCCTGTTTTCTGACCATCTGATACAGAACGCCGTATCAAACTGACGTTTTCTGAATCCGTATCACTATCCTTTAAAACGAGGCTATGTCTGAGTTCCAGCTTCAGGCGCGTCATTTTTTCAAGTACATCGCAGAAACGAGAACCAGAGAAACGGGACTAGTGACGTAACGTCAACAAACACGTCAAAAATGGCGCGCCTCGATAGCTCAGCCGGTAGTGTTTGTCTTACGACTAACTACATACCTCTGCCGCACAGGCTTGAATCCGGGTCTATGCATTAGCGCTGGCAAGCATGAATGGTTGGCTGCTCTCTAAGGTATATAATAAACAAATTATTATAATAGTAACTTGATCTGGCTTACTGTATCACGTCTCGTAGATGCGCTCATACCATCGGATCACCCTCGACGCAAGCGTCTCGGGTGATCCGATGGGATGAGCTCATCAACTCGACATGATACAGTACGCCAGATCAAGTTACTATTATAATAATGTGTATTTATCACACCCATTTCAACAGTATTTCAGTCATATCAGGATGATGGAGTTTGGGCAATGAAACCCTGCTTATGAAACTGAAACCTTTAGATCAGCAGACCAGGCCCCGAGGTTATAAAACTTTTTTCATGCTCAACTCAGCTGAGCATGAAATTTTACCTGCTCATAAAAGGCATTATAAGTACAGTTGTTTTCTTGCTCAGTTTAGCTGAGGATGTGATTTTCTCTGCTTATCAATATGAAAATGCCAACATTAATGTTGGCATTTTCATATTTATCAGCAGAGAAAATTTCATGCTCAGCTGAGTTGAGCACGAAAATAGTTTTATTACCTCGGGGCCTGCGCTTAACTTACTGAGCTACCTAGGCTTCTATATCGTTTCCGGAAATGGTGTATAAAACTGTTTTTAAAATATACGGTGCAAACCCTGATCAGCAGTGGCCTGGACTGGTCTTATCTGGATGTGGGCCTACTCTAAAAAGTCTTAGTATTTGGACAGAGATGTTTGATCACAGTGCACACCCAGATCAGACTGCTCCTGAAGTCTGATTAGGGTCTTCATTGTTTGCTGTTCCATCTGGATCTTTTGGGGACATTGCTGCTTTGTAAAAGCAAACTGTTCTACTCTTATAGAATGACTGTAAATACAGTACAGTCAAACCTGTGCTTACGGTCACCTCCGAATAAAGGTCTCCTGTACACAACGGTCGGTTTGGATTTCTCCGGTCGAATTTCCTGGTTAAATTACCTGGGAATAGCGGTCCACTGGGAACTACGGTCAACGGTCATCCGAATCCATCCCGAGACGCGCTAATTTCTCTGACAACGGTCAGTCCTTGTGTCAAAACGTAGTTTCACTTTCAGACACACGTGTTTGTGTATTTTGCCTAATCTATTTTTAGCACTAGACTGGTTATCGATTTTCGGGTGCAGTATAATTTATGTAACAAAGTGTATTCTACGCAATTTAATAGCCCATAATGCGTTTGATTCTATAAGTGTTAATTTCTGAAAAGTAATTAAGGTCAGTTTTATTCGGCTAATCATGTCTTATACAGTATGCTCAGTCAACCGATAATTAATCATCTGTAACTGATTTAATCAGTCAATCGCACGTATCTGTTCTGTTCTGTTCTGTTATATGTAAATTCCTCCTCCGTATCGCCGAAAGGTCGTGTGCGTCAACCGAAAAAGCCAAAATCTTTTTACCGATACGTGTCTGTATTTCGAAAACAAATTATTATAGAATTTAAACCTATAGCAACAATAATATTTCGGAGTATTTTAATGGTATATATGCACTTTGAATATTGATTTGGCGCACGTGCAAAAATTGCGGTAAAATATTATTGCTTGCCTGCAAACAAAAGCGTGCGAAAAAAATCTCCGACAAAGTTTACATTTATCTGTCAATCGATCAAAATAGTGAAATTATTGAATCTTTGAACAACGGCCACCTGTAAACAACGGCCAATTTTGTTTTTTCCCATGGCTGGCCTTTGTTCACAGGTTCGACTGTACTTGTCATAAAAATAGAGTAGTTTGGTTTTACAATGCAGTAATGTATTCAAATGATGCAGATAGAATGGCAAATGGTGTAGACCTTAATCAGACTGCTCCATCAGTGTACATTCATTGTCTTTTATTTCAGTTGAATCCTTCAAGACTAACATGGTGGGATGTGTGACAGGATTTTCTCTAGTTTTATACATTCCTATATGTATTGCTATCTGGTGCTATGTAAGTTATTTTCTTACCATTTAAGCCGTGACACAACAAAAACAAAGTCGAATGAGCTCCCAAATAAGTCTTAGATCAGCCTGGGCATCAACCCAGTCTGATCAGACTCTTCACTGTGCTCTTAAAGGGGAGCTAAGGGTCTTAGCAAGTTCTATGTGAACAGCATGGGTTTTAGCTAGTTCCATGTGGACAGCAAAGATTCTGATCAGACCGGGTGGATGCCCAGGCTGATCTGAGTCTTCACTGGGTGCACATGCCACTCTGTTGGTTTTGTCATGTTGCGGCTCATATTGGTATCTCATTGTGGTACTATAATGAGCCGTGACACGAGAAAACCAACAAAGTGGTTGTGCGCTCAGCGCACTCATATCAGCCCGGGCATCCACCAGTCCAATCAGACTCTTCGATAAGTGCTTAAAGGGTAGCTAAGGGTCTAAGCTACCTCCATGCAGACAGCGAAGACTCTGATCAGACTGGGCTGATGCCTAGGCTGATCTGAGTCTGCCCTAGCCGCACCACCACTTTGTTGGTTTCCTCGTGTCACGGCTCATATTTATTCAGCTTTAAAAGGGGCTTTTCCCATTTCTAGAATGACCCAAGATATTTAACTCAGTCTTATGAAAATCTGCCATAATGTGTTTTTCCTTTTCAAAACAATCTCCAAAATCTAGATTTTTGGGTTGGTTTTGGAAGGGAAAACCTCTGTCTTATAAGAAATACTATAATACTATAATACTATAATACATGAACATTAATCATATTTATGATACAACACATTATAGGCAAAGGAGTAACATAGTTTTGACTATCTACTGTCGTTTTCACATTCCAAACCAAACCAAACATTCACTGAACATGATTGGTCAGTATTTTTAGCTCACCTGAGCCGAAGGCTCAGAGGTGAGCTTATAGGATGGGAGTCGAGCCGTCGTCCGTGCGTGCGTGCGTGGGTGGGTGGGTGCGTCAACACTTTCAAACATAAATATCTCAGAGACTAGTGGGCTGATCGCAATCAAATTTTATCTGAAGCATCATTTGGGTGGGGGAAAGGCTGCATTAGGTTTTGGTGCCGATCAGCTCAGAACTCTGGTTTCCATGGCAACAGATAGCCCCCATAGGGTTATAATGGGGAAAATGGCGTCATCACGTTTTCTCGACTGTTTTTGATTAGATCCTTATCATACTTGCAGGTAATGATGACATACACAAGAGCTTGGATGAGTTCGAAATTTGGCCGGATTCTAGCACAGACTACGGAGTTAGCTGCCCTTGAGCGTTTGAAAAAAATCCCATAAGGTTATAATGGGGAAAATGGCATCATCACGTTTTCTCAACTGTTTTTGCTTAGGTCCTTATCATACTTGCAGGTGATGATGACATACATAAGAGCTTGGATGAGTTCGAAATTTGGCCGGATTCGAGCACAGACTAGGGAGTTAGCTGCCCTTGAGCATTTGAAAAAAATCCCATAGTGTTATAATGGAGGAAACAACGTCATCACATATTTTTAGAAAAACTTTGTCATCGCTCTGTTGCCTACATTTCTCAACGGATTTTAAAATAACTTCACACAAATGTAGGGCATGACAATATCTCGAGCAAGTTCGACTTTCAGGATGCTGTGCCCAAGGTCAAGGTCACTGTGGCTATTTTTAGAAAAACTTTGTCAGCGCTCTCGCACCTACATTTCTCAGCAGATTTTAAAATAACTTCACAAAAATGTAGGGCATGACAATATCTCGAGCAAGTTCGACTTTCAGGGTGCTGCACCCAAGGTCAAGGTCACTGTGGCTATTTTTAGAAAAACTTGGTCATCACTCTAGCGCCTACATTTCTCAACCGATTTTAAATCAACTTCACACAAATGTAGGGCATGACAATATCTCAAACAAATTTGACTTCCAGGGTGCTGTGCCCAAGGTCAAGGTCACTGTGGCTATTTTTTAGAAAAACTTTGTCAGCGCTCTAGCACCTTCATTTCTCAATGGATTTTAAAAAAAATTCACACAAATGTAGGGCATGACAATATCTCGAGCAAATTCGACTTTCAGGATGCTGTGCCCAAGGTCAAGGTCACTGTGGCTATTTTTAGAAAAACTTTGTCATCGCCCTAGGACCTTCATTTCTCCATGGATTTTGAAATAACTTAACACAAATGTAGGGTATGACAATATCTCAAGCAAGTTTGACTTTCAGGATGCTGCGCCCAAGGTCAAGGTCACTGTGGCTATTTTTAGAAAAACTTTGTCATCGCTCTAGCACCTTCATTTCTCCATGGATTTTGAAATAACTTGACACAAATGTAGGGTATGACAATATCTCAAGCAAGTTCGACTATCAGGATGCTGTGCCCATGACAATATCTCGAGCAAGTTTGACTTTCAGGGTGCTGCAATCAAGGTTTTTGATTAGATCCTTATCATACTTGCAGGTAATTATGACATTCATAAGAGCTTGGATGAGTTCGAAATTTGGCCGGATTCGAGCACAGACTACGGAGTTAGCTGCCCTTGAGCGTTTGAAAAAAATCCCATAGTCTTATAATGGAGAAAACAATGTTATCACATTTTCATTTTTCATCGGATCCTCTTCATACCTGAGGTAATGAGGATATGCATAAAAGCTTGGATTAGTTAGCATTTCGGCTAGATCCCACCACTGACTATGGAGTACCTGCCCTGAGCATCCAAAAAATCAATGTTGCCACGTTTTCTTGGTTTCTACTGATCCGATCCTTTTCAAACTTGCAGGTAATGAGGAAATGCATAATATCTTAAGCAAGTTCAAATTTTGGCCAGATCAGGCCAACCACTACGAAGTTAGCAGCTCTGTCTATTGTGCTCTTGATCGGATACTTTTTAAACTTGCATATATTAAATGAGGGCCATAATGTTTTGGATGAGTTTAATTTTCAGCCTGATTGGACCACTGACTGTGGAGTTAGCTGCCCTTGAGCACCTTAAATATCCCTATAGGTTTACAATGTCTCTCAGGTGAGCAATTGTTGCCCTTTGGGCTACTTGTTTACTGTTCCCCATTAAAAGACATTTACAGATAACACAAGCATGGCAGGCAGTATTTTGAACGTCGCTCAATCTCCCCATAAGAGATATCAGATGTAACTGGAGCTTGGCGTCATAATAGAAACATAGTTATGCATTGGTAGGATAATGAAACAATTTTTCAATGCCTTCTGTGGGCAAGTCATATCACAGCATTGTGGGATGGTGTATTGGGTCTTGCACAACACCTCATGGGGATAGATGTGACTTAAGTTATCACATGATGTGGTGCATTTATTTGGATGTTGAATTTATGAATTTATGTAATTCTTCCTCTTCTGTTTCATAACAGGACCGATCCAGAAAGAAGAAATGGGAAAAGGAAAATTCTATCACAGTCAGAAAAGTAAGTATATAACTTTCAGTTAAGACGTACGGTGGCACTTTCATGATTTGACCACAATATTATAAGGAAGACAACTTTATGAGCAGGTTAATTGTTTCCTATGCTGGTAAATGACTATCCTCCAAGGGGTTTTCTCATAAAGCGACAATTTTGCACTCTTAAGAGCAAATTCCTTCGAGAGAAGCACCAAGAGAGAAAGAAGACAGATATTTCCTTCAATCTCCCTTGGAGACATTGTCCATTCACCTGAATTGATGAATATTTATCCTTTGCCTGTGATTCATTGTAAATACTCAGTTGGATACATGTAGCTATATTTAAATTGATGTTAATGGTGTCAGAAATTCTTCCACCAGACTGGTTGCTATATAGTCTGCTGTTTTATTTGAAAAGGTTACTTGTAATATGAACAAGCATGCGATAGTCTGCTGCTTTTACATGACAGATGAACGGTCTGGAATACAGTAGAACTTCAATGGCTCGAACAGGCTTGGAACCATGAAAATTAGTTTCAGCCAAGGGTAGTTCTAGCAATCCAGGGTTAGTTCCTGTATAAAGTGACCTCTAGGGACCCTTGGAGTAATTGATTCAGAAGATGCTAAATTCGAAACAATTAAAGGAATGCACATGTATTGAAATCAAAATAAAACATTGTTGTGAAAGATATTAATTCTTTGTGCTCAGGATATCAAAATTACAATTCAAACCTGACCATTGTAAAACAATAAAGAAAACTACTGTTTAGTGAATAAATAAAAGCAACAAAAGTTTAGAAACCATTACTTTGTTATATGTGAATCTACATATTTATCTGTCAGGATCGTACACTTGCTCATGATGAAGACAAGAGGCCAGTAGAAAGTAAGGAGAGATCCATAAGCAGCCAGAAACCAGTACTGTCAGACACAGATGACTACATGGTGCCGTTGCCAAGGCGACCAGGGAGCGGCAGCAGAAACCAAATTCAACCATTGGGTCACAAGCCTAGTTCAAGTAGAGCTTAAACTTTTAAGCCCAATAGATCAGACTAGATTTTTACAAAAGTGTAGCTCAGGGTGAGATGGCTCTTAACGAGCCATCTCAGCTTGTTCTACAATGTTTGGAAAATGTGCATATTCAGATAAGGCAGCTCAAAATGAGTCATGTTGTAAATATCTGAATCTACTCTTTTTGCCATTCTGTCTGTGATATTTTTGTTAAATACCCTTCACTCCAGGGCTCGGGAAATATTGAAAATTGAATCGGTCCAGCCGATGACGTCATCACCTAACTTCACTATGCGGGTGCCGGGGGACATATATTAACGATCTTCGCTGAATACCCCCACCCACTAATGAGAAACCCCATGTTTACATGTTCGTAGCGCTTGTTTAGTCCTAGATAGACATGTTTGCTGCTTACCTGACACAATGAAAATCAGCGCTGAAGTAGCAATTTAGTCCCTTTGCTCTAACTTCAAGTTATTGTGAAACATGTGCTTTAAAATACAGAAAAAGAAAGCGAAAGTAGCCTTGCCGGAACCACATGATTCGTCTTGCTGCCAGTTCGTATGGGTCAAAAACTATTGAGCTGGTAAC
This sequence comes from Ctena decussata, assembly GCA_963989385.1. Lineage (NCBI taxonomy): Eukaryota > Metazoa > Mollusca > Bivalvia > Lucinida > Lucinidae > Ctena > Ctena decussata. The sequence goes on along the minus strand of OZ022514.1, from coordinate 11,448,823 downwards.
CAATATTTTTATTCGACTTTTCATTCGAGTTAATTCCCTTGCCCGTGAAATTTGTTTTTTTCCTCTTTTCAAAAAAGGTACCTTCCGACGAATAAAAAAATACTTATTAGCGCGAGTACTGAGGTCGCCTAAATAACAAACCTACAGATAATCAAATCAGGTTTAAGCTTTGTTGTTGTTGTTTTTTTCACATGTAAAAGTCTTTTATAATGCTTTATGTTCTTTGGAAGTAATCACTGACTACTTTACACGGCCTTTCTCCCCGAGCGTCGGCCTGTGTATTGTGTATATGAGGTGACCTCAGATTGGTGACACGTGACATGCGCTAATTATGGAAGTCTTCTAAAAACATGTTCACACCTTGGCAAGACAATCGGAGCTGTGATTATCTGTGATAACTTTTGACACGTTGTTGATTACATTGATGTAAACAACCCAATTAACTTTTAATGCAGTGTCGTAAACATCGACGAAAATAGCCGAAACATCCGCGACAAAGAAATATCTGACAGAATCAAAGAAAATATCCTAAGTATTGGGCCAATATGGGACCGATTTTTGGGGGCTTTGGGCTGTTTCCAATCGGTCCGAATTTCTGAATTTCGGTCTGGGACCGAAAAAATCCGGTTTTCCCGAGCCCTGCTTCACTCCTTTTCTAAACAATGGAGATGTCCAAATTTCAAATTCAGAGCTAGAGAATCTATGTCAGATACTCAGGGATGAAAGGGCTATAGTATTCACATGTAAGTCACTTATACTGCCTGTACAAACAAATTTTAGTGTCTTATTGGTGAATCTATCTGCAGACCTTTATTTTGGTGCTTAAATGAATCTGGTATTCTGTACCATGAAATGAACATCATAACAGCCGAGACACAAGAAAACCAGCAATGTGGTTGTGCCCCCAGCGCACTCAGATCAGCCTCAGCATCCGCCCAGTCTGATCAGGGTCTCCGCTGTCCGCATGGAGGTAGCCTAGACCCTTAGCTACCCTTAAAGTGCTTAGTGAAGAGTCTGTGCAGACTGGGCGAATTCCCAGGCTGATCTGAGTCTGCCCTGGGCGCACAACCACTTTGTTGGTTTTCTCGCGGCTCATTTATCACGACATTGTATCTGACACTGTTATAGCAGTGTTGCACCAAAAATGTTATACAGAGTAGATCGTCTTTAACAGTAAGTCATTGAATAGTAATTTACTGTTTACAGGTCAGCTGTAAAGCAGATCATGTCATGAACGCAAAGTGCAAGTGGTATATTTACTTACAACTGGCTGACAATTTACTGCTAGAACTTTATCACTAAAACTTTCAGAAATTACTAAACTACTAAACTTATTTTATATCAATATGAAAGGAACATCTGTAAAAGACCTTGTACATATTGGTTAAATTTAGTTTTGGTGGTACGCTATCACTAAAATAATTTTAAAGCCGTCCACAAAAGTGATCTGTGATTTAAAAAATATAAATGTATGCGGGTATTGCAAAATCAAAAGTCCCAAATCTAGTTCAATTTGTACATATATTTAAGGTAATGGGTACACTTTCAGGGGGAAGCAACTCTGCCCTTTTCATTTTTGCCTCCCATTTCAAGGACAGTTTATTCGTAAAGAAAAGAATTTGCTCCCATAGGAGCAAATTCTTTTCTTTAAGAATAAACCCGACTGGATAATGGCTAGCTCTCCCAGGAAAGCAAACAGGAAGTCACTGTAGTTGTTTCCCTTTGCAAAAATGGTAGAACATGGAGGTGTACCCATACACCAGAAAAGAATGATTATACCCCCGGTATACGAAGTATATAGGGGGTATATAGTTTTTGGTCTTTCCGTTAATATGTTTGTGTGTGTGTGTGTGTGTGTGTATGTTAACATTTCTTCTGTCACTGATTTCTCATGAACCACTAAACCTAGGACTTTGAAATTTGGTACAAACGTTGGGTAGGACTAGTTGTACCGTGTAAGAGAGAATCAGTCTTCTCCTGCTTATCAGTCCCTTTGTTTATCCAATTTTTCTTTCTCTCCAATTAATTTTTTGTCACAGATTTCTCAGGAACGGCCATAGCTAGGACTTTGAAATGTGGTACAAACGTTGGGTATGACTAGTTGTACAGTGTAAGAGAGAATCAGCCTTCTCCTGCTTATCAGTCCCTTTGTTTGTCCATTTTTTCTTTCTCTCCAATTAAATTTCTGTCACAGATTTCTCAGGAACCACTAAAGCTAGGACTTTGAAATTTGATACAAACGTTGGGTATGACTAGTTGTACGGTGTAAGAGAGAATCAGCCTTCTCCTGCTTATCAGTCCCTTTGTTTATCCATTATTTTTTTCTCTCCAATTAATTTTTTGTCCCAGATTTCTTAGGAACCGCTATATCTAGGACTTTGAAATGTGGTATAAATGTTGGTATGACTAGTTGTACTGTGTAAGAGGGAATCAGCCTTCTCCTGCTTATCAGTCCCTCTGTTTGTCCATTTTTTCTTTCTCTCCAATTAATTTTTTGTCACAGATTTCTCAGGAACCTCTACAGCCAGGACTTTGAAATTTGGTATAAACCTTGGGTATTACTAGTTGTACTGTGTGACAGAGAATCAGCCTTCTCCTGCTTATCAGTCCCTTTGTTTGTCCATTTTTTCTTTCTCTCCAATTAATTTTTGTCACAGGCTTCTCAGGAACCACTAAAGCAAGGACTTTGAAATTTGGTACCAACGTTGGGTATAACTAGTTGTACCATGTAAGAGAGAATCAGCCTCTTCCTGCTTATCAGTCCATTTGTTTGTCCATTTTTCTTTCTCTCCAATTAAATTTTTGTCACAGATTTCTCAGGAACTACTACAGCTAGGACTTTGAAATTTGGTACAAATGTTGGGTGTGACTAGTTGTACTGTGTAAGAGAGAATCAGCCTCTTCCTCTTATCATTCCCTTTGTTTGTCCATTTCTTCTTTCTCTCCAATTAAATTATTGTCACAGATTTCTCAGGAACTGCTTCAGCTAGGATTTTGATATTTTGTACAAACATTGGGTATGACTAGTTGTATCATGTAAGAGAGAATCAGCTTCTTCCTGCTTATCATTCTCTTTGTTTGTCCATTTTTTCTTTCTCTCCAATAAAATTTCTGTCAAAGATTTCTTAGGAACCACTTTAGCTAGGATTTTGAAATTTGTTTCAAACGTTGTCAATGAGAAGTTGTACTGTGTAAGAGAGAATCAGCCTCCTCCTGCTTTTCATTCCCTTTGTTTGTCCATTTTTTCTTTCTTTCCAATTAACTTTTTGTCACAGATTTCTCTGTTCTCATGAGAGCCACAGTCTTCAAAGTTTGTATACATCTTGAGAATGGCCATATATATTGGTGGGAAGAAAATCAAGATGCTAAGATTTCTTTTGGCCTTCTTTTTTTTTTCTTTTTCTTTTTCCCATCTCTCACTCCAATGCAATAAATAGGAAAATATATGGAAAAATTTCTCAGATTGCTATTTTTAGCTCACCTGAGCCAGAGGCTCCGGGGGAGCTTATAGTATGGTCAGGCTTCGTCGTCCGTCGTCGTCCGTCCGTCCGTCAACATTTTCAAACGACTTCTCCTCTGAAACCACTGGGCCAATTGTAACCAAATTTCATATGTAGCCTCCTGGGACCTCAGGAACGAAAAGTTGCTCAAACGGTCCTGGTCACATGACCAACATGGCTGCCATGCCCATATATGGTAAAAACCTAAAAAAATCTTCTTCTCCAGAACCAGTAGGCCGATGGCCTTGAAACTTGGTATGTAGCATCAGGTACGCGAGTACTACCAAGATTGTTCAAATTATGACCTTAGGTTGACCTTGACCTTTTTTACGGTAAGGTCAAATTTTCTTCCTTGTGCTTTTCTATGGCAAAATGCTAGAACATAAGATATCTTGGAAACTGTTGAAAGTTTTGGGCTAAAAATTGGTATCTACAGTCATCTTAATGAGGACATGAAGATTTATGAGTACAAGAGGTCAAGGTCATTCTTTGACCTTTGACCCAGAACTCTCATATTTTGACAATTCCAAACAATCTCCTCAAAAGCCCCTGGGCCAATTAAAACCTAATTTCATATAGAGCCTCCAGGAGTCGAGGGAACAAAAACTTATTCATACGGTCCAGGTCACATGATCAATGTGGCTGCCACGCCCATATATGGTAAAAACCTTTGAAAATCTTCTTCTCCAGAACCAATTGACAGATGGCCTTGAAACGTGGTATGTAGCTTTGGGTACTCGAGTACTATCAAGGTTGTTCAAATTATGACCTTTGGTTAACCTTGAACTTTTTTACGGCAAGGTCGAATGTGGGAAAATGCTAGAACATAAGATTTCATGGAAAGTTCTTAAGATTTATGCCTAAAAATTGGTATATACAGTTATCTTAATAAGTACATGAAGATTTGTGAGTACAAGAGGTCAAGGTCATTCTTTGACCTTTGACCCAGATCTCTCATATTTTGACAATATCAAACAATCTCGTCAAAAACAACTGGGCCAATTGTAACCAATTTCATATAGAGCCTCCAGGGGTTTGAGGGAATGAAAATTAGTTCAAACGGTCCAGGTCACATGACCAACATGGCTGCCAGGCCCATATATGGTAAAAACCTTTAAAAATCTTCTTCTCCAGAACCAATTGACTGATGGCCTTGAAGCTTGGTATGTAGCATTGGGATCTCCAGTGCTATCAAGATTGTTCAAAATGATGACCTTGGGTTGACCTTGACTATTTTACGGCAAGGTCAAATGTGGGAAAATGCTAGAACATTAGATTTCATGGAAAGTTTTGAAGATTTATGCCTAAAAATTGATATCTACAGTCATCTTAATGAGTACATGAAGATTTATGAGTACAAGAGATCAAGGTCATTCTTTGACTTTTGACCCAGAAATCTGTCATTTTGACAATATCAAACCATCTCCTCAAAAGCCCCTGGGCCAGTTTTGAAACCAAACTTCATATAGAGCCTCCAAGGGGGTTGAGGGAAAGAATTTTTTTTCAAATGTCCAGGTCACATGACCAACATGTCCTCCATGCCTATATATGGTTAAAACCTTTAAAAATCTTTTTCTCCAGAACCAGTTGACCGATGGCCTTAGAGTAACTTACCCTAGAGTACTGAGGCTGAATGGACTCGGGTGAGCTACAGGACCAATGGTCCTCTTGTATTAGGTTTACATCTAGCTTTAAACTGATTAGTTGACATCATTGGGATGCTACTTTGGGTCAAGGTCACAGACATAGAAGTTTATGTAAACTTGCATTTAAATTTTGTGTTAAATTTGTATATTTTTTTTGATAACATAATTTGCATTTATTTTAATGGAACCTTTTGGTGTTTGTTTATAGGCCTTTCACTGGATTTGTAATAGATTGTCCATCTGTCTGTCTGTTAGTTAACATTTGCTTGTATTAAATGTGTTTTTATTTTGCGGTGGCGCTGGCAGGGGGTATACGTGAGCCCCTGCTCACATGCTCTAGTTATTGATAAATGTGCTGAGCAAGATTAAGTTGTTTGATATTTGTTGTGCTTTAATTTGTCTGTCCAACAGTTTGTCTGAATACATAGTCTGTAGTTATAGTTCATCTTCTCTGGCTTGACCATCATAGTTTCTTCAGTCAAGCCTGTTTGGAGTAAATGATATTCAAGGTGACTGGATACACTTCCAGGAGAAGCAACTCTGCCATTTTCATTTTTGCCTCCCTTTTCCATGGGAGTCAACCATTAAAGGAAAGAATTTGGGGCTACATCGTCCATTTAAGCAAACAGGAACTCACAAAAGTTATTCCCCTTTGTAAAAATGGCAGACAGGTATGGAGGTGTTCCTGTTATCCTTAACCATGTTCACTGTTTTATATTGCATACAAATCAAAATCATATATTGGTCAGTAGGTGTATTTATACTGTAGTACTGTTTCAGTATTGTACTTTTCTGTTTGATTTTTTCTGTTTCAAAAAGTTAAGTTTTGGTTTTTAAAGACTATTTTCACAGTATTGTTTTATCTTATTTTATGCTAAAACAGAGAAGTTTTGTTTTTCATTTGAAATGTTAAGTTTGTTTTCCAAAGAATAACTTCTCAGTATTTTCTTCTACAGAGGTTTACTTATTTGTAACTAAACCTAAAGTTTAATTTTCAAAGAATATTATTGTGATTATTATGTTGTTGAATTGTAAAAAAAGCTTAAGTTTAAAAAAAAAAATTGTTTTATTTTCCAAAAAAAAAAAAGAAGAAAAAAAAGAAGATAAATTATTTAATAGTAAAATTTAATAGTTTCTCCGTTGCAAGCCAAAATCAGTTATGATGAAAACTTTTATGATTCTAATACATATTTTATGGAATCACATATAGAGTATCATTCTTATGAGATTCGTCTATATTATATCTCCCAAAGCCAATTCAGAGGGGTTATGAGGTTCTGTAGTTTTATGGGGTTTTTTTTATTTTTATTTTTTATTTTGTTTATAAAATAGAACATTTTCACTTTAAAAATCTATTTTGGGCAGTATTTCTATTAAAGTCACTGAAAATTACAAAATGTTAATGCTCAGTATGTTTTAGTTTACATTTTGCAGTTTTAGCTTTTTCCCAGTATTTATTGTATGATGTATAATGCCCTTCCGTCCATTTGAATTTTTTTGTAATCAAATCTTGTATTAGGTTGTTTCTCAATGCACAATATAACCATTGCAAAGCTACTTTAATGTAGTTATTTCTTGGTGTTGAATGAAATAATGATGTAGTGAAAAAAAACTATTTTTGCTCTGTGATAGTTTGTTACTCTTTTAAATGTTGTTGTTAGAGATTGTAATAATGTTAATATATATATCCAATTTTTTGTGTATCAATATTTTCATGACTTTTGTAGACAATTAAATCAAATCTGCATTATGCTTCTCAACTGCTGAAAACAACTTTTTGCATAAAAAGGATTTTATAAATGACAAAGTATTCAGAATATTGTTGCTTACGACTGCTGAAGATTTAAAGGGCCCATCAAAGTCATATATTTTTTCAATCCATGCACTGAATGTTAATATTTTTATAAATAATAAGTTTTATAAACAAACCACTAACTAATTGAGTTTTCGAGTCAGACTTTTAGGTGAATCAAAACAATTAACCGTATACAAATTGAATTCTGTTTCTATTGTGATAGATAAATAATGAGCTCAGTATAGGGTAAATATGTAGATGTAGTTGTTGTCTTAAATCTCAGTCAGTTTCTTATTTTGTTCTTTCGTATAAAGTTTACCATTTGTGTGGATTTTTCATGTGAATAATACTCTTCCCTGAACTTATAATCTCTTCTGAAACCACATTCTACTTTGTAAACAAAACTTCCTCCATATCTGACTGACCAGAAGTGCCTCTTTAACCCTTTTCAGACTGGAATCCCATTTTTGAGACAGATGCAAACAATGCAGAAGTTCAGATGTCACAAACGTGGCACCTGATCAGGGTCAACACTTAGTCTAATTGCTTCTAGGAATTTCTATGCAAAATATAATAAAAGCAAAAATGTTCACAAGAAACCCCTAATCATCCAAATGGGAATAATGGGCACATCCACTGGTCAACAAAGGGCTAATGAAACCACTTTCTTTACACTCCAGTTTGGACACATTTGCCCTCACAATTCGGATAGACATGCTGGAGCAAAGGTATTGACCCAAATCATACTGCTCTTAAGTTGTTTGGGTACACTTTCAGGGGAAGCAACTCTTGCCATTTTCCTCCCTTCTCAGTTGGGGCCAACTCTTAAGGGAGCGAATTTAGGAGCAAGTTCTTTCCTTTAAGAGTAGAACCCTTTTGGAAAAGCCTCATCAGGAAGTTATGCAAGTTGTTTCCCTTTGTAAAAATGGCTGAAAAACGTGGATGTGTTCCCATTTCCCTTAAAGGACAGTCTGACCAGGATCTGCACTATTTGGCAGCATCTATAAAACATCAGTTGATAATTATACAAGGAGATGGTCTGCAAATGTACATGTATGTTATATAAATGCAGTATGCATTATAATGTTTACCATGCATTTAGGTTATGAGAGAAATAAGTTTTACTCGATATTAAATGATATTAGGGTATGATTATTTTGTGTGTTGTTTTATGCAAAATAATATTAAGGTTTCTGTCTTTGTTGTTTGTTATGAAATGCTCATTTGTTTGTACAGTTTCCGTCCAGAACCATTTTTTAAACTTAATTTTTATTTATACATTCTCGTATTTCTACAAAAATATCTATTAATAATCAGAGCTCCAGATAGGAAGGGGTAATAGGGATAATTTTCTGTATTTCTCCATAAAAACGTATGTTGTGACCTAGTGAGACTGTTCAAAGGAGGGGTCACAACATATGTTTTCGATGAAGAGTATGAAAAATTATCTTTGAATTATTCTCAATAGAGCTCTACCCTCTCTTTTCTGGAGCTCTGATTATGTTTTATATGAGGTCTGACATACCATAGGGTAGTTAGACATGCTATAGGGTAGTTACATGTAAAAACAGCCGTGTATTTTCTGAAGTTGAAATGTGTCAAATTTAACTGTACATATTTTAGCCTTATATTTGCACATGTATCTAAAATGTTTACAAATTCAGGGCCTCTTGTTACAAAATCTGATTAGAATCAAACTCAAATTTATATTACTGTAAAAATTCTATGAACTGGGGTAGGTCTGGGAAAACAGTGCAGACCCAGATCTGACTGCTCCAAAGGAGCAGTCTGATCAGAGTCTACACTGTTTGCCATTCCCTCCTTCTTTTGGATACATTACTCCATTGTAAAACCAAACTATTTCTTTTTATGCCCCCGCCACGAAGTGGGGAGGGGCATATAGTTTTGCCCTTGTCCGTCCGTGCATACGTACGTACGTACATACGTCCGTACGTCACACTTTGTAGTACTGTTCTTGTCTCCGCAACTCCTTCTACAGTATTCGATGCAGGGAGTTGAAACTTGGAACACAGTTCAGACATGCATTGAACATGTGCATAAAGGAAACATAACTTTGATTAAGATCTTTATTGAACAATTATGTCCCCTTGACTAATAAACATATTTTGACCATATTTCACATCTGAGTACTGTTCTTGTCTCCGCAACTCCTCCTACAGTATTTAATGTAGGGAGATGAAACTTGCAACACAGTTCAGACATGCATTGAACATGTGCATAAAGGAAACAGAACTTTGATTAAGGTCTTTATTGCAGAATTATGTCCCCTTGAATAACATAAATATTTTGACCATATTTCACATTTGTAGTACTGTTCTTGTCTCTGCAACTCCTCCATTTGTATTTGATGTAGGGATTTGAAACTTGTAACACAGTTCAGACATGCATTGAACATGTGCATAAAGGAAACAAAACTTTGATCCAGGTCATTATGGCAGAAGTACATCCCCTTGAATGACATATATATTTTGACCATATTTCACACTTTGTAGTACTGTTCTTGTCTCTGCAACTCCTCCAATAGTATTTGATGTTGGGATTTGAAACTTGCAACACAGTTCAGACATGCATTGAACATGTGCATAAAGGAAACAGAACTTTCAGTCAGGTCTTTATTGCAGAATTATGTCCCTTTGAATAACATACATATTTTGACCATATTTCCATAGCTTAAATACAATCTCATCTTTTATCGTCGCTCTAGCGGCCTCATTTATTAACAGATTTTGGTATTACATCACAGCTTTATTGGGTATGACAGTACCTTGAACAACTTTGCGTTTCAGGTTTGTAGGATGAAGGTCAAGGTCACAGTTGCTATTTTCAGAAAAACTAGGGTATTGCTCCAGCGCTTTCATTTATAGATCGATTTTGATGTAACTTCACATAAATGTTAAGTATAACAATATCTTCAATAAATTACTGTTTCAGCACCACAGGTCCAAGGTCAAGGTCACAGTTGCTATTTTTAGAAAAAAACTTTATCATTCCTCTACTCCTCTATTCATTGACAATTTTGATGTAACTTCACTCAAATGTTTATTGGGACAATATCTTGGACAAGTTCGTGATCCAGAATTTCAGGGTAAAGGTCAAGGTCATATTTGCTATTTTAGAAAATATGCTGTCATCCCTCTGGAATGATTTTGGCATAACTTGACACAAATATTTAGCTTGACAATATCTGGGACAAATTTACGTTTCATCATTGTAGGTCCAAGGTCAAGGTCACAGATGCTATTATAGGTACATGTAAATCTTTGTCATGGTTCTAGCGCCTTTATTTATTAACTGATTTTGATAGAACTTCACACATATATTAAGTATGACAATATCTTGGATAAGTTAACCTTTCAGGGTTGTAGTTCCAAGGTCAAGGTCACAGTTGCTATTTTTAAGAAAAACTCAGTCATCCCTCTAGCACCTTTATTTATTGACAGATTTTGATGTAACTTCACACAAATATGTTTTAACACATTACTTTTCTAGTGAGCCATATGGCGGGGGCATTCATCACCTTTAGTGATTGTCTAGTTTTTTAGTACAACTACGGTAATTATTTTAGGTATCCCAACTTATAAAATCTTTTACTGTACCACTATTGTGTGATTAATGTAACTGATTTATGTGATGATTTATGTTGTCATGTGATATTATATATAACAGGGTGATTTTTTGTGTACCAGAGTGAGCATGTAATCCTTAACAGTGTGGTTTAAGTATTTTTCTAACTATTTTTAGCATAGTTTATTTATACAAGTGTATTTATTGTTTTTTCTACGCATTTAGGTCTATGGGACCATTAGAAATGTAATAAATTTTGAAATCAACTTGTTTATGCTGTGCTATATCTCCACCTTTTTGATGCTATGGCCATTTGGCTAGGGGTTAATGATTTACACTCCTATTTCAATTGTTGCAGGTTTGATTTCAGCAAAGGTCTTGGGTCTTCGCTGGACTTTTTCGTTCTAAGTAACCTCTTATTCATTCTCAAATTGACATTTACTCTGTTGCACTGGGGTAGTGGATGTAAATAAAGATAAAAAGAGAAGCTTTATATTTGAGTTTATGAACAATTGATGAGGAGATTCTATAATGATTTTCTGTTCATACAAACAACAGTATCAGCAATACATGTACATGCATTCGTGATAAAATCCTACTTAGGTGAGAGACTCCCTATTTTGGATGAAATATCCCTATCAAACTCTCAAGTATTTCCTTCTTGATATCGTCTCCTGTTCCCAAATTTTTGTTCCCTCTATGACAAATTTCTGAGTTAAAAATTCAGAACTTCCTTCTTTGATTATTTGGCTATCTGAGAAAGAATCTTGAAGAAGCCCTTCAGAATATTATTCTATCACTTGTATGCATATGTTTTATTGAGAAATAGGAGAAGTTAATCGAGAATTATTATGAAGGCCCAACTTTTCTCTGACTGATATCAATGCTTTACATTTATTGTCATTATGAGAGGAGTCATTTTTATTATACATGTATATATATATCTGTCTCTGGATAAGGTCTTGTCGATCCATGCTGACTTCTTACAAATATCAAATCCTGACTTCAGCCATTATGTCTTCCAAACTGTTGGAATTTGCTATGTTCCGAATTCTTTTGTGACATGGACTCTGGATTGTTCAGTTACTTCCTCAAGGCTCTGCAGTAAATCTGACCTCACTGCCTAATGTAGAAACTTTCAGCCGACTTGCAAAACCTGAAATCCTTACATATTTTCAAGTTGTTGGAATTTTCTGTGTTTCACTCCGTATCACATTAATCAGGTCTTGGTTTATCAGGAAGATAAATCTTAAACATGAGATCTGAAAAAACAAAATGAAAATTTGATGTACCACAGAGTAACATGTTTAAACATTTGAGCCACGACACGACAAAACCAACAAAGTGGCAAGTGTGCCCAGGGAAGACTCAGATCAGCCTGGGTATCCACCCAGTCTGATCAGTCTTTGTTGTCCACATGGAGCTAGCTTTGACCCTTACCTACCTTTTAAGTGCATAGCAAAGACTCTGATTAAACTGGGCAGATGCCCAGGCTGATCCAAGTCTTCACTGGTTGGTTTTGTCGTGTCACAGCTTATTTCTGCAGAATGCGGTGTCTCACCTGTCTGTCACAGATACATGTATGGAGCTAAACTTGACAACAAAAGCTTGTGATCTGTAAAATATAGGTCATGACCTACTGCTGTTTTGAGATTTCCAGATGTAGCAAGACCCAACTGTCATCACTCTGGCACCAACAGTTCTGGAGAAACAGAGTTACACTAGAAAACTTGATGCAAACGGACAATTTTTAATTTTTAAAAATCATTTTATTACTATTTTTATTACTTTTTTCAGAAACCACAAACCTGCCAAAATAAGCCACCAAAAGATCCCTTTATAAAAACTGCTAAATATTTCTGCCACCAGTTACATGTGTTTTACAGTATAGTAAAAGATGAGAATTCTCAGTACAGAAAGCACGTGTAGGTTAATATAGCAACTGAGTGGTAAAATGTAAAAATTTTCAACAACCTACCTCTACTACTGAGTTATTATTGAGTTTCTGTTTATTCCCTGTGAGAATAGGTTTCCCATCAATATACAGTGGCCTCTTTCCTTCATTGGCAATATAAAAGTCCCCGTTATTTCTTAACTTTATTGCACCTTGCCGTCGTGATATTTTCCAAGCTGGACCTTCTAACGATAAATCTACATCTATCTGGTTGTCCTTTGTGGCTCTCCCTAATGTTATCTGAAACAGAAGACACTTCAAATGTCCACAGTTCTGTTGAAATGAGATGGTACTGAAAACCTAAATGGCAAAAGCTATATCTCTTTAATGAAATTTTCCTTCCTGTATTAGCTTGATTACAATACTTACAAGCTTGCTTACCATAGCTCTATGCTTGATAAAAATTTAAAAATGAAAAGGTAAAATTTAGTAGCTAAATCTTGCTAAAGGTCTTGCTTGTGGCTGGAAAGTATAACTGTCCAACATCACTGGACAATAATACAGCAACAACACCCATGAATTCTTTGAAGTTGGCATCATGAAAATGTTTTTGACAACTTCCTGTTTGCTTCCTTGGATGACAAAGCTATTATAAAAAATCATGTTTTAAGTTCTCTCATTTAGAAAGGAGACAAATAAGAAAATGTTAGAGCTGTTTCCCCTAAAAGTGTATTCGTTTTCTGTAAATGTTTCTTATTTCATCATTTAAAGAGAGTTGTGTAGCCACAATATTTACTGCAAATAAAGCATTTACCTCTCTTGATCTCATGAGGTACCGCACTAATCTTCCCCGTAACACTGCCAGAGTCTGGTTGTCAAAGTCTGGAGGACTGATCCCAGTCACACTGTCTACCAACACCTGCCACTTGGGTAGCTCTTGTTCAAGGTGTCTGATTTCTTTCTTATTTCTTCTGTCTGCTATTGCTAGTTCTGAAATCATAAACAAAAATCATTTATCATATGACGTCGCTGTTATTCAATGGAAAACGTGACCACACGTGTAATAACACTTTGGTGTGTACATATGACGTCATTGACAAAGTCCATGTCAACAATGCTTATTCTTATTTGACATAATGTTCATTTGGAAGGCAATAAAATCCTGTTTTAAAGGGTCATATGATAAACAGAATCTTACACTTGTGGTCATTTCATATGAAATTTATGAAACTCGCCAAAGACTCGATTCATAAATTTTATAGGAAATGACCCCTCGTGTAAGATCCTCTATATCCAAATCAGGGTACTTGCACATGCACAGTCACAGCAAAGTGCTCCCATGTACCTTAAGAGGTCATCAAGAAAAGCTCAAAATATCACTCCAACAGATAGTTGACCTATTTATAAAGGTTTGTTTGCAAGGTATTTTGGCTGAAAGGACAATGACAAGCATTCAGAGAAGTAATCCCATATTTGATTGTAGCAATTTTTGCCACAAGCTTATAACACTGATTTCAAAAATTTCTCAATGAACAGCTGACGGTGACTATTAGAAGTACAAACTACACAAAAAGATGGTGAATCTGTAATACATTTAAAAATATCCAGATCAGCCTGGCTCACAATGATGACAGAGTGTAATATACTTACACTCTGTCAGCATTGTGAGCCAGGCTGATCTGGCTATCTTTATATTCATTGCCATCTAATAGCTAATAGCATCTGTTCTTAAAGCATTCAGTACAATACTTACCATGTTCAATCACTTCATCTTTAGCATCTCTGAAACAAACACAAAGTTACAGCAATTCTAGTAGTTAATGGGACACCTACATAGCCAATACATGTTATAATTCTGCTCTTGAAGTTGATTTGACTGTCAGGCGATGTGTCCAACGACTGCTGTAAGGAAGTCTAATCAGGATCTTCAATGTTCCTATACTTCTGGCCAAATATTCAATGTCATTACAGTAGTCACCAGATACAGAAGCAGGGTAAGCAACTCTTCCTTTTTCGTCTTGCTTAGCTTCTCTACCAGGATCAGCTCTTAGGGAGCAAATTCTTTTTTTTGACCTGACTTAATTAGAAACTCACAGCCTTGCACTTATGAGTCAAGAATCTAACTGTTTCAAGCTATTAACAACAACTTAGTAAATGTAACAGTAAAATTTGAATCCCATAAAAATTTAAATTTTAGGTTAAATTTTTTTATCAAAAATATTTTGCTGAATATGTGTGAGCTGCAACACGACAAAACCAACAATGTGGTTGTGTGCCCAGCGCAGACACAGATCAGCCTGGGCATCCGCCCAGTTTGACCAGACTCTTTGTTAAGTGCGCAAAGGGTAGCTAAGGGTCTAAGCTACATGCATGCGGGCAGCGAATACTCTGATCAGACTGGGCGAATGCCCAGGCTGATCTGAGTCTGTGCTGGATGCACAGCCACACTGTTGATTTGTTGTGTTGCAGCTCATGTAAATAGCTTTAAAAGTGCAAAATTTAACCACATTTCCAACAAAAAGTATCAGTGTGTTTTCTACACAAAATCTGCTAAAATATTAACACGATCATCTTTGAACAAGGTCATTTAGCTAACAATGCTTTGTACACCAAAAAAATAAATTAACAGCGGTACTAAGTGAAAACAATGGATAAGCTTACTTGAGATCTTCATCTGTCAGTAAATCTTCTGCATCAGAAAAATTTAACACATGGTCTCCTCTAGGCATAGGTTGAACTGAAATATATGATGTATACAAGTAAACGTTTTGCATAAAAACAGTCTAGTATCGACCTTCATTTAACGTTTAATATGCCAACAATGAAAATAGTTGAATTTGCAAACAGCATTGATTCAAATAAGGGGGCTCATTATGAGCCACCTTATCTGGATCAACACTGTTTGCACTATAGTCTTTAAATTCTCAGTATGATATACAGTAGAGCTTCAATGGCTTGAACCCTGATGGCTTGTTTACCCTGCCTGACTAATACTCGTTCTTGGGTCCCTAGAGTTCAGTTTATATAGAAACTAACCCTGGATGGCTGGAACAACCTTTGGCTGGAACTAATTTTCATGGTCTCAAGCCTGATCGAGCCATTGAAGTTCTACTGTAGCTTGGAAAAAAATAGTTATCTTTAGCAAATGTAAATTTTGTCTTCTATTTTCTGAAACATTAAGGGTTAAGTTTTGAAACACTTTAGCACTGAAGTGAAGTTCAACTTTGAAAATCAGGGTTATCAAACCAAATATTTAAAATATTCAGATTTCAGACTACATCTGCATAATCAACAATGTTAAAAAAGGTTTATTTCAAGCAAATAATCTTTTCATGAACAAAATGGTGTACATTTAAACTTCATACTAGATTTAAACTTATGAGACTGCTTTTCTTTGTTAGAGAACTGTCATACACATTTACAACAATTACAACGAACATTCTTGTCTCAACGGATCTTCTAAGACATTACATGACATTATAAATAGATTCTGTAACAACTTACCTGATTGGTCAGGCAGTAGATGATAGTGTTTCATAAGCAGCCAATGGCTATGAAGAGATTTTGGGGTCCTGGTGGGATAAAATGTATCTGGATTTTTGTCTAATATATCTTTAAATACTTCAATGTTGGGTGAACTGGTCTGAAAAACAATTAAAATTCATATTTATGCTTCTTACTTAGACAGGTAGTATTTATTTGGTTAGAAGTAGCGAGTTTACTCTTCCAAAATTGCTGCAAGTATGTATATTAGTATTGCACAATCCAGCTATAAAATGGAGTTTTCTCGTCCAAAACAATCCAAATGATCTAGATCCATCCTACAAACCTCCAAAACAATCCCAAAGATCTAGATCTGTCTTGTAAGACAGATCTAGATCTTTGAGATAGTTTTGGAAAGGAAAAACACAATGTCTTACAATCGAAGAAATATGGTATATGTTGTCATGTTTTATGAGACTCTCAGAGGTCAAGCTAGAGAACTGAATGAAGGAAAAGTTTATCTGATGTTAGAGGTAAGTTTCTGCAGATTGTTTATCCTTGTATATATTATATATTTTATGCATTTAAACATCTCCTTCAGCTCAAAGACAGAGAAAGATTCTGCAAGGAGACTATTTCTCCCTAGTCTCCCTCTAGTTTGAACCCTGACTCTGACTTCTTTTCCATGGAGACAAAGTGGGATTTATTGCAAAATATGATACACAGGTATCTAACAATGTTGCCCAAAGTTAGACAGATTTCTTACCATGAATGCAATTTAAATATGTCTTTTAAAACCTTTAATCTTGTGTGCAGTTTTTCACAAAAAGCTGTTTCTTAACCACTTTAAGGGTTTTGAGATTATTCACAAGTGACCCATGAGACCCTATGTATTACACAATCTTTAGAAAAGAAAATAGCAGGTGCCATGCAACACTTTTATTGCTACAAAGAAATACCAAAGACAATGCATATTTGTTCCACCGAACATGTTTTTCTCATCTGTTAAAGGCAACTGCTGAAACAGAATAACAGGCAATATACCACACATAACTTACAGAAGGTATTGCACCAAGGAGAGATTCCTCCGCTTTACTGAACAAAGCCTTGGCCTGTACTGTTGCTAATACATCTGGGTGAAACTGTTTCATAGCCTGTATGGCTAATCTGTGGAAAAAAAGCAAAGTAAAATTGTCAGAAGATAACAGCAGGAGATCTCTCTAATAGACATAAAAAATGTACCAATCTCAAAATGAAAACCTTACTGACAATGAAGTCAACAACATGTAAAATATAAGTCTGGTCAAAAGAAGACAACAGCATTCTCACACAGACATCCAGATATGTCTCAGCTAAGTATCATATTCTTAACCCATACAATTCTTATAAACAGAGCTCTAGATGATGATAATTAAGGATAATTTTTCTTATTTCTCATCGAAACAATATGTTGTGACCACTCATCTGAACCGTCTCAATGAGACGGTTCAGATGAGGGGTCACAACATATGATTTTATGCAGAATTAACAAAAATTATCCCTAATTATCAACAGATACCCCCTCTTATCTAGAGCTCTGATATAGTAGATTCAAATGACAAAGCTAATTCTACTTTTTACTCTATACATATACAAATTTATGCAGATCACCTAGTCAACTGAACACTAAACAACTTCTGAGTCAAACTTGCCATGCAACAAATGAAGCATCTGACTGTCAGCTTAGACAGAATTATCTGAGCAGTCAACTATAAGCATATCATTTGAGTTTAACTGGCCATCAAACAAGGCTATTACTTAAACCCAAAATACAGAAAGGACTTACTTTGATATGATAGGATCATACAGTAAGCTGTACCATCTCTCCTGAATTTCTTTCAACGTAAATTTACAGGAGAATTTTACACCAAGAAATACTGCTGTCAGATCATTGGTCTGAAAAAGGAGAAGTGACTCATAAGAATTCATTGATCTGATAAGAAAAATTAAGAGAATCATAAAAACCCTATGTGTTGGCCCAGAATACTTGAGCAAACAGCATAGACCCTAATCAGACTGCTCCAAAGGAGCAGTATGATTAGGGTCTACATTGTTTGCAATTCAGTAACAGCCTTGTATTAACATTATATATATATATGTAAAGAAACACACAGGCGGCTAGATTCACGTGGTCCCAATACATCGTTAAGATGGTCTATTGCAGGAATGGATGGATGCATTATTTGGGGATAATGGTGATGACTGGAATGATGATGAAAATGACATAATCAAGTGGAATGAAAAACCATGACCTTGGTCAGATCCATATCAAAGACCTTTTGACTATGAGTACAGGGGGTTTCCTCCTCAGCCAACACATTCAAGGTAACAAAGCATGAAGAGCCAAGCCGCCTTTCCCTAGTTCTTGAATAATAATATTTGAGCCACTTCATGTGAACAAGTGCCCTATGACATGCAAACAGTGAAGATTCTGATCATTTCTTTTGCCGCTTTATCAAGCTTTCACTTACTGGACTGGCTTAGACTGTATAAATTTCTGGCTAGGATTGTATACAATTTTTTTGGGAAATAACTGGCATGGATCATATCATGACTGGTTTAATATGGATCTGTTAACACTGGATCTGTTTACGCTCAAACATAAACAGAGGATCTTTCACGAGTGGTCATTTCATATGAAATTTATGAAACGAGCCTTTGGCGAGTTTCATAAATTTCATATGAAATGACCATGAGTGTAAGATTCTGTTTATCATATGACGCATTGTTGACATGAACGTTATCAATGACATTACGTGTACGTGCCAAAGTGTTATTACACGTGCGGTCATATGAGTTTTAAGACACGACGCTATCCACTGAATAATAGCGACGTCATATAATAAAGGGGTTTATGAGCCACTAACCTGCTGTACAGCTGTTATCAAGGCTAAATCATCTGTTGGCTTCCATCTCCCAAGATCTTTGACTGAGGCTGGTGCAGGTGGCTGAAAATATTCCTTAAAACAATACTTCTCATTCAGTAAAGGTGTACCCGAAAAGCATCATAAGATAGTTCATAGAATGACAACTACGACATGAACTCTTTATAACTGAATCTCAAATCACTACTAGCCAACTCTAATGTGATTCAAAATAAAGCCTGGGTCTGCAAACCTAATGAAGAATGGTTCATACTATTTCTTACTTTTTTATGGTGTATGTCTATGTGTATTTCACTATTTTACTTCATTATCCCTATTATAAAGAATTGTTCAGGATTATTATAAAACCCAAAGTCTAACTTTGGCCTTGAAAAAAAGTTTCTCAGATTCTTAGCAGAAGTTTTGGTCAGGTATTCAGGTTTTCCTAAATGTTCTTCAGTGACTTATTTTTTCTACAGCAATTCTATAATTTCGTTGAGTCCTGGGACCCATTAAAATAAAAATTTGGCATTTCAAGGGAAATTTATGCATACAGGATGCGGGATGCACAGGTAAAACAAGGCCTGTCACAGGGCCACGACAGATCGCCTGACAGCTCCTTGCCCATCACATAAAAAACTTTAACGTAAAACTTTAACATTTTGCTAACGCCAACGCCGCCGCCAATGCCGAAGCCAACGCTGACGCCAACGTCGGGGGTAGTGCAATAGCTCTTCCTGAACTTCGTTCAGGCGGGCTAAAAATCACTGGTTCTTAGTATTGAAACTTCTCCCTAAGCTCAAGAGTTTTACAGAAAGGAGACAAGTATTTCTTAAAAAAAATATCTGGAATTCTGCAATTATGCCTCACAGTATGTCCAACATACCTTCTGTTTCCTAGCACGACTCCTGGACTTGGACTGCAAGTAGACAGAAATTAGAACAAATCAAGAGAAGTTAACCTGGGTCCAAGGTTATAAAACTTGAGTATAATTTCAAACTCAAAATAAAGCACACTGATTGGCTGCTTCCGAGCATGTGCTCAGAAGCAGCCAATCAGTGTGATTTATTTTAAGTTTGAGAATGTACTCAAGTTTCATAACCTCGGGGCCTGTTTATAGCTGCTCAAAAGGTTTGATAAATGAATGAAAGATTTGGCGTTTTACTGCTTTGTAGTAAATTGTCTTTATATCAATTCATGCCCTTCATGGCACATGTATGTATTGGTAATTTGTGAGGGAAAATCTTTAGAAAATACTTTGTAGGCAAAAAAAAAAAAAAAATTGGAAAATGTCACGCAATATATTTACCTTGCTATTTTTTCATATGTCTCATACCTGTCAACTTTCAGAAATTTTCATGGGGGAGACAGCGCGCGAACCGACATTTTGGACCACTTTTTTTGACGACTAAGCGCGCGGAGAAATTCACTTAAAATTTCCATGGGGGAGACTTTTTTTCTCATGTTAATGAAGGCTTACACAGCATTCTTGTTTCAAGAGATAACCAATGCATTTAGTCTAAAAATGGAGAAACACTTAATCCTTAAAATTCTTTATCATTGTAACAACATTAAAATCTTACAGCATCATGAGCATAATTCAATTATGACTGATTAATGCTATATAAATTAAAGCCTCAATAGTCCCAATTGAAATAGGGTTGTTAGCCTTCGCCGATTCCAGTGCTTTCTATGATCGTTCTTACCACCATTTCCCAGGCTGAAATGTCTCTCGCAACAAGCACTATGTGTAAAAATGACTCTCTTCTCGCTTTTCTGTATGAGGGAGATTCAATCCCTTGCGTATATTGATAGGAGACGCTTGAGTTTTCTCTCATTTTTCGCGTTTTTCTTGTGTTTTTTGCTGCAGGAAATAAACATTTTCTGGTTTTCCGAATGCACTGACTATAATATGTAATCGGAATGAAACCGAGAACCAAATGTAACAATCTATTTTTAATTGTTGCGTGCGACCGGTCACGGAATTTCCCGATTCTTCTTTCTGCAATCCTGCCTCTGTAGGACTACCTCCTATAATGACCGCTTGCAACTGGCGAAAACTACCGGAACCAATCGGAAACTCGCGAGTCCAAGCGGAAGTGAGTCTGACCTTCACCTTGAAAAACTATAAACACGCGAAGAAACAAAAGATAAAAATGGCTTTGATTATTAATTTTAGCGATGAAAATAGAAATCCGGAGGTTATCTGAAAAGCGGGAGAATTGGGTTATTTTTGAAATACGATCCGGAGATCGGGAAAGGGTCCAAAAATCGGGAGACTCACGATTTATGCGGGAGAGTTGACAGGTATGATGTCTTTATTTTCCAAATTCTCTTGCATGATAGCCAATCTAGGCAATTAACTTCTTAAAAACTTCTTTTGAGTATTGCAACAACAAAAGAGGCCTTATATCATGCTCATAACCCATCTCAGCCTGTGAATTTACGCACAGAATCTAATCACAGAGCTCTAGATAAGAGGGGTACTTGATGATAATTGAGGGATAATTTTCTTTATTTCTCATTGAAACCATATAGTGTGACCCCTCATCTGAACCGTCTCGTGGAGACGGTTCAGATGAGGGGTAACATCATATGTTTTTATCCAGAGGTAACAAAAACTATCCCTAATTATCACCAAATACTCCCTCTTATCTAGGGCTCTGTAAAAATCAGTATACAGGTTCCTTCAGACATATAAACTGACTGTCCTAACAGTGATGACTTTGATCAGACAGCATAAATCTTTCTCATGAAATGGCTAATATATTCTTTGGCTAAAAGAAAAGGTATTTTACTAAAGGATAGCTTCATCTGAACAATCCAACTACTTACCCTACATACTTTGCCAACAGACACTCTCTTCCTGACAGGGGGTGGGGCTAAAGGAACTTCTTTCTTTATAATCTCTTTTGGTTTTTCCTCTTCAAACAAAGGAGGACCTGTAACAAACAAATATATCCCAATCACAGAAAGCTCAGTGGATTAAGCTCTGGTCCAGCTGAGCTAGCAGTCTTATTGGAGGCAAAATTATTTTCAGCTGTAAACAGAGTTCCAATGTACACAACCTTTCATCATCATATCACCTTTTGCATCAGATCAATTATATGACTTAAATACTGTTGAAAGGGTCATAAACCTGCAATCCATCCATCACAGAGTAGCAAGAGTAAGTAGCCTGGCTCTCAAGTGACTCTTTGTCACCTAAAAATGAAATAAATCAACATGCAACTAAAAAGAGTTTCAGAGAAAATCTACCCATAGGCCAAGTAAACTAGCTTGAAATTACCTCTAGCCTTGAAGCAGACTATTTTTTCACCCTCCTGTAATGACCAAATATATGATAACCTTTTACCTGTTGCAGGAAAACAAAAGTTTTTGAAAACACACCCAGAGTTAGAACAATTAAGATGTATAGGTACATCTCCGTGTTGTTCTGCCATCTTTACAAAAGTAAGTGACTTTTGTGAATTTCTGTTTGATTTCTTGATAAATCCCTTCCACAAGGGGTCTGCTGTTAGAGAAAAAAATTTGCACCAACAGCAGCATATTCTTATTTTTAAGAGCTGACCACCTTTTAGAATGGAAGCAAAATTGAAAATGGCAGAGTTGCTTCTCCTAAAAGTGTATCCATTCACATTAAGGAAAAGCACAGGTACTGTAAAAAACTGAAAATTCTAAAAATTGGTATACCTACTTAAAAATAATCACCACAATTGTCCTAAAAATGGAGAAGCCTGGATTTACAATGTAGCATTGCCTCCAAAAGGTGCAGATGGAATGGCAAACAGTGGAGACCCTAATCAGACTGCTCCTATAGAAGCAGTCTGATCTTGGTCAGCACTGTTTTTTTTTCAGACCTATCTGCCTAAATATTTAAAGGTACTCTCTTTATCATGAGCTTTGGTGTCAATGAGTGAAAACATGGATGATTGTATACCTTTGATTTTTCTTGGAACAGTTTCTTGCTTGAGCAGGCTGCTCTCAACCACTTCGTCATCAAATCTCTTTCTCTTGATGGACCTTTTTGAACTTCTTCTCTCCTGGTTGGTCAGTATAGGGGTTGGAGTGTAACGTGAATTATGAGGTCTGGGCTTAAGAACAGGAGGTGTAACTATGGCAGCTGGGGGTGGTGCAGGTGGGGGCGGTGAGGGTTCCCCCTCTGTTATTTCTGTTTGTGTCTCTGTCTCCATAGTCTAGTCTGAAAGTAAACATGGCACACAGTAGCTTCAAAGTTCAGTAGATGAGCCAGTGGCTGTTTAATTCCTGTGTTGGTGAAACTGGGTTAGCATTCATGAACTACTTCATGTTAAGAGGTTCTTAGAGGACCACTTTGTCTGCACAGAACTTGTCAGTGGTCACTAGTGTGAAGTGATTTTTTTCATTCACAAACAGTAGATCCCCTTTCCAACAACAATATTTGTTCCAAAAATTTTTAATGTTAAACTGGATTTTCTGTTATATCGAATATATGTTTTGAACAATAAAGCGAGTTATCTTGATTTAAAGTGAGTGATCTTGTCTATGCTATGGTACAATGACAATTTTTTTCATTTCCCATTTCCCCCTGAGGGTCACAGGCAGGATAATTTACCGCACACCTGAAAAACTAACTTGAACTTGTTATTCTCAAAAATGAAAATAAAATAAGCACTTACAAACACTGTTATATCAGCAAATACTAAGTGCAAGTGATTACAGCTCTTGGCAGTCTACATATATCTGATATACTCAGTAACTGGGATATCATTTCACATGGACGGTAATTGGTGCTCGACGAAATTATGTACGTACTCAGCAAGCACCTGTTTTACCTTTTTCTTCGTTTGTCTAAATCTGAACATAAAAAAATCAAAATTAAACTAGAATTGAACATTTATTAAACACTGACAAATATTAGAATGAATCAAAAGACCTACAAACGGCGTGAAATTGTTCAAAAACTGCAATTTTAACAACGAATTCTCACAAAGGAATCCATCTTGAAAAATTAAAATGCACACACGAACCCGTTTTACCCAGTTAACTTTGATTCTATTGATGTCATTATTATCATTATTATTATTATTATTTTTATATTGTTATCATTATTATTATTATTATTATTATTATTATTATTATTATTATTTATGTGTATGAAGGCACAGTCTAGAAATATCTTCCAAAAAATGAGTGGCAAATAGTGGTCACCAAATGGCATTGGGGAAGACAAAAATCGTGGTCCTAGCTGACAGTGTAGCGATTCAGATTTTTAAGCATTTCTCCATGGAAACGAGTTGTCACACAACTACCTATGAAATTGGAAATAGGGCTAGTAAGCTTTCGAAACATACACTATCTGCTCGAAAAGTCCGTTGCATAAAGCAAGTCTTATTCGGCTCGGGCAGTACCAAAATCTCTCTCTCCCCCCCCCCCTCCCCCCACCCCTTTTTTTAAATTTGATCTGGGCTGACCAAAAATAGCAACTTTTTCAAAAACAAAATACAAAGTTTCTAATATTCTAAATCCCCTTTGTCAGTGAGGAAAAAATAATCGAAATCCCCTTCTACGTGAGGGGGTGCTGCAAAAGCCCCCACTTTTAATACCCTGGGTATCGTAACCGTACGCCGAGCCTACTGAATCAATAGTACAACTTATCGTGACGCTGTTTCGTCGTAATGTGCTCAATGAATATTTTTCTAATTAAGGTGAATGGGTACACTTTCAGGTACAGAAACACCGTCATTTTAAATTTAGCCTCACTTCTCAAAAGATGCTAAAACAAAGAAGAAAGCCAAGTTCTGGTAATGGAAGGTAAGTTTATTTTCCGCTAGAATTCATTTTCATCCCCCAACCCCCCCCCCCCCCCCCCATCCTATTCCCCTACCCCACTAACTTACCCCAACCCCCTACCCACCAAGAAAAATAAATAATTGTAATAATAAAGCTACATGTAAGCTATGTCAAACTAGGAAAGCTTGCGCGTTTCTCTTTCCTTTCTTCCGTTTCGTCTTAACCTCCGAAGAGGACATCAGGCGGGGTTTGGTATTCAAGTGCAAAAGGGGGTTAGTTGAGATAAAACAGGTGATCAGTTAAGAAAAAGTATACAAGTGAAATAGAGAGTTTAGTATAGATAAAAGATAAAAGCACATCTGATATTTACGGTGAGACATGGACTACTTAGTACATGCTTACTGGAAGGAACACGCAAGGTAAAAGCTAAAGGGCAAGTGTTCTTTTTTTTTTCCTGCGTGTTACCTGTAAGCCGGTTGTCGGCTGGCCCATTCAGGACCAGCCGACGTTCGCAACGTCGGGCCATGCCCGTGTTACGAGGGTCATCCAATAAGTCCTGCAAACGGCCAAGTATCAGGCAAATGATAATTAAAAACGGATCAAGCAATCCACTAGCTAAGTTCAGAACGCTTGTAAATATCTGAAGCCTTCTGATTGCTGGGAGATACGGCAAATAATACTGAAGTATGTACACGGTACCAAGGTTAAGATATTGCCGTCAGTCAAGATATTATTATTGTTCAAAGGAAGATCACCATGTTTTTCGGGCAGCTAAAATATCATATAAAATGAGTATATGAAGAAGAGGCTTTCACAGCAGAAGAAGTGTTTCCTAAACTGCCATTAATTTGTTATCAAAGAATAGTCCCGAGATGCCGAAATGTATATATTACAGAAAATGTAAGCTTCGAGCCTTGTTTAATATCGTTTGCAGCCAGAGGTAAACGTCAAAAACTAGAATTTTGCTAAAATTCTGTAATATTCTCTTGTTGCCTAGCAACCACTTTTGTTTGGTGATGTGAAATGATAACCGTCTCTTATTTGAGTTCTTGAAAATAAGGAGATTACTTTAGAACATGAATTCTAGAAAATTAAAAGAATTTTAAACATATATGCAGGAATTTTCTTCCCCTCACCTCTTGTAAAAGACGTCGTGTTTGTGCAATTTCACCGCCGGTACCGCTTACACCCTTGCATTCAAACCCCTCCCGTATCTGAGAAAGGAATGTCACATGTATGATTTTAGCACATATGTGTATTACATATGCAAGCTGTTAATGGTATTATTTGACTACCCTAACTCAATTACTAAAGCAGTAATGGCGGCGTTTGCAAGACTTATTGGATGACCCTCGTATTATTATCATTGTATAACAATTATAGTAGACATTGAATTACTTCTCTTGTATGGGCTAGGGACTAGCTTCCCTGAACACAGGTCCTGGTGAATGATTGTTTTTGGACGTATCACCAGTAAACATTCTGATTCTGATAACATGTAGACAATAACAGACATCCAATTGCATTTAGACCTAACTTGCTTAACTAGGCAGTGAATCAGACATCTATGTTTGGATCGGAGCATAAGGTGGGGCTGCCGCTATATTTCTCGGGGTCCACAAATGTTGTGTGTGGACCCCAACCGCCAACAGTTACGGCTCTTTTCAGTCTGAATTTTGGCATTCTTTCTATTTCTGTTTCCAAATTTCAATGCACAATGCATATCAAAGATTTCGATAATACTTGTTAGCAAAAAAAAAAAAGGAACTTGTAGACGTCCTGCATTACGAATTACTGCTGATAATAACGCTATGATACAGAATGGGGCTTTTACCAATAGCGTTTCCCCTGCATATGTGGGCCTCTAGCAGGGCTCTGATGGACGAAACGTCGAAGTTTCTGATATGTCACGTAGGTGGATGATGCATGCTGTCAAAAAAGTATATCATATACTACATGTGTTAACAGAAAAAAATATGTACATATGACCTGCACATCTGTGCTAACTGATGAGTTCTTCGCTTCGGCTAAACAGATTTTTCGGTGCCCAAAGATTGTTGATGCAAACAGAAAATATCGATCAGACTGCGCAGGTGTACAAGGTGATCTGAGTCTTCAGAGTCAGAATTGTTTACTGGTGATATGTCCAAAGACAATCATTCACCAGGACCTGTGATCAGCGAAGCTAGTCCCCAGCCCGTATATAAGAAATAAATCTAGTAGCCGAATTGTCTACACACTCAGCAGCAGAAATATGGGAATCTGCAAGGGAGTTCCAATCTCTCAAGGTATAGGGGAAGAAACTTGACTTGTATATGTCAAATTTAGCCCCAAGGGGTTTAAAATGCCATGGAATGATGTTTGGGGGAACAAGGTCCTTTGTTGGTATACTGGCTGCACTCTTCAGACCTTTGTAAGACATTATGAGTCTACTATCTTTCCCCCTCTTTTTCAGAGATTCCCAGGGTTTCTTTCTCCAGAATGCCAGTCATATTCCCGGTTTCATAGACTTAAACGCCTGTTTCAAATCTGGCCGCCCTTTTCTGCACCTTCTCAATTTACCTTGAAGAAGTTTACTTTGGGAAGGGGGGGGGGGGGGGTGGGGGTCCCAAACTGAACTACCATACTCCAGGACTGGACGCACAAGTCCCTTATATGCTGACTCTTTGACGTCCTGCGGACATGTCGCAAAGTTACATATAAGGAAGCCAAGGGTCCATTGATCTTCTTGATCCGTTTTCTTGTATTCTGCCTTATATTACTTTTGACTGGTTGGAATTTCATGCCCCAACTCTTTGCCCAACACCCTCTAGTCTATGTCCTGAAGTTTCGCGGTGTCTAAGTGTCTTTACTGTATTTCTGATTGCACGAAATCAAAAACAGTCGTTAGCAAAAAGTCTGAACTCTGAATCGATATCTTCCGTAATATCACTAATATACAATGGGAACAACAATGGGCCAAGAACAGTGCCCCGGGGGACACCTGACAAAACGTGGACCCAGTCTGATTTAACTCCATTTGCTACTACACGCTGCTGAGACGTTCTTAGTTAAGCTGGGCCATACGCGGACACAAATAACCATATTTATAACCCAATCGGAGCACGCTCGGCCAATTTCGTGAATCAGATCAATTTGAAGAAAAGCGCGTGACATAAGGAAAAATGCTTGGTTAAGGTACTTTGAACTCGAATGAAAGATACAGTGTCAAACAAATCAAGAAAAAATGATATAAAATATTGAGGATCACGTTTCAGCGAATTATCTTGTAAGTTTTCTGATGCTGTGTCATCTCTGTTGATACTCTGAACCGTGACATAGGTTACACAAAATTTGAGACATTAGTTTACGCCGAGAAATATGAAAGAAAATGTCTGACTTCAGTTAAGAATAGAACTCGATTTTGATCACGGGATAAACCATTTTAACCATGCCGCATTCATATCTCTGTCACAGCAAGTTTACGAAATTTAAAAACATATAGACCTTGAGCTGACCATAGACCCCCCTCCCCCCCAGGGGGAGTTTTGTACCCTATAATTTTCTGAAACTACATTATATAAGAAACAAAATGACACATGTTAGCCCTCTGTACGTTGGGGCGTTAACGTGTAACATATTCACGTTATAATAGAAAATACACATTGGTATACACATGTTAGTATTTGCCCTAAATAATGTTGGGTTTTGTCTGCTAGTACATAAATCGCTTTTTCAAGGTAATTGACATGGTCAAGGATAAGTTGACTAACCTGTATAACGTAGTTTACATTCTATTTTACGTTTTTCCCCTTCAGTGTCTAAATACATGTAATATAAGGAGCAAATTGTAAGAATTGAAGTGAAGAGAAAAGTTATTGTCATATATATGACTGTTTCAATATTCTAGTATAAAAAACAAACAAACCAAAGTCTTACAAAACTCGTCAGCAGTCACGATTAATATGTAACGTATATAACCACAACAAAAATTCGGAGAAAAAACAACCAGACTGAATCGCTGAATTGGTGGACTGAAGTTTATACGTGCTCCATCAATCTTCTTTGATTCGTGCCCAGCTTAGCTAAGTTAGGCTGCAGTGAGCAGTGGATATATTAAATGTGGACAGAAACTATCTTATTTTTGAAGAATTTAACCTACAAAATGACGAGAAAAGCTAAGAAAGCCAACATCAGCTGCATTTTATTTTCAGTGTTATCTGCGTTATGTCTTAAGTAGACACTGTTGTATATGTAAATATGAAGAAACGCCAATGTTATGTGTCCTCAAACTATAAAAACATCGGATAGTGTATATTTGAAAAGCAATCTAACAGTAACGTTACGTTACATAATTCTAATATGTCGGGGGGATAAGATTTGTGAGTCATCTGTTATCAAAATTTAGTTCCCGGGCGATATGAATTATTCATTGCTGTAGTATTTGCTCACCACTGGTAGTCAGATGGCAAATTTAGCTCTTTGAAATACACAAGAACTCAGCAAGACACACACTATAGATTGTTAGAGCTGAAGCAGTTCGACTTTGCCTTCAATTCAGTTTCACTTAAAAGGGACTTCATGAAAATGATTTTTTTAATTTTATGCATAGAATGAAATAAGTATAAGTTGATATATGCTGCAACTGATTAATATTTAGGTTCTCATCATGATGGGGATAAAACCAATTTCGCTACCTGTGCTGTTGGCTGAGCCATTCAATTACCCTACATACAAATATGCAACTGTGACTGCTAGCCGAGGAAATCAAAAGCAGTACCAACTCTGCCAACAGGGATTTACACCATTTTTGCTATGCTGTCAGTCGAATTGTCAGCCACATGCCTCTTTGCATAGGTTAGCAAATATGTGTGGCTCCCGTGGTCATAACTTACATGTTAATTTGTGATCTACGTGATCTGTTTATGCAGCTCCCGGCCATCGAATACATTACAAAATTCTGTCATCAGCCTGTTCAGACTTTTATTTTTCATTATGTTGTTACAAATATTTAACTGGCCAGGTAATTTTGCAAACCCCATGGTTTTATTCCCACTTGTTGTACTATCAAGGACTAAAGGTGTTACGAAATACAAATTTCAGTCAGACAACTTTTCAATATTTAAGCAACTAAAATTGTTGTTTGGATATTGCCAAAATGCTGTATTCTCTAACAGTATTTAACATATTTTGACAAAGATGACAAGATAAGCAGTAAGGTATCATAAATAAGCAGTTTTCAACCATATTTATTGCTAAAAAATAAACAATATGGTAATACAAGGTCACAGAGATCAAATGCAGTAAGTTATTTAGGTAAGCCCTCCCTCGACATATATAGGTATGCACTATTTCCATTGTTTGATTATTTGCTCTTTAGAAGTACTGTATAACTAGTTAAGGATATCGGAAATGAAGAATCCATAAACCTGCAATGAATACGTTGTATACGTTACTTGTTCGGTCCTTCTTTTATTTTTTTTCCCCTCAATATTATGCTGCAAAGCATAACTACAGTGTAGGCGAATACATTCTGAAGGAGAACAACTAAGATTTGCTCATAGATATCTGAACAGCGATGACAAACATCAATACATTCTGTCATTTTCATTTGCCATTTCATTATGTGTGCAGAGCTACTGAAACACTGTCCATGGAGAAAATAAACATTTTTGTCCAACTAAACGTATCTTTATGTTCTTTGGTGAATAGATGCTTAAATAGATAATTGAATGTAGGTAGATTCTTTAAGAGATGATTGAATGTAGTTAGACTTTAAAGAGAAAGAAACAAAAGCATAGAAATATAGATCATCTTAAACATAGCATTTATAGAGTACTATAGTATACTAGTAAACTATCAGTGTCTCTTTTCTGTATTAAATGTTTCTGATACTATTCTCCCAAACTCCTGGTTGACACATTATTCTTAGTTACATAAATGAACTAAATAAAGCAATGTATTGACACTACCATTAATTATTTTCAAAAGTTTGTTTCTTAACTGTAACCCAGCAACGTTGTTTTCCTTGGTAACGTAAAATATACGATAGTCTTACAATAGTAAGTATACCCTGCCAGCAAATATCTACATTAGCTTTGATGCAGAACTGTATTTGGCTTAAGTTTTCAAACTTCATGTTTTCTGTTCTGCTTTATAGTTTTTTCAGTGTGCACGTAAAAACTATACCAAATCCTGTCATTAATCAAGGTGGTACTCCATTTTGCATTGTTAATTACGGATTATTTTATAATTTTATACTAAACACGCCAAAAGCGCTTAGCTTTTAATGTTGTCAAACTGATTGTATATCATTTATTCGAGCCCTATATGCAAAATCTATGCTGGCTTAGCTGCGGCTTTATCTTTTTTATCTTTTCTGATGTGGTATTTTTTTTCATTTTCTTAGTTGTATATAACAAAATTTCACGTAATACGTTACTGTCTTTAGAACTCAAATGTACAAATTGTAAAAGAAACAAACTGGACAATGCCATTATGAAATACTTTTATTTTTGATATAATAACAAAGTAAACAGCAAAAAACCGTTTTACATGTGCAGAATATGTCAGTGCCCTTAACATTACAATTTGAAGTATACTGTGTTTAATCACGTATAAAACACACCTCATGAATCCCTAAAAGTATAACCGAGAGAAGTGTTGATAGGTCCAAGTACACAATATATCATAAAAACACCCAGACTTATATATGTGTTATTGTTTTTATGTGACAGTGGGAAAAACCTGATTAAAGGTATTATAATGAAATATATTTTAAATGTTAATGTTGTTTACGTTACTACTAGTAATAGCTGATCATGAAAAATAAACCAGAATGCATTTTTCTTTAATATTAAAAGATTCTTTTATGAAGAAACTGCTACCAACGAAAATAAAATGATTCTATCTTCAAATTGTATGAGTTTAACAAAAATAGCCTACGGTAACGTATATAATCGATCATTATGGCCGACTTAAATGCGTTCAAAATATTGTGGAACTGTTCCTTGCTGTTTAGATAGGCTGGCATATTCAATACATGTAGTACCTTTTTCTGTTATTTTCTAATTCATACAGTGTAGTTCAAGCACTTGAATTATACAGAAAGTGATAATTGTAATATGGAACATTTATAAAGGGGTACTGTGTTAAACATCCTATTCCTCCCAGGGTATACAAGATAGGGTAATAATTTTTGCAGATCTGAAAAGACCAATAAATTGTCTTTAATACAGTAACAAACATATGGTCTAATATTAAAGGAATAACTTACAAAAAGAAAGTATTTCGGTTGGAAATAGTAATTTTAATGGAGTGTAAAGACAAATGTCACGTATATTACACCATGTAGGCTAAAGTGACCTTTCAAACATCCTAACTTTTAGCTACTGGATAGTTCTATTAGACTCTACTATAATTTTAAACATAGAAAAGTGACTTCTATTTTTTTTATAATTTTTGATAATTTTTATTTTATGTTTACTTTTTTAATGGGTAACGTTTGTACCAGGCTGTTACAGCTTAACGCCCCACTCGCCAGAGGGCTAACATGCTGCAAAATACTTCTAAGATGCTGGGCTTTAAGAAAAGTATGGTCTACAAAACTCCCCCTGGGGGGGGGGGGGGGGGTAAACCATATTTGGCTCATGGCCTAATAGCCTTTTTATACTAGGGTCGGCGTTAGAAGCTACAAGCACAACGCTATGAGAAACAGACCCAAACGCAGAGCAAAATGTTTCAACTTGCAGTAGACCCCTTTTAGGAAAGGTTCTCCATCCAAGGAAGCAGACAGGAAGGCTTGAAAATCGTTCCCCTTTGTAAAAATGGCTGAAAAAAAAAACATTGCGGTGTACCTATAAACCTTAAAGATGATCCGGAGTCATTTGGAAGCCCAACAAAACTAACGTAACAGAAAAGAAATTTGAATTTTGCAGAAAAGTGTTAGTCTCGTACGGTTCAGGCATGGAAGTAGCAAATTCGTTCAACATAGATACCGTATACGCGGTAATTTTCGCGGGTTCAAATTTTCGCGGTTAAAGGTCGGAAACATAAACATTAATTTTCGCGATTTTTAATTTTCGCGATTAGCAACACTAGTTCTTTTTCACTTGAGCCAGTTCGTTCATTAACCTGCGGCATGGCCGCCGCAGGTTAATAAAAGAACTTGCCCAAGTGAAAAGTACCAGCAATTACCGAAGCAAACAGAAACAAAATATATGAACAATGTGTCTATAGAAGACATTCTGCGAGTAACAGGAAATTATTTGCGACTTTAATATTCGCTGTTTCTAAGTGACCGCGAAATACCGCAAAAATGGAACACCGCAAAAATTACCTTGTATACGGTAATACATGCATCAGCACTGCCTAATTAGCAAGGTCACTATAATCACCTCTACGTAACTGGACATAACATCGTGCCAAATGTTTTATAGTACGGCAGATAGGCAGCCTATGAGAAGGTGCTACTGGTAAGGTTCTGCAAACATCTTGAGTTATATATCAGATTAATCGTTAGAATCTCTAGTTTACAAAACCGGCTGATGACACCTCTGATTCTGAGTACTAAGCGAGTTATCTCCCCTTGAATTACCCCACCCATTTAATTGGGTAAAATGATACTTAAATGGAAAAGAGTAAAAAAATCATTTATGAGATGGTACTTTGTACAATTTTTTATTTGTATTCAGTTCTGTAGCTTATTTACCGTATGTGCGGTACTTATTATTTACTTAGTTTTCATTTTGTGGCGTTATGATATCGCGTAAACGTTGAAATTTGTTTTGAAAATAATTTTTTAAATTTCAGGTTTACAATTTTTAATGTTGATTCCATCAGTCAAGATGTTAAAACAATACATGTATTTGCAATAAAATAGCAAGTCTAGAACCTTTGCTTAATGTATAGATTATCAGAACTCAAGATTTCAGTACAGGGACAAAGAAACACTGAGAAACATGAGTAAATACCCCACCCATCTAAATATGCATTGCAAAACTGGAAATCTTTCAGGCTCTTGCGGTTCAAAAAAGTAAGGTTAGGTCATATTGTAACATAGTATACGTGACATTACAGGGCTGCACATCTATGCTAGTGCAAATGAAATCCTTCTAGCAATCCTTCAAGCTTCAGTGAGCAATGATTAATTTACTTGAAACAGTATTATACAGACAGTACTTCTACAAACCTACTTACACAGAGGCCATGTTCACAATATTTTATCACATACCATTTTTTTCGCACACACTTCTAACTAGCAATGGAAATGCGAAATATATCTCCAGATGTTGTAAATAAGTGATTGTTTACCTTATAACTTATTTATTTGTTATTTACATTTCAAGTGACCATACTGTATGCAACACTTTGTTACTTTGTTATTTTTCTTTGCAAGCGTATACATATTCATTGTTGTTTTGATGAACAACTGGCATAGTTTTGACAGCTTCAAGATTCAAGACATTGCAAAAGAACAGTTTACCTTAAAACAGAAAGAAAAATTACCCACTCACTAAAATGCATTAGAACCTGTATCCTAGTTATAACAGCCGCTAGATAAATGTAGGCCAGGCCAGTAGGATGTTGCTCGGCAACCCGACGTAGTTGTGAACACCTCATTTTTCTAAGTGTCCTATATATGCAGAATATTTGCCTCTTTCTTGCTGCCTACTTAGCGGGGCGATTGAGAGTCCCGACTGTTAAATACGTCACCAATAGAAAGTTTACAAAAATTACTATGTTTTTAAATAAAAATGAAGTCAGTAATCTATCTATAAATCAATATAAATTATTTATTTTTATATTAAGTGATGTAAAAACATTTTTAAACATTTTTAAATTTTAAACTTTTATCATTATGCTTAATTTTTCTACAGTTTATAAGGCTGTAATCTATGTTTACATTAGATACGAATTTCTGACAAATAAAACTATACAGGACAAAATTAAAATTGATAAATTAAATTAGTATTAGTATATTACTATTTAGGTCTAGAGACAAGCTTTATAGTGGAAAAAATGGTTTCATTAAATTTTGTAGTTTACCATACAGAAACTGTTTAATTCGTGTAATACAATTTTTAATGCAATATTCAAAAACATCATAATGATTTGAAATGGCGCTTACATGTTGAGATTTAAACACTTCTCAAAGTATGACACTCTAAGAGTATCTTACAGAATTGATATTAATCGAATTGATGTAACTAACGTAAATAGTAACATGTAGCTTATGAGACTGTGATTTATGTTATCATAGAGAACAAGATTTACAGCAAATAAAACAATAACCAACACGTCAGAATTGGAAAATAAAATATACTTTCAACCCTTTTAGGGTATAATTCTAGCACAGCTTTTATAAAGAAAAGGTATAGGTCGGTCGCGCTATAGTGGCAATGTTTTGTTTACATTTTTAATGTCAACAGTACCTGTACTATCACTACGGTGCAGTTCATGTAACTTCTTGATCTGTGGTCATAATGGCACATTACGGTTACCTGGCAGTTCTAATTTATCCAAATGACACTTTTTGAAAGCTTGAAGACAGGAACTGTCTCTAGTTTAAGAATATCATTGATAACAAAATTGACAGTAGCAAAATTATTCAAATTTATTCTGTCATTCCCGTGAGTTGGATAAACTGAACTCTGCTATATAGCCAATCAGTCACCAAATCAAAATAAACACAAAACATTAACATTGTCAACTTATCGCGTCCGGACTATAGGTGTGATTTATCTTGTGAAGACTACGAGACAGAAACTTTTCAGAGTTGTTGCATGAATTCTAATGCAGTTTCGTAGTCACCTTAATGTGTGAAATAATATTGACACATAAATAGGTTAATATGTTATAATAATGACAAAAAAATGAAACAGAAAACAAATTACTCAGATGTCTCTAGTTTGCTCACTAAAGCTGAGATTATTCAGATTTATGTAGTTTGCTCACTAAAGCTGTATATGCGCCCTAGATTTTATTCACTGTTACATTTATAGACGAATAGTACCATTTGATAACCATACAACCTAAATGTTTATGATAATATTTTTCTCTAGCCTTTTTTAAAATGTAGAATAAACTGAAGATAATGACAAGATTATGACATCAACACTTTTAAAATGTGTTTCACGCATAAAATATTTATGAACATGCTGTGAGTTACTTTTCTTGTTTCTTCTTGTAATATTAAATCTATACACTAAAGTCATGACAACTGTCTGACGACAGTTTAAAGTAACTGATGTGCATTTGACCTAAAAATGGCATTGGTGTAATTCAGAGATCAAACACGACAATATCACATTATATATGTATCGGTCTTACAATATTGATGTAATATACATTAAGCGAGACTAGTATAGGGGAGAGTATGTGGTAACGAATTCTGAAAATAGTTATCCTAATTGCTCATAAAAACTGGGAGGCAGTTCTAATGTACATTCACAGTATATCATTTTATGGAGAATTGAGAGAGAGAGAGAGAGAGAGAGAGAGAGAGAGAGAGAGAGAGAGAGAGAGAGCAAAATCCCAAAAGTATCCTTAAATTATCTTCTACCCCTTCATCCATATATAAATAGTGTACACACACTTTAAAAGTCCTCTGATCAGTAACTCCTTGTGTGACAGTAATACAGTTTCAGACTACTCCAAGTCCTCTAGGCAACCATTTAATTACTTAATTTATAATATAGTTCCACCATAGAATGCTAAAAGACCACTTTCGCGTAAACTGTTTCTGTAGCGCAAAATACCATTTTGGATGCATTTCATTGTTACTCATATTCGGTAACGTATATGACAGTGCAAAGTTTTGCAAGTTTGATAGCATTTGTTTTTATTTAACGATATATAAATGCATTAGTGTTCTTCATTGATTGTACTTACATGCTCATTCTAATCAGATTAATTTAAGTAGTTCGTCCATTCTTGGTAACGTAGACAACAGTACGGTTTTTAACGCTCCAGAAGACAATATTGATTTAATTCAGGGGCTTTCAAGCATATTTTCTACAACACTAAAATCTATGTCTGTTATTGTGTTTATTTGGATGAGACTATGCATATGTCATTAAAATGATACGGTCACGTATATAACATGGGAGAAACAGCCAAACTGCCCAATACTCAGACAGCAGAAAGCAGTGAAATACTTTGTAGACTTTGGGCTTTCAGAAAAAAGAACATGTTGAAAAAGTATCTCATAAAAGGAGAGGGAGATATTGGAGCTTAAAAATCTACAAGCTTTTATTAATGTATCATTTGATCAATTTCAACCGACAGATGGACCGACGGACGAACAAATGGATGAACTGACAAGGACAGATGGCCGTAAAGTACCGGATTGGACTGAAAATGACACCAGAGTATGCAACTACAACGCTTGTATAATCAGCGGCTAGTTTTGACCACTGTTAAGCTTGTCATTTTTGAGAAGTTGACTGTCAAAACAGTGGTGAACACATGCTATTGACAAACCGACGTACGGACGGATGGAAAAATAAAGATATAGAGCACATATTATCTAAATGAGTGCGAGTTAATAGAAGTTACACATATATACTGTTTTCCAAGCATTTAGCCCATTTAGCTGGTCTTAAAGTAGTAATTTTAGTAGATTTTCATCATTTATGTACGTTTTCTGTTTGACCGTGACCTTGACCTTTTGTACATGTTGAAATATATCTAGATAATTAATTCAACAATGAAATATCTTGTAAATAAGTTTCTGCATAAGACTTGACATATTTATTGTCGTGGTAATAAAACAGACAAATTCTAATATTGTTGTCGAAAATTATCAACCCTTGGTAATCAACGGTAATTAACAAACAGACGCACGGACAAACACTGATCAATAAGTCATATCCGTTAAAAGCTTCTATGTTTAGTTCATTCCATTTGTTTTCCGTACGTATTACTGGAAAATGACAAACACTTGTCTTTAGTTGAAATAAATGGACATTTTTGACGTACACCGACAAAAATTGTGTAATTTTGCTCTTTATGGGTACATAAGTTTCAAGGGCCATAACTCTGTTAGTACTCAGCTGCGGCGATGTCATCAGCCGGATCCATACACTAGACATGCTGACAAACAATTTGGTATATAACACTTGATGTTTGCAGAACCTTACCAGTAAAGTCCTTAAGGAGAGCACTTTTGGGGCTCCGTCTGCTCTACTATTAATGGTTAATCTTTGGATATTGGTCACAGTAACTGTTACAATGTCGGTAGAACTGAAAGACAAACAATCGGCTTAATAATATATAAGAGGCATTAAAAATCAAAACTGTTACGAATAGTTTGAGCTGGATTAAATAGATTGTTTTCTTAAAATATACCATCTTATACATGTACAGTACATTCAAAAACTTTTATACCTAACAAATATGTTATGAAACCTACCAAGGTTTAGCATTGGTCCACATAATTAGCATCCGTGAACAGTGTAACGTCAAACACCACTAGGTAACGTAACTGGTAAACATTCTAAGTATTGGGGCGGATAGGTCTACGCAGATCAGACTGTTCCTGTTCCATCTGCATCTTTTGGATGCATTACTGCATTTAAAAACCAAGCTGTATTATGGCATTTATGGTCATCAGTTTAGTATTTCAATTGTTAAAATTTGTACAAAGTTTCATAAACAGATCAGCTTCAAGTCACTTATGGACTAATCAGCACTGTTTTGTCTTCATTGATAAAGTTGGTCGTATCGAGAGTGCTAATCGCGAGTGATACGTCTACTTACAACTGGCCATGATCAGTAGAGTGTAACGTCATTTGGTGCCGAAACGTCACATGGGTGACGCCACGATTGTCAACAAAGCCAGGAGTGGAAAGATAGTAAGTAAAGTTTTCGCAATTGCTTTTCTTTTTCCGCAATTGTGTTTTTATTTCTGTTTCTTCTATTTTTCTAAAAAGTACAGCTGGGTTTGGCTTGTATCAATATGAGCGTTCGATCCGTGACTCCCTACATTTCCTCATGCGCAAATGTGCAACAATTACGCGAACTTTTGTGAAATATTTACTCCCTCGATTTTGTTGCCTAGTAATATCTGTAAGTTTATTGACCCGCCCATCGGAGTTTAGACCCGACTTTGGTATTGGAAGCTAGATTAAAAACATTGAAAATTGTCAGATTCCACTCTTTTTGGGGAAATAATGTAATTCAGTTTTGAAGTGCTACAAGACTTTTGGTTTCAAAGTTTACTAACTTTTATTTCTGTCCTCTTTACCGCAAAAGCCAAACTGTTTAATCAGGTAATTAGAGAGAGAGAGAGAGAGAGAGAGAGAGAGAGAGGCATAAATTTTGAAACTAAGTGTCTGATCCTCAGAATCTATTCTATCGGAGACTATTCTTTCATCAGATTAAGAGGAGATAGAATCTGCGGAGACCAACATTTCTCACTATTTTTGTGCCCATTGTTCATTTGGTATTTTTGTTTAGTTTAGGACATAATTTTGTTTTATCCTGTATACGTCGCACTTTCAGGTGAGAACAATTGACAGAATATTTGATCAATTTTACCTATAGAACTAAAGTGCCATCTTTACAAATTTCATTGTCTGACTAGGACAGCACCCATCATTTGCCATTAGTTACATGAAAAGGTGTTTGATATCAGTGTTTTATACGAAGAAAGAAATAAAAGGCGTAAATAAAAGGGTGTCATGTTTTAAAATCGTATTGGATCAGGTGAAACGGGGCTTATTGTGAATACGAAATAAAATTAAATGTGCTCTTGTTGTTTCACTCTAATTTGAAACAGCTGCATTGAATAGAATAAACTTGTGCGGCAGCGGTGAAGGACGTTAGTAACTTACGCAGGAACTTAGGCGTCCGCGCCAGTTGCACTTGGATAGTACAACGTTTTGAGACGCGACGCTGTTCTGATTAAGCGGCTTTTTGAGGTGTTTTATCATGCGCGGATTTATTGATTATTCAGATTTGCAATTTTTCAGAAAATAAACAAAATGGACTAATTTTGAGCCTGTCGGTAAGAGTAGGTTATGGCATATGCTAATTGCAAAGGCCTAGATCAGCCTGCGCGTCTCCGCAGTCTGATTAGTCTTCAGTCTTCCTTTGAACATTCTATTTATCCTTGGGATTCTTTAGACGCTGATCGGACTGCGGGGATACAGGGCTCATCTGTGTCGGAGATGATTGCAAAAAGCGATGGAACTTTTTCTCTTGTGGCGTGCCTGACTTGCTACTACCCCGCGGGCAAACAAAGCTGAGTAAAACGTCGATGCGACGTAGTTTCAACGTTGTTTTTGTTCCATTTCTAGAAACGGAGGCAGTAGGCTGCACGAGAAGTGGAACTAAGTACAGTTGAAACTACGTCGATGCAACGTCGTCATGACGTCGTATTGACGTTTTTCAATGCCTTAAACCATCTGGATGATTTTCTAATAGCCACTTCAAGCTTATTTCGTCTAAATAACCGAAGTATGTAGAAATAAAGAAACTTTATGAGCAGGGACAGCGAAAACTGGTATTAGCTCAGTGACATACGGAATAGAAACAAAGGAAGACTTGTGAAAAGAAGAATCAAAATTTCCAGACCAACATGGTTTATGTTACAGTTCGGTATGGAGGTATGTATGATTTTTTTCTTTTTCTTTGAAAGCTGGTGCTATTACATTTACGAACTGCTGTCGAAACCAAAAGCCCTTGCCTAGATGCATGGACATTTTGCACCACAGCGTTTGAAATAATATTTTTGCGTCTGGTAAAAAAACCTATTTTATTTCAGTCAAATATACATATATAATGACAAACAAGCAGTTTAAGGATTTAAAAGCTTATATAGTTCATCTCCTCCTTTTTGCGTCTGCGTACCGGCATTTCTGCTTCATACTATTTTGAAGTCCCTGCATCGAAATTTTGCGTTTGACAGGACCAATCCTTCTCTGTCCCTCTCTCCCTCTCTCAAGATTGTGTTTTTACCGAAATAGTTCGTCTCTATACTAATATTTTTCGTCTCTATATTGATAATTTGCCTCTGCAAAGACATTTTTTGGCATCTCTTACATTTTTTCTGACTCTTATATAATCACAGACACAGGGTGCATGGGGTGGAAAGAATCATATTATGTATAAAACTTTGTAATATTTAAAATAAACATTTTTTAAAATCACAATGGGGCACTTATTTAAAGTCAGTTTAAGAAATAGATCAGCTCTAGCAGTGAATTGTTGAGTAATAATTCACGTTTGGAGGTCAGTTGTAAAGTAGATCATATCACGAGCGCGGAGCGCGAGTGATATATCTACTTACAACTGACTGACAAACAGTGAATTATTACTCAACAATTCAATGCTAGAGCTGAACTATTTCGATTCTAACACTCAAAAACACTGAAAAAGTATTCTTTTCATTCAAATTCTCCCAACCTTCCTGCCAGTGCGTTCATGCTCCCGCTAATTTTCTTAACTGTGTCTAAGATAAATGTACGTTTTCATGGCGATTTTAGAAAGAAAAACAGACGTTACACCGTCTAACGTCTCAAAACGTCACAGAGTTACGTCAGTAAATGCAGTGACGTCAGCAATTAGACTCACGCGCTCCGAAACAGTGAATTGTTGCAGAATAAAACACGGAAACTTTCCATTGCTTCTATGGGCGCACTGTGTTAGAATTGTCAATAGACAGCAAATACATTATTGTTGTGGATGTGATAGGCTAAAATTTTAATGGCTGAACAGCCATATCAACAAACAACGTGCAACGTAGACTCAGATCAGCCTGTACATCCACAGTCTAATACGACCTCTTTTTGACATAAAACTGCCTGGTAAACGCACAATTTTATTCCCACCCGGAAACTATTAACGATCAACCCTCTGCAAGCAAGTAGGAGCCCCGGTATCTCAGTGGGTTAAGTGCTAGCCTACTAGGCTAGCGGTTTCGTGTTCGAGACCCGCTTGAGGCGGAACTCTTTCCAATTGAAAACGGAGTTCCATTGCACACAGCCTTTCATTATCTCGCTCCTTTCGTCATGATGTGCTTGAAATACTAAGGAGGTAAAATCGCAAGTCATCCATCCATCATCTATCTGCTAGCGAGCAGTTAGTCAAAATATAACACTGCTATTTTAAAGCATGTTTCTGTGAAACAAATTCACTGGTCGAGTTTCCAAAACACTTCTGAAAGTGGCCAAACCAAAAGTTTGTAAACACTCCATCAGTTTATCTTTACAAAGCTGAAATTTTGTTTAAATATGGTTTACATGTATGTAGAATTGTTATATATTGGCTATCCTGGATTCATAAATTCCACTCGGGAATGGAATTGCGAATTTTCCAAGCATGGTATGATATGAATAAACTTGTATAGAAGTATTAATGATACAAATAAACTTAGAAGTAAGCAGAGAGAATCAAAATAAGTATTCAACTTTGTTATGTTTTGAATAAACATAATTCAAAATCACAAACAGCACTTATTTAAAGTCAGTTTTCAATAGAAAGCAAGTACATTATTGTTGATGAAGTTTTAATGGCTGATCTGCCACGTTAGCAGACAATTACTGTGCAATGGGCATGTGTGACCAGAAATGACACAGATCAGCCTGCACATGCATGCAGTCTGATACTGCCTCTTCACATAAATGCATGGTAAATGCATCCCATTCCCATGGAAACTAAAACTTCAAGCTCTGCAAGTAGTTAGCCATATATATATTACCATGCTTTCTGACTCAATTTTAAAGCATATTTCTTTATAACAGAAGAACTTAAGGCCACTTTCAGAAGTTTTGTATTGACTCCATCAGTTCATCTTTCAGGGTGTCCAGTGGTCAGGGAAAAGTCAGGGGTATTTGAATTTTTTTCAAGGTGAGGGAAAAGTCAGGG
Organism: Ctena decussata; assembly: GCA_963989385.1. Classification (NCBI taxonomy): domain Eukaryota; kingdom Metazoa; phylum Mollusca; class Bivalvia; order Lucinida; family Lucinidae; genus Ctena; species Ctena decussata. Next base: position 11,406,395 of record OZ022514.1, on the reverse strand, counting down.
AATTTTGAAATATGGTCAGGGAAATCCTAAACTGCTAAAATGTCAGGAAAAAGTCAGGGAATTTTATACTTTTTGGACAAAAATATGAATTTTTGGATGGTTGAAATGTCTGTTGATAATTCTATATTGTGCTTTTTCATAACTGCTTTTCTGGAACAAGTGGTTTAGCCGAGTATGTATTATTGCGAAGCTTTTCAAAGCTTTGAAATATATCAGCTGCCAAGTTGATTTTTCTGGGTCCCAAAACAGGTGCTGCAAGTGTAAACTTAGGGCTGAAGTGGAAGGTGGTGAAAGTTAAATACATGTAATGACATTTTGGTCAGGGAAAAATGGAGTTTCGTCAGGGAAAAGTCAGGAAATTTCGTTTCCAACGAAGAGAGGGCACCCTGTCTTTCACAAAACTGGAATTTCACATTATTGTGCTTTCCATATTTATAAATTGAAAAGCCTTATTATCCCCTCACACCACGAAGTGGTGAGGGGATATAGGTTTTGTCCCGTACGTAAGTACGTACGTAAGTACGTACGTACGTACGTATGTTCACCTTTTGTCATCGCTCTAGCACTTACATTTCTCAACCGATTTTGAAATAACTTCACACAAGTGTAGGGCATGACAATATCTCGAGCAAGTTCGACTTTCAGGGTGCTGCGCCCAAGGTCAAGGTCACTGTGGCTATTTTTAGAAAAACTTTGTCAGCGCTCTAGCGCCTACATTTCTCAATGGATTTTGAAATAACTTCATACAAGTGTAGGGCATGACAATATCTCGGGCAAGTTCGACTTTCAAGGTGCTGCGCCCAAGTTCAAGGTCACTGTGGCTATTTTTAGAAAAACTTTGTCATCGCTCTAGCGCCTACATTTCTCAACGGATTTTGAAATAACTTCACTCAAATGTAGGGCATGACAATATCTCGAGCAAGTTCGACTTTCAGGGTGCTGTGCCCAAGGTCAAGGTCACTGTGGCTATTTTTAGAAAAACTTTGTCATCGCTCTAGCGCCTACATTTCTCAACGGATTTTGAAATAGCTTCACACAAATGTAGGGCATGACAATATCTCGAGCAAGTTCGACTTTCAGGGGGCTGCGCCCAAGGTCAAGGTCACTGTGGCTATTTTTAGAAAAACTTTGTCATCACTGTAGCGCCTACATTTCTCAACGGATTTTGTAGTAACGTCACACAAATGTAGGGCATGACATTATCCCGAGCAAGTTCGACTTTAAGGGTGCTGCGCCCAAGGTCAAGGTCACTGTGGCTATTTTTAGAAAAACTTTGTCATCGCTCTAGCGCCTACATTTCTCAACCGATTTTGAAATAACTTCACACAAATTTTGGGCAAAACAATATCTCGAGCAAGTTCGACTTTCAGGGTGCTGTGCCCAAGGTCAAGGTCACTGTTGCTATTTTTAGAAAAACTTTGTCATCGCTCTAGCGCCTACATTTCTCAACGGACTTTGAAATAACTTCACACAAATTTTGGGCAAGACCATATCTCGAGCAAGTTCGACTTTCAGGATGCTGTGCCCAAGGTCAAGGTCACTGTGGCTATTTTTAGAAAAACTTTGTCATCGCTGTAGCACCTACATTTCTCAACGGATTTTAAAATAACTTCACACAAATTTTGGGCAAGACAATATCTCGAGCAAGTTTGACTTTCAGGGTTCTGCACCCAAGGTCAAGGTCACTGTGGCTATTTTTAGAAAAACTTTGTCAGCGATCTAGTGCCTACATTTCCCAATGGATTTTGAAATAACTTCACACAAGTGTAGGGCATGACAATATCTCGAGCAAGCTCCACTTTCAGGGTGCTGCGCTTAAAAGGTCAAGGTCACTGTAGCTATTTTTAGAAAAACTTTGTCATCGCTGTAGCACCTACATTTCTCAACGGATTTTAGAATAACTTCACACAAATTTTGGGCAAGACCATATCTCGAGCAAGTTTGACTTTCAGGGTTCTGTGCCCAAGGTCAAGGTCACTGTGGCTATTTTTAGAAAAACTTTGTCATCGCTGTAGCACCTACATTTCTCAACGGATTTTAAAATAACTTCACACAAATTTTGGGCAAGACAATATCTCGAGCAAGTTTGACTTTCAGGGTTCTGCACCCAAGGTCAAGGTCACTGTGGCTATTTTTAGAAAAAACTTTGTCAGCGATCTAGTGCCTACATTTCCCAATGGATTTTGAAATAACTTCACACAAGTGTAGGGCATGACAATATCTCGAGCAAGCTCCACTTTCAGGGTGCTGCGCTTAAAAGGTCAAGGTCACTGTAGCTATTTTTAGAAAAACTTTGTCATCGCTCTAGTGCCTACATTTCTCCATGGATTTTAAAACAACTTCACACAAATGTAGGGTATGACAATATCTCGAGCAAGTAGTCTTGTGTGAGGGGATTTGTATCGCCTGCGATGCCTTGTTATAATCTGTCTAACTACTTGGAATTGTACGTTTACCAAAATGTGATTGATTCTGAAGAGTCTGTATCGTGAAAAGCAAAAAACTTTCATCACTATGCTAGCCATATTGAGACGATGGTAAGGTGATAATAAAAGGTGTGCATTGAAACCGCCTTAACAGTGTGAAGAATTCTGTCACTGGCGGGATTCAAACCAAGCACCCCTAGCACAGTAAGCCAGTGCTTAACCAGCTGCACTACCAAGGCTTAGTTCGTACACAATGATATGAAATGTATATACAAATATAATTGCAGAAAACCAAGAGGAGATATTCAACCCTTGTTGTAAGACATATCTACTCCTAAAAACTATCCGACAGAAATGTAACTGTGACAGAGAAGGTTAGTTTGTGATTATTACACTTTAAGGTAAATAGATACGCTTTCAAGAAAATCAACTCTGTCATTTTTAATTTCACCTCCCTTTTCAGTGGGGTCAACTCTCAAAGGAAATAAATTAGCAAATTCTTTCCCTTAAAGAGCAGACCCCATTTAGGGAGGGCTACCTCATCCAGGGAAGTAAACTGGAAGTCATAAAAGTTGTTCCCCTTTACAAAAATAGTGAAAAGACAAGTAGGTGTATCAAGAAGACCATGCTGATTTTTAAACACACTAAAATAGAGGATTTTAAACTTGTGTTCATTAGTTAACTTTTCTATGAGACTCCCACTTATTTTTATTGTTATTCACTGTCACAAATTGCAGTCTTGAGCTTATGACATACTATTTTCATGCAGCAGCTCAATATACATAAACATATTTTTTTTCTTTAGTGGACATTGACTTGTCAGATGAAGCTGGTAACGTAAAGAACATGAGGGATCCTCATATACAACTGAGATATGCTAATGAAGTTCTAGAGGAGAGGGAGAAGTTGGTGTTACTGAAAGTTGATAGTAAGTAGCTGTACTTTGTCCTTTTTCTTTGTAATTGAGTTCTAGTCACACTTATTTTCTGCTTCAGAAATAGATCAGCTGTAATTTAAAGAGTAACTATATACACTTCAGGAACTGACTGAATCAGATCCCAAACCCTAACACTGATTTGTTGAGTAATAAATCCCTGTTTTGAGGTAAGTTGCAAAGTAGATCATATTTTGAGCGAGAACAGCCAGTGATATATACTTTCAACTGACCAACAAACAGTGATTTCTTATTCAACAAATTACTGTTAAAGCTAAACTATTTCAGTTCTAACAAACAAAATCACAGAGAGACATGTTTATTTCCTTCAAGTTCTCCCAACCATCAGTCTGGTGTGCAAATAATCCCGCCAACAATGTAGACTGTAGCAAGCATCAGTGTGTGTCCTTTCCACACTTTTCTTGTGAAAAAAGATGCTGCACTGTCAAATATTTGGGAAATGCTGTTTGATGTCACTTGTTTTGACGATGTTAGCAATTAGCTCATGTCAGACAAAACAGTGAATTGTTGCAGAATAATTCACTGCAATTTTCCACTGCCTCTATAGGTATGCTGTCTTAAAATCACTTGTAATGTGCTTAAGAATTGGGACAACTAAAATAATAAATTTTCGATTTGTTCCAAATGGAAAATTATTTTAGGTGTCCCAAAATTTAGCCACACTACAGTATTCACAGTTGCTTGCTACATTAACACTTATTTGCAAGTCACTTGCTTCCTACTTTTCACTTTTACTTGTTACCTATCCATCTTATGACTACCTATTCAAACTTAAATGCTATGTATTCAAACTTAACTACTATACTTACTCCAACTTTATTATTTGAGCTTACTTACAACTCTGTTAATTCACGCTTACTTCCTACCTGTGCACACTTGCTTGCTACATATTCATACCCTACTTCTATTCTTATAGTAATGGTCCTCAAAGAGAAATGTTGTTGTTGTTGAGTTGCGGTGTAACGTCCCAGTACAATATTTCGGACAGGTTGAGAGGTTGCCTCTGAATTTCTAGGACTTTCACCCGACCTGAGATAAATAACAAGTCCTACTACATGTACTAGCAGCTTTGCTGCACAGAGGCACCCAATCTCTTTCATGGGCCCCAATGGATGTGGGGGAGAGTGGGGGGTGGGAGGGGGGGGGGGAGGGGCAGGTAGAAAAGTATCATGTCAAAAGCAATAAGGCAAGGTTTGGATATTAACAACTTCTTCTTGGGAAATACACACACTATGTTTAATAGGGAAAATCTTGAGAAATATATTTATATTATACAACCCCAAACACAACAGAAAATACAAAGTTTAGTATGAAATATTTTGTAATGTGCATGGCCTGCACTGATGTAGGTGGTATGAAATAGATGATGGTTTGTCTGCCTGTATGGGAGATTATCTGCTCACGAAAGCTCATGGATTATTTCCTTGTACAGGTGGACAAACCATGCAATAACTCTGCTAAAAATATTTTTTTCTTTAAGATAAAGTTCTGACTTTCATTTTTTGTTTTATGTATATATACAGGTATTATCTCTTTTCTAGGAAAATACACAGATAGCAACCACCTGTCCTATACACCATTACTGCATGAAGAAGATGCTATTATTACTGAGGACTTCTTAGGTAAGTTCACAGCGTCAGACGTGTAGTACTGTGGTCCCTTTATACTGCTATATTTGGCTCCATGGGACTGTATTATGTTATACGAGAAATGTTTTATTTAAGGAATGAATTACATTTTTCTGGTGTTTATCAAAGTATAAACTACATTGGGTAGCATGCAAAGTAAGCGAACCTCGAAGGGGTTCATGTAAACTTTGCTAACCACCCAGTGTAGTTTATAGTTCGGTATACAACAGAAAAATTAAGTTCATGGCCTATATTTACATTCTTTTCTATCTATTAGTTGACCACATATTTGTGTTAGGGCTACAGTTGAAGCAGAAAAACAGTTATACACTGTTTTCTACTGACAACGGAATGGCGTTAATGCTGTCAGAGTGGAGAGAACCATGGTTTATTTTGACGTCACTTAACCTCACGTAACATTGCGTGAACCGACGTAGTTATTGAAGTATAAACTACATTACGTTCTAATGGTTTACCATAGGGCTTTTCAATAAATGCATTGAGAATGTAAATATAAAGGGGCAGTTTTACAAAGAACTAATAGGAAAATGACCATTAAATGGTTGTTTTCCTATAGATTCTTTGCAAAATCCTAAATTTTTGGGGCCAAGATGTGACCGTTATATTCAAAGCTGGTTATAATAAGTAATTTTTATAAAAGGACCTACCCTGTAGTTAATAATAACTTTGAGATTACAGTTTCTTTTTCCCTTGAAAATTTATGTCGGGTCATGTATGTAACAGTGTTTCAGCGTCATATTTTATTTTATTGTTTTGTTGCACAAGAAAAAAAAAAGATTCCATGAAATCCCACCACATATCCTATCCTGAAAATGACACTTATACTATACTTTTCATACATAGAGATTATTATATGGCAATTTTCATATCATACCTTGTATCAACCCGAGACTCCCATATCAGCCCGAGACTCCTATATCAGCCGGAAGAAGGCCCGAGGGCTGAAATGGGAGTCGAGGGCTGATATGGGAGTCGAGGGTTGATACTAGGTATGATACGAAAATTGCCATATCATTATCTATTTATCATATACATTTGTATTTGTCCCCCTAGGGATAATATGGGTCACGTTAGGGTGTAACAATACATCGGACTATCGATATATCGCAATAGTGACACTGGCAATAGTCACTATCGATAGGGAAAGCTGCAATGTCAATACTATCGGCAATAGTGTTTCCAATATCGCAATAGTTTCAATAGTTTCTAGACATGCATCTTTTTCTTGAAGGAAGTATTTTTAACTAAAAGAATAATTGGAAAGGATGGGTTTTAGCTTGTTTTGGATTTCAAAGAATGGAAAATATAACATTTTCTTGTATTTTGTTGTCATGTTGTGAACATTGTGAAATGACAGTCATTAAATAATGCTTTTTAGCCACAAACTTATGTAAACAAACAAGATTTTATACATAAAAGCAGAATTTCTGGATAAGAATGCTGTCTCCAATAGTTATTGCAATGCATTGCAATAGTAACCTGCAATAGTAATAGTATTGCAATAGGAATTTCTGCAATAGTAATAGTATTGCAATAGTCATTTTGGCCTGCAATAGTCACCCCTAGGTCACGTGGGGTGTGATATGAATGATATGGGTTTTTCTCCCTAGGGAGTGAAATGGGTTTTGGCTATTTTCGGAGTGATATGGCCTTCGAGATATGCAGTCCTGATACGCCCTAGGGATGATATTGGTCACGTGGGGAGGTAATACAAATGATATGGGTTTTTCTCCCGAGGGAGTGATATGGGTTTTGGCTACTTTTGGAGTGATACGTCCTTCGAGATATGCAGTCCTGATACGTGCATGAAAGTCTTGCCGGTGTCAGATAATATTTTGACCCGTATAATATTTTGACCCGGGGTCATTATATTATGACCCGCGGGTCAAAATATTATTATAATATTTTGACCCCCCCTATTATATTTTGACCCGCCCCCATGAAAAAAAATGGAAATAGAGAAAAGTATATGTAAGACCTACAGTAACCAAGCAAATATCAAATACAATATTAATTCGCTACTCCTCCTTATTTTGAAAAATCTGTAGGGGGGGTCAAAATATTATAGCTATAATATTATGACCCGCCCCACTTAAAATTAAAAGTTTTAATATTTTCATGGTACTATTCATTTGTAAATATGTTTTCATAAAATTTATATTAAATCCATCAGATTCTCTGTTCTATCACTAAAATACTTAACTGATGGGCTTAATGGGGGCTGGGGGGTCGAAATATTATAGCTATAATATTTTGACCTGCCCCCATAACTAAAATGGAAATATCAGAGAGTATATGTAAGCCCTACCATTATCAAGCAAATATCAAATACAATAATAATACACTGCTCTTTATCATTTTAAATAAAACTGTCCAATAGGGTTTGTTTTTTTTTGTGAGGGGGGGGGGGGGTCAAAATATTATAGCTATAATATTGTGACCCGCCCCAGATATAATATTTTGACCCGCCCCAATGAATTAAATGGTAATATTGGAAATTATATGTAAAACTACCATAATCAAGCATGAAATACAATTACAGTTTACAGCTCCTCCTCATAAACAGTCCTGCCGAGTTGTTTGGGTGAGTGTGTAATGGGGGGAAGGGGGGTGGGTCAAAATATTATAGCTATAATATTTCGACTCGCCCCTGTTGAGAGTCAAATAGGCCATTTAACATACGTCTATTGGTTACTTTATATCTTCTGTAACAGATATAAAATTAAAAACACTATGTGATTGTCATTTCTAGTGCTATAAGCCTTAATATGCAAAGGATGGTTCAAGGAGGGGGTGGGTCAAAATATTATAGCTATAATATTTTGACCCCCCCCCCCTTCAGAGTTACATATGTCTTCTACCGTACTGGCATTGGTTTGTTTATATCTATTGTGTTAGAATATGGGATTTAAATACCATCTGACTGCATTTCCTATTGCTATTAGTACCTCATATGAGTCATTGTCAAATTTCGTCAAAATCTCCCTGGAGGTGAAAATACAAAAATGATGAAGAGAAAATGCAAACTTTATTTTTGGAAAGAAACCGTCTATCATTGGGGATATTGGAACAAGCAAAAGTGCACCTTAACAGTGGAGCAATTTGTTTTTATCATCGTTCAAGCAAGACATACCAACCTAAAAATGTCAGTACCATAACAGATTTTAGATCATTTTCATTTAACAAAATAAAAATGCTAATGATTTTATTTATTGAGCAATCAATTAAACTGCTTAGTTTTTATTATGTTTGCACTGAAAAAAAATAAAAATATAATACATCAAATGAAAACCAACCATAACGCTCAGATTTTCTGTCAATATTAACTTTTCATATGCTGATACTTCCATTTAAATATTAAATACCAGTCTCTGTTGAAAATCTTTGGCATTCAGACAATGAACCCCTTCCATTTAGTCAGCATAACAGTGCTTAGCAACATGACTATTTACTAAATATATGCTTTTCTAAAAAAAATACCACTGTTATGGTATGGACATCAATGTTACAGTCAGGACAGAAATTGTTATGGTATGGACAGTTTTAGAATTTACACCACTAGAAGTGATTTCTAAAGTCACAGATGAAAACAAAACTTGTCCATAGCACACAGTGTATGTCCATTTGACACCTACACACAAAGAAGGCACTTTGAAGTGCATAACCTGATATAGCAGTGGTTCGATTTCAGATATTGTTACGGTCATGACCAAAACTGTTATGGTATAGACAGTTTTAGAATTTATACTGTAAGAAATGATTTTCAAAGGCATTTATGGAAAGAAAAACATCACAAAAATATACAATATGTGCCCAGTTGACATCTCCACATGAAAACAGGGTTCTATGAAGTGCATAATCTAAAGAAACTGGATGGATCTCATACATTGTTACGGTCATGATAGAAAGGCCTAGGGTCGATAAGGGGTGTTTTTGGCCCCATGTCCAAAATAAGTTTTACGCTGTAAAGTAATTGTATGGTCATTTTGGATTACTATTACAGGCATTGTTTTGTTATCTAAGGCATGTTGCCATGGCAACGAGTTTTACAAGAGCATAGGCTATTTCCTTCATTTTTATACGGTTGTCTACAGTTGTGATTACATGAAACCCTCTTTTGATTTGCTTGAAGTGATTTCAGTTGCATATCACTGTATTATGGTTAATCGACATTATAAAGTGGCGAACGGTAATTATCGCTCCTTAGTAACACGTGGACATCCTTAGCAACGATCTAAAAAGTTGGTTTAGTTGTTTTTTTCCCTTTCTGTCCTTTTACCCTTATGTTTGTTTAGATTTGGAAAAAAATAAAAATAATTGCAAATATAATACCGTCACGGTTCAGCTGACACAAACAAATCCTTATTTCATTTCAAAATTTTGTCCTTTTTATACGTTGTTTGTGAATAAAAATCTCTGTGACGTAATGTAGGCGAACAAGGTTGATTTCTTACGTCATCGACGCCAAAGGAAACAGACAATGCGTAAGGATGTTCTCATAGAAGCTTAGCTTTGCACGAATCTTGGATCGAGCTTGTCTGACCAAATCTGCCACACAACCGCCCATATCACAGAGAGAAAATTACACTAGCTGGTTCATACTAGTTTGCGAACAATCTATTAAATCTATTATTCAAATGACTCTTTTGAATCTATTGCTTTTACTTTTTAAATGAAACTCCAACTATTCATTCTGTATTTTGCATCCTTAAAGAAACAAATACGACATTCATCAGTCGCCCTCAGTATATAAGGCTAGCGCACGTTAAAGTCAAATATAAACTGCAAAACTAGTCATAAAACAAGTGGTGTAAATCCCGTGAAAATATATCATCATAAACGACGAAAAGCATGATACTTTTCTTTGCAAAGCCTGTATATTGGCTAATATACATACAATAAAACACGCTTGTGTGTGGTGTATATGTGTGTGAATGGGGTGGGGTGAGGGAAGGGAGGAGGGCAGGTGGTCAAAATGTTTGAAACCTGGAAAATCTGTCCTCAAAAACGATTTTGTTCTGGTTTTTGAATTGGTGGGGGGGGGGGGGGGGGGGGGGGAGGTGGTCAGAATGTTTGAAACCTGACAAATATGTCCTTAAAACGATTTTCGTCTTGTTCTTCATCCAATACTAAAAAATTTAAGCGGAACAAGGAGCGGGATCCTAGTCCTGTACATTGTATTTATACGATATATTAAAGTTTATAATAATTGGGCATGAGTTTTCCATCAGAAAATATTCAGGTAATTTTTTAACACTTTTTATCGGGCAATAGTTTCTATTTTGTGTTAAAGCTTCATCCATAATGACGAAGGGGTGGTAGGGTGGTGCAGTGGTGCTGGGTATAACTTTCAGTGCCCGGGCGTCCTACTCATTTGGATAATAGTAGGGTAAGGGCATACTGTGCTTGCAGTAAGTGCGGGTGGGGGTTGTTTGGACATTTTTCTCTCGTCTATCATTTCTCTCTTCTTCCTCCCTCTCTTTGGGAGACGGCATAGACTGAAATACTGTTTCAAAGGGCCGTTAAACCCAAAACAGCCAACCAACCATAATGACGGAAGGGTAATGAAAGCTGGCAGAAATAGAAAAGAATACTAGCGAACTTACACTTTACGCAGGCCCGAGAGGGGTTAACAAAATCATTTAAAAAATCGTGATTAAAGATAAGAATAATATTAATAGTGCCATCATAATACAACATTAGCGTTGCAATGACAACCAGTTCTGAAGAAGACATGCGTTAAACTTCAGTTGGTGGTGGTTGGATATGCTAGGATGCCACGAAACGTTCGGTTTTGGGACATTCTACAGGTATTGGCTTAAAGTTCCACTGCTCTATCAGTGGTATAAATACATAAAATATTTTATCGCGAGGTATCGCTGGAAGATTCTCACCACGGATCAGTGATAACCACCACCTTAATAATACTTGGCTCTAGAAAAAGAGGTTTTCTTACAATACTAGCGGAAGAATAAAGTTTGGGTACAGAATAATCATTTGAAACGATTAGCATTGAAGTTGCTGCAGTACGTATAAGCGAAAATGTATTCATCTCTCTCTCTCTCTCTCTCTCTCTCTCTCTCTCTCTCTCTCTCTCTCTTCTGGTCGATAGCTCATTGGGTTAAGCGCTAGCTTGCTGATCTACCTGTCCTGGGTTCGACTCCCTATGGAGGCCAGAAGCGGCAATCTTTTAAACTGTAAATGGGAATCCATTGCACACCACTGCCTTTCATTATCACCACCCCATAGTCCTGGTATGACGGTGACTGAAATGCTGTTGAAAATGACGTAAATTTGCATACAAGTCATTCATCAATTCTCTCTCTCTCTCTCTCTCTCTCTCTCTGTCTCACACTCTCTCTCTCCTCTCTCTCTCTCTCTCTCTCTCTCTCTCTCAACGTGTACAAAATACATGCACGGTTACGACAGAAAGATCAAATGTTTACATCATACACGAGAGGTAAGAAAATGGTTCATGTTGACAATTAAGCATCATAAGCCTCTCTCTGCTCATTCTTTTAAGTGAAATATGTATACTTTTATGTAAATAGTCAATTTATTAAATTATGTTGGAGCCCCGACGGAATAATACCTTTACCAGCGAAAAAATGTATGCAAAAGAAGACAGATGATAATATTAACCATCAGGTCTTGAGCAAGAAGAAAGAACACGAAAGCTAAAAATATACATTGAAAGGCTTATAACTAACAATATTGGTCAAAAAAGAGATAAATTTCCCTTGGTTACCATGGCAACAGCATAAAAGCAATAGAAGTGGGTCCATTTTATTTGTTTCAATTCAGGAGCAAGAAGAAACAACATAAAACCTTGAGAAGTAGCCATACTCAAAGATGTTTCATTGTTTTTTGCTGACCAAGAAACGAGGATTTGTCCTTGGTTTCCATGACAACGACATTAGTGCAAGAGGAATACGCTTTGCTATTTGATTTTTTAATCCTCAGTTCTCAAACAACAAGAAACAAATTAAAACATTCAAAATGGCCATTTTGGAATGTTTTACATGTAAATTAAACTGATTGCCTAAACACACGTGGAATGATCAGGGTTACCATGACAACGGCACAATTACTGTTACAATGGAAACGAACTTTATTATAGGAGTGACTCACATAAATATAATTATATACTATCTTCCTTCATCGAACTCTCTGAGTTATGTCAAGCTCAAAACGGCTTTTGCCAGCCTTAGATACATTATCCAGGTTGCAAGGCGCACGTGGCTGGAGGACATATTTTATTTTTAAAAACACCTCCACATGCAACAAACAACAAGAATTTTTTTGTCAAAGTTCCTTTTTGGTAACAAAATCGTTTGCTAAAGTATGAAGTTGTTTGTCGAATGTGGAGGCATTAGAATTTTTGTCTGAATACATTAAAATTGGCTAAAAAGTGCAAAAAAACGAAAATGTAGCATTTTGGAGCGTTACTATGGCAACGTCATGAACAGAACTTAAAAATAGACACTTGATTTGAAAATAACGTACCATAACATATTCATATAAAAGAATTGTAAGGCCAATATTCAAATTTTATTTTCTATGAAATTTTGAGGCCGAAATTGATGCTTATCGACCCTAGGCCTTTGTTATGGTACGGACAATTTTGAAATTTCATGCTTAAAAATGTATTTTAAAGGCATTGATGAAGACAGAATCTGAACATATGATCATTTTATACCTATTTCAGGAAAATAGTGTCCATGCAATACCTTAGCTAATGTTGCATTGAACTACGTTTATGATTTTATACATTGTTACGGTACTGACATATTGTTATGGTTATGACATTACATTCTTACTGGCAAAACATGTCCTCCATTTAAAGCTGAACCATTACTTCAAAGATTCCAAAGATGAGTTAAAACAAAAACTAAAAACAGTTAGACATGACAAGCAACAAAAGAAACAAAGAAAAAGCTGAAATTTAGCATTATCAGAAATAGAAACTGTCTCTCAGTGATTCCACTGGCATGATTATGATTCTGCACTGTAACTGCAGCTGCCTTAATCTCTTTAATTTAAATCATCTATAATGGATTCCCACACCCCTTCCTCTCCTTTATTATGTGTTACTACTACATATTGTCGGATACAGTGAATGGGTGGGGTACTGCAGTTTTCAGCTGGTAATTCAACATCTTGTGGTTATCTGTTGTCTCCAGTGTGCTTATTTCCAGTTCCTTTCTAGATTCTATTTCTTTGCTACCCTCTGCGTCTATCATGCTACCTTCTGTGCTCTTCTTGCTATGCTGAGAGTCCATTTTACTACCCTCTGAGTCCATCTTGCTATCCTCTGTGTCCCTCTTGATATCCTCTGTGTCCATCTTGTTACCCGAGACCATCCTGCTACCCCTAGTGTCCAGTGTCCGGCCTGCTACTCTGCATATCTGTTTCACCAGACTCAAACTTCCTACCATCTGAATCCTTATTACTACCCTCTGTGTTTATCTGCTGGCTACCCTCGTGTCCATCTTTGAACTTTTTGGCTTGCTACTCTATGTATCCATCTTGCACCACCCATGTCTATCTTGGTAGACTTTGTGTCCATCTTGCTTTTCTCTGTGTCCATCTTGCTACCCTCGGATACCATCCTTCTACACCTGGTGTTGGATTGGCGACCAAGTATGTCTATCTTGCCATCCTCTGGCTTGCTACCATCTGAATCCATATCACTACCCCCTGAGTTTATCACTAATACTAGCCTCTGTGTCTGCTAGCTACCCCCTGTGTCCTCTGTCAAGTCCACAATTTCCACCTTAATGTTCTTTTCCAAGTCACAAGTCTTGAATTGAGAAGTTATTATTGGGATATACTCATTTTCATCATCTACAGGTAAGCACGACACAAAATAATTTGGTCGCCTATGTTCACATACCAAATCACTGTCTCGTGTCATGGTCCAAATAATATATACTGGGCTCTGGGTGCTTGACTTCCCTATCGTGGCACAACAAGTGGATTGAGATCTCTGTGTATTTGTGTTCTACTTCTCTGAGGTTAATAAAATAGCCACTTTAAAGACACTGTCTTGAAAGGGCATGGATCTGCCACATCCAATGACACTAGGCATAAATGGATTATGGTAAGACTATTAGGAGATCAGGTATTGCACTGCCTTATATTCTGTCCTTACCATAACAGAGTAATAATGTTCAGTAAACAAGAAACTATTATTATATACAATTAAAAAATGGTAAAATGTAATTCCCTCCCTGAATAAATGTTCTATACATGTGCAAAAAAAACATTTTAAAAACATGCATAAAAGACAAATCTGTTGCTGTTAGTTTTAACATAACAAATTTGGTCTATACCGTAACAGTTAAACAATATAGAATGAACAAGCGTCACATATTAAGTTACTTTTCCTATATACATGATTAACAATGTGTTGAATGTAAGTCCATCTTTGAATGAACGCATTATGTGCAAAAAACATTTACAAAACTGTAAAAAAGGAAGAAAAAAAAAGAAGAAAACTGGTGCAATCATTTTTTACCATAACAAATTTGGTCCATACCATAACATTGTAAGAATATAGAGGCATTAAGTTACTTATACATACACAAAAGATTAATAAAAGGTTAGAAGGTAAGTCTGTCTTTAATTGTGTATTTTATGTGCACTTATCATTTAATAATGTATTAAAAAAGGCAAAAAGGGTGCTATTGTCTTAACTGTAACACATTTGGTCCATATCATAACAGTTTGAGTTGTTATGGTAAAGACTGTGACGGTAAAGAATTACTCTTGATAAAATCCAAATTAATTAAATGATTACTCCCTCACTGGTGAAAACACATGCTGCTTCATTTTTAGAACTTAATATCAGATTTCTGGCCAGAAAGGCATTTATCTGCTTTTGATTTTACATACATTTTATCCTGTTACAGTTAAGACGCAATAAAAAATTACTCTGAGGGGCTTACATACCTAATGGCTATTTTTGTTTCTATCCTCCACAGCATCAGCACACAGCAAATGTATATCTTTTAGACAGAAATTGCAAAGGGAGTCTAACAGAAAGTAAGCTTCTGCAACACTGGGGATCCTTTATTATTTTAGACATTAATGAAATTGTTACGGTATGGACACAAATACTAGGCACAATTATCAACCCAATAAAATTTCAAGACTGGCATCATAACTAAACAAACTTACCATCCATACACTTTCTTATATGGCTCATTTGTTAAACCAGGCAACAAAGATTTTTTAAAACTGTTCATGTTTTTACTTTCTGATCATTAAGTGTCTGAAAATGCTTTTGACCACAGCTCAAAATGATAAAATTTGATACTTGAAATATCTAAAAAGTACACAAAAGCTATAATTGAAGGCAATATATGTTTACAGTTTGATAGAACTCTATTCAAATTATTGCTTGAACACATTTGCAATATTTTGTAACAATACATTTTCACAAAATACTAAAAACACAAGAATTTTGACGAAATTTGACAATGACTCATATAGTAAAGATGGCTATAAGACAGGGCGGGTCGAAATATTATAGCTATAATATTTTGACCCGCCCGTGTTGAGAGTAAAATAGGCCATTTAACATATTTCTATTGGCCGGCCTCTTTATATCTGTTGTGACAGAATTTAAATCAAAAACACTATGTGATTGTCATTTCTAGAGCTATAAGCCTTATTATGCAAAGGATGGGTCTAGGAGGGGGCGGGTCAAAATATTATAGCTATAATATTTTGACCCCCCCCCCTTCAGAGTTACATATGTCATCTGTACCATACTGGCACTGGTTTGTTTACATCTATTGTGATAGAATATGAGATTTAAATATCATCTAATTGCATTTCCTATTGCAATTAGTACCTTAGTACCTCATATAGTAAAGATGGCTATGAGACAGGGCGGGTCAAAAAATTATAGCTATAATAGCTCCTGTTGAGAGTAAAATAGGCCATGTAACATATGTCTATTGGTCTCTTTATATCTGTTGTAACAGAATTTGAATTAAAAGCACTATGTGATTGTCATTTCAAGAGCTATAAGCCTTATTATACAAGGGATGGGTCTAGGAGGGGGCAGGTCAAAATATTATAGCTATAATATTTTTACCCCTAGCCCAAACCCCCCCCCCCCCCCCCCCCCTTTTTAGAGTTACATATGTCTTCTGTGGTACTGGCATTGGTTTGTTTACATCTGTGGTGATAGAATATGAGATTTAAATACCATCTGATTGCATTTCCTATTGCTGTTAGTTCTTCATATAGTAAAGATGGCTATGAGACAGAGCGGGTCGAATTATTATAGCTATAATATTTTGACCTGCTCCTGTTGAGAGTAAAATAGGCTATTTAACAAAATTCTATTGGTCTCTTTATATCTATTGTGAGAAATCTTGAATTAAAAACACTATGTGATTGTCATTTCCAGAGCTATAAGCCTTAATATACAAAGGATGGGTCTAGGAGGGGGCGGGTCAAAATATTATAGCTATAATATTTTGACCCCCCCCCCCCCCTCCTTCAGAGTTACATATGTCATCTAATGTACTGGCATTGGTTTGTTTACATCTATTGTGATAGAATATGAGATTTAAATATCATCTAATTGCATTTCCTATTGCTATTAGTACCTCATATAGTAAAGATGGCTATAAGACAGGGTGGGTCGAAATATTATAGCAATAATATTTCGACCCGCCCCTGTTGAGAGTAAAATAGGCTATTTAACAAAATTCTTTTGGTCTCTTTATATCTATTGTGACAAAACTTGAATTAAAAACACTATGTGATTGTCATTTCCAGAGCTATAAGCCTTGATATACAAAGGATGGGTCTAGGAGGGGGCAGGTCAAAATATTATAGCTATAATATTTTGACCCCCTGCCCAACCCCCCCCCCCCCCTTTTAGAGTTACATATGTCTTCTGCAGTACTGGCATTGGTTTGTTTACATTCTGTGGTGATAGAATATGAGATTTAAATACCATCTGATTGCATTTCCTATTGCTGTTAGTTCTTCATATAGTAAAGATGGCTATGAGACAGAGTGGGTCGAAATATTATAGCTATAATATTTTGACCCACCCCCCCTCCTTCAGAGTTACATATGTCATCTACCGTACTGGCATTGGTTTGTTTACATCTATTGTGATAAAATATGAGATTTAAATATCATCTAATTGCATTTCCTATTGCTATTAGTACCTCATAATAGTAAAGATGGCTATGAGACAGGGCGGGTCGAAATATTATAGCTATAATATTTTGACCTGCTCATGTTGAGAGTAAAATAGGCCATTTAACATACTTCTATTGGTCACTTCATATCTGTTGTGACAGAATGTAAATTATAATCACTATTTGATTGTCATTTCAAGAGCTATAAGGGATGGGTCTAGGAGGAGGCGGGTCAAAATATTATTTCGACCCCCACCCCATCAAGCCCATTGTCAGTATTTTAAGTATTTTAGTGATGGAACAGAGAATCTGATGGTGTTTTAAATTAAATTTGATCAAAACAGATATTAACAAAACAATAGTATAATGAAAAACATTCAAACTTTCAATTTCAAGTGGGGCAGGTCATTATATTATAGCTATAATATTTTGACCCCCCCCCCTCCCCTCCCCTCTCACTAAAAAGAGCAAACAAACCCTGCTGGACAGTTTTATTTAAAATGAGAAAGAGCAGTGAATTTTTTATGTATCTGATATTTGCTTGATAATGGTAGGGCTTACATATACTCTCTAATATTTCCATTTTCTTCATGGGGGTGGGTCAAAATATTATTACTATAATATTTTGACCCCCCCCCCCCCCAATCAAGCCCATCGTCAGTATTTTAAGTGTTCTAGTGATGGAACAGAGGAACAGAGAATCTGATAGTGGTTTAATTTTAATTTCATCAAAACAGATATTAACACATGAATAGTATCATGAAAACATTAAAACTTTTAATTTTAGGTGGGGCGGGTCATTATATCATAGCTATAATATTTTGAACCCCCCCCCCTCTCACAAAAGAAAACAAACAAACCCTGCTGGGAAGTTTTATTTAAAATGAGAAAGAGCAGTGAATTATTACCATATTTTTTATTTGCTTGATAAAGGTAGGGCTTACATATACTCTCTGATATTTCCATTTTAGTCATGGGGGCGGGTCAAAATATTTTAGCTATAATATTTTGACCCCCCCCCCCCCCCCCTCTATCAAGCCCATTGGCAGTATTTTAAGTATTTTAGTGATGGAACAGAGAATCTGATGGTGTTTTAAATTAAATTTGATCAGAACAGATATTAACAAAACAATAGTATAATGAAAACATTCAAACTTTTAATTTTTAGTGGGGCAGGTCATTATATTATAGCTATAATATTTTGACTCCCCCCATCCCCTCTCACTAAAAAGACCATACAAATCCTATTGGACAGTTTTATTTAAAATGATAAAGAGCAGTGAATTTTTTTTGTATTTGATATTTGCTTGATAATGGTAGGGCTTACATATACTCTCTGATATTTCCATTTTAGTTATGGGGGCGGGTCAAAATATTATAGCTATAATATTTTGACCCCCCACCCCCCATCAAGCCCATCAGTTAAGTATTTTAGTGATAGAACAGAGAATCTGATGGATTTAATTTAAATTTTATGAAAACAGATATTTACAAATGAATAGTATAGTCCGTTTGCCCCCAAATGCAAACGGCATCCCCAATATTTTCTCAAAATTGGTGAGAAGTAGAAGATTTTCGTATTGCTCATTCTTAAATTTCATCCTATACATAACAAAATCATAATTTTGCAAAAATATGAGGTATTGCATAAAAAAAGTTTCTATACAAAAACAGGACCTGAAATATGTCATGTTCACCTCTTAATTACAAGGGAGTAAAAGTTGGCTGTTGGAATTCCCGTTTAGTTTTACCTGTTAGAGCATGTGACCAATGTATGCTATCCCTAGAACGAAATTTGCATAATTAATTGAAATTTTATTCTGAATCCATTTTTTTCTACTTTTTATCCCCCGACCGAAAGGTTCGGGGGATATAGCGATGAGCCTGGCGTCCGTCCGTCCGTCCGTCCGTCTGTCCGTCCGTCCGTAAACACTTTCTTGTCCGCTCTATATCTTGAATACCCTTTGGAATATTTTCATGATACTTCACAGTTATGTAGAACAGGTCATGACGATGTGTCGCGTACAAGAGTGGTAACTCTTGCTATTGTACTATTTGAATTATCTCCCCTTTGGTGATTTTTTGGTAAATTCGTGTCCGCTCTGTAACTTGAATACCCTTTGGAATATTTTCATGATACTTCACAGAAATGTAGAACAGGTCATGACGATGTGTCGCGATCAAGAATGACAACTCTTGCTTTCTTACTTCTTGAGTTATTTCCCCTTGATAGTTTTAGGTATGATTTTGTGTCCGCTCTATAACTTGAATACCTTTTGGAATATTTTCATGATACTTCACAGATATGTAGAACAGGTCATGACGATGTGTCGCGAACAAGAAAGACAACTCCTGCTTTCTTACTTTTTGAGTTATTACCCCTTGATGGTTTTAGGTGTGATTTTGTGTCCGCTCTATAACTTGAATACCTTTTGGAATATTTTCATGATACTTCACAGATATGCAGAACAGGTCATGATGATGTGTCGCGAACAAGAATGACAACTCTTGCTTTCTTACTTTTGGAGTTATTTCCCTTTGATGATTTTAAGTGTCTGCTCCATAGCTTGAATACCTTTTGAAATATTTTCATGATACTTCACAGATATGCAGAACAGGTCATGACAAGTTGTCTCATACATGAATGATAACTCTTGCTTTTAGACCTAGTGAATTATTTCCCTTTGGTAGTTTGAGCTGCTGTTTGAGTCTCTGCTCCATAACTGTATACCCTGGCCAGCTCCAGAATTTGAATAACCGTGAACCTTTTAGAATATTGATGATCATGCTGTGATATCTTATCAGTGTTCCTAACTCTCTCTTACCCCTCCACATTCCCGTGCCCCCTCCCGCACCCCCCCCCCCCCCCAAAAAAAAAATAATTTTTTTTTCCAGATTTGGATTCTTTGTCCAAATTCACTTACCAGAGAGCTCAAAATTAGGTTTGTAGGGCTTGTACTTTAGAAGTTATTCACACATTTTGAAAGTTGAATGTATCGTATGCTATACATTTGTGTATATGGTGGCTGTTTGAGATATTACCTCTTTTTAGCAGTCAAGCATACTGTTTTAGTCTGAGTGTTAGATAATCATGCATCTGTTAACAGTTAATGTCAATCAGAAGCATAAAAGAACGACAATATATTACTAATATGTGTTTTGAAGTGCACCCTTTTTACCAAGGCCTATGGGGGTCTTCGGTCGGGGGATTTGCCATCTCCTCTGATGGCTATTTTTGTTTCACCCATATATTAGCAAATTTTAAAACATACAACTTTTACTCGCAAAATAATATAATAATTCAATATTTATTTACAACATAGTATCACCTGACCAGTGATACCATTCATTACGCGTGCGGACAGGTGAGTACATTTTACTTTTTCATTCATATACGCCCACACCTGTAGTAAACAACGAGTTTACACTATTGCCTATCAACAATATTTTGGCTGTTCTAACAAGCATACGACGCCCTTTAGTGAAACCGCTCAGTTTTTGCATTACTGTCAATGGAAAATATTTTACAAAAGCATCCAAAAATTTGGACTTCCAGTGTTCTGTTATGTATAATTATAGGAATCATTAGGACAATAGAACATTTGATGAAACTTTCATCTTTTTCAAGAAAATAAGCAAAACCCCGTTTGCACTTCGGAGCAAACGGACTATACCATGAAAACATTAAAACTTTTAATTTTAAGTGGGGCGGGTCATAATATTATAGCTATAATATTTTGACCTGCACATGTTGAGAGTAAAATAGGCCATTTAACATACTTCTATTGGTCACTTCATATCTGTTTTGACAGAATGTAAATTATAATCACTATTTGATTGTCATTTCAAGAGCTATAAGGGATGGGTCTAGGAGGGGGCGGGTCAAAATATTATTTCGACCCCCCACCCCATCAAGCCCATTGTCAGTATTTTAAGTATTTTAGTGATGGAACAGAGAATCTGATGGTGTTTTAAATTAAATTTGATCAAAACAGATATTAACAAAACAATAGTATAATGAAAACATTAAAACTTTTAATTTTTAGTGGGGCGGGTCATTATATTATAGCTATAATATTTTGACCCCCCCATCCCCTCTCACCAAAAAGACCAAACAAACCCTGCTGGACAGTTTTATTTGAAATGAGAAAGAGCAGTGAATTTTTTTTGTATTTGATATTTGCTTGATAGTGGTAGGGCTTACATATACTCTCCAATATTTCCATTTTCTTCATGGGGGTGGGTCAAAATATTATTACTATAATATATAACCCCCCCCCCCCCCTTTCAAGCCCATCGTCAGTATTTTAAGTGTTCTAGTGATGGAACAGAGAATCTGATCGTGTTTTAATTTTAATTTCATCAAAACAGATATTAACACATGAATAGTATCATGAAAACATTAAAACTTTTAATTTTAGGTGGGGCGGGTCATTTTTCATAGCTATAATATTTTGACCCCCCCCCCCCCCCCCCCCCCCTTCTCACAAAAGAAAACAAACAAACCTTGCTGGGAAGTTTTTTTAAAATGAGAAAGAGCAGTGAATTATTACCATATTTTTTATTTGCTTGATAAAGGTAGGGCTTACATATACTCTCTGATATTTCCATTTTAGTCATGGGGGCGGGTCAAAATATTATAGCTATAATATTTTGACCCCCCCCCCCCTCTATCAAGCCCATTGGCAGTATTTTAAGTATTTTAGTGATGGAACAGAGAATCTGATTGTGTTTTAAATTAAATTTGATCAAAACAGATATTAACAAAACAATAGTATTATGAAAACATTAAAACTTTTAATTTTTAGTGGAGCGGGTCATTATAATATAGCTATAATATTTTGACCCACCCCCCCCCCCCCCCCACACACACACAATAAAAACAAACCCTATTGGACAGTTTTATTTAAAATGATAAAGAGCAGTGTATTATTATTGTATTTGATATTTGCTTGATAATGGTAGGGCTTACATTTACTCTCTGATATTTCCATTTTAGTTATGGGGGCGGGTCAAAATATTTAATTATAGCTATAATATTTCGACCCCTCACCCCCCATCAAGCCCATCAGTTAAGTATTTTAGTGATAGAACTGAGAATCTGATGGATTTAATTTAAATTTTATGAAAACAGATATTTACAAATGAATAGTACCATGAAAACATTAAAACTTTTAATTTTAAGTGGGGCGGGTCATAATATTATAGCTATAATAATATTTTGACCCCCCCCTACAGATTTTTCAAAATAAGGAGGAGCAGCGAATTTATATTGCATTTGATATTTGCTTGGTTACTGTAGGTCTTACATATACTTTTCTCTATTTCCATTTTTTTTCATGGGGGCGGGTCAAAATATTATAGGGGGGGTCAAAATATTATAATAATATTTTGACCCGCGGGTCATAATATAATGACCCGCGGGTCACTTTTTAGGTGGGTCAAAATATAATATGACACCGGTATCCCATATTTATCGTATGACGTCGCCTCTGAGAGTGTAATAAAGCCATGCATTAAATACAATAATCCACTAGTGGATTAAATATGCAAATTACGCCGTAACGGTAAACGTTGACGTCCATAAAACGTCGCGTTTTCTAATGGCGACATCGTGACGTTTTCGGGCAAATTTTGCTAATCAAATGCGATTTTAGTGTCATATGATAAATAGAATCTTGCATTCGTACTCCTGTATTATTGAACTTATTAAACTCGTTGGGGAAAACCGATAAGATGCTCGGCACAGCCTCGCATCTTATCTTTTTCCCCAACTCGTTTAATAAATTCAATAATACATGAGCACTCATGTAAGATCCTCTATGTAAAAAGAACGTATTTTCTAGTAAATATTTGATAAAGTAAGTTTTCATACAGTAACTACAGTAATTATCTGTGTGATAATTATAATATTAATACATGTATGCCTGTAAAAGAAAGTGATATTCCTCTTCCAGCTCGTTTGGCAATGAAGGATCCAGGAGGCAGACTAGGTGACAGACGACTCAAATCAAGCAGACGGCAAAAAGATTTAAACAAATCCCAAGAAAGTTCAAGATTACTTGGTCGTGAAAAGGCAAATGAGAAAATGAAGACTGCAAAAGCGGACAAGAGAGCCAGTGCAAGGTCACGGAGATAAAAAAATATCATATTGTGATACAAAAATCATATTGTTACTTAATTGGAAAACTTGCAAAAAAAACCAAACCCTTTTGCAAAAATAAAACAATAGTAATATAGATATGGAATCTACTGCATAGAATCTATTTGAGAATATAGAATTCAAAACTTATTACCGTATACATGGTAGTTTTCACTGTGTTTCATTTTTCGCGGTATTTCGCGGTCACTTAGAAACTGTGAATTTAAATTAAAATCCCAAAAAATTTCCTGTTTCTTACAACGTGTCTTCTGTAGACACATATACATATTTTGTTTGTGTTTGCTTCAGCTTTTCACTTGAGCCAGTTCTTTCATTAACCTGCACCGACTTTGCTGCATGTTAATGAAAGAACTGACTCAAGTGAAAAAGAAATAGTTTTGCTTTTTGAGCATGTTGCTAGCCGCGAAAATGAAAGATTGCGAAAATTAATATTTGTTTTTTTTTACCCTCGACCGCAAAAATTTGAACCCGCGAAAATTATCACATATACGGTATTTGCGTAAACACTTATTTGTGGAAATATGCATTTGTGAATATTTCCTATTACAGTAGATGCTGTTTTCATTCCAGAATTTTAGGGAAACACAATTTATCTTCTTAGGATTTTGTAAACAAACTAGAAATTGTGTTTGTGAAACACTATGCCCCCAACCATATGCTTGCTTCTAAAGGTGTCAAACTTTAGAATGTCTAAGTCTGAAAAGGAGTTACCTAATCTTTATTAAAATATTAAACACACCAAGAACTACTGTTTAAAAAAAAAAACAGCTTCCTAGATCAAGTAATTCAGAAGTTGGAAAAATGCCAAATTCAAACAAGGGCCAAAACTCCAAAAACATTTACAGAATGGTCCAAAAAGTTAATCAAGTAATCTACTCCTCTTACCCAATCAGCATACCAAATATCAAGGCCATAGCTAAAATACTTTTTGAGATATCTTGCTAACAAGATAGTTATCTCTTTTTATCTCTTTTTTTAAAAGGGGCATAACTCC
This sequence comes from Ctena decussata, assembly GCA_963989385.1. NCBI lineage: Eukaryota > Metazoa > Mollusca > Bivalvia > Lucinida > Lucinidae > Ctena > Ctena decussata. The sequence goes on along the minus strand of OZ022514.1, from coordinate 11,382,035 downwards.
AAAAAGGGGGCATAACTGGGAAAAGACAAAAGTATGTGTCAGCTAATTTTCCACTAGGAATCCATTTATGAAATTTCAAAACCCTATGCCTAGTGGTTCTTGAACTCAGTAGCTGTATAAGTACTGAACATCAGGGGAAGTAACTCGGTAAATAATGAATGCAAAGTTACCTTACTTGTACTAAAGTATTTAACACATCAAGAACTACTACTATACCAAAAATCAACTTCCTTGCTCAAGCGGTTCAAAAGTTGGAAAAATGCCAAATTCAAACAAGGGCCATAACTCCATCAATATTTTACGGAATTGTCTCAGAAGTTAATCAGGTAATCTACTCCTCATACCCAATCAGTATACCAAATATCAAGGCCATAGCTCAAATACTTTTTGAGATATCTTGCTAACAAGGTATTTATCTCATTTTTCTAAAAGGGGCATAACTCCAAAAAGGGGCATAACTGCAAATAGAAAAAAAATATGTGTCGCCTAATTTTCCATGAGGAATCCATATATGAAATTTCAAGACCCTAGCTTTCAGGGTTTTAAAGTTACAGCAATCATGAAAAGTGTGACGCACACACACACACACACACACACGCACGGACGGACAAGCCAAAAGCAATATGCCCCACCAACTTTTTCAAAGTTGGGGGCATAAAAAATCCTTTTTCTTTTAAAGAATTGCTTCACATGTGTATGAAGAGACCAGAAAAGAACACTCTATTTTCATGCCCAAAACTTTGTTCTCTACAAAGCTCTGTTATAACTGAGGCCTTCAGATCATTCACATCTTCAGATTCGCATATTTACTAAATGGCAGTTTGGTGTATAATCATGATCATTCTTTATGACCTAAGTTATATGTTAGAGTGAATGAGTAAAACAACTCTGCTGTTTTCATTTTTTGCCTGCTACTTTCACTTTGCCACCCTTTCTGAGGTCTTAAATTGGGTCAACTCTTAAAGGGAAGAATTTGCTCCTTAGGGAGCAAATTCTTCCCTTAATGAGTAGATCCCATTGTAAAAGGGCTTTACTATCCAAGGAAGCAAATATTAAAGCAACCAAAGTTGTCTCCCTTTGTTAGAATGGCCAAAAATGTCAAACACAAAAAAACATGGATGTGTACCTATAAATGTCAAAGTCTGTAGGTACATACAAACTTCAGTGTTTTGACTGCTATAACTTCATTGCTTTGACTGCTTCAATGTTTTGACTGCTTTAACTTCATTGTTTTGACTGCTTTGTTTTACAAAGGAGGCACACTCAAAGAATTGTATATCCTTCATTGGAAGGAGATAAGAAAGCAAATTCTTCTCTTTAACATGAGTCTACTGAGAAAGGGGGCAAATTTATCCAGAGCACAGTGATCTCCCTTTGTAGGTGTATCCATACAGCTTTAATATATAGAGGATCTTACATGAGTGCTCATGTATTATTGAACTTATTAAACAAGTTGGGGGAAAAGATAAGATGCGAGGCTATGCCGAGCATCTTATCAGTGTTCCCCAACGAGTTTAATAAATTCAGTAATACAGGAGCACGAATGCAAGATTCTATTTATCATATGACACTAAAATTGCATTTTCTTAGCAAATTTTGCACTAAAATGTCACAATTTCGCCATTAGAAAATGCGACGTTTTTATTGACGCCAAAATACAACGTTACAACATAATTTGCATATTTTAATCCACTAGTGGATTATCGTTTTTAATGCATGGCTTTATTACACTCTCAGATGCGACGTCATATGATAAAACAACTCATTTCATTCAACTGTCAGATCTATTACTTTCATGAATATACATAATGTTCATTTTGTACATGTCTATATTGTATTAGAGCTGCACTATTTTGTTTGACAAAAAAAACTGCAAAAGAATATCATTTTATTTTACTGTAGTCTTGACACTATATAAAAATGTTACAGGGCAATGCGTTTACCAGAAATCCTTGAAAACAAAAAACGACCCCCCCCCCCCACAAAAAAAATCTGAGGCAACAGTACATGTACCTCATAAGATGAAACACTTCGCAACCATATACAAATTCAGTCCCAAACGAAATACAAGTATGACTGTTTTTCTCTTGTGCTGGTCTGTATACTTGACTGTCAGGTATGAACACAAAACAAATAATACTATAAGTTTGTTCATTTTTTTTTCTTAATACATATTATCCAAAATACCTGTACTTTCAAACAATGGACACTAAAAATCAAAACAAAAATACCTCCCAGCTTGAACATAAAACACAAGGTGGATATATACTGAATATATCCTATCTCAAAGAGCCAGAAATGAAAATGGCTGAATTTACAAACAGCCTATATCCAGATGAGGTGGCTCATAATGAGCCACCTCATCTGGATCTACTCTGTTTGCCATCTATTCTTTTAACTCTCAATTTGATACAAAGCACAGCTTTGACACAAAGTTTTTTTGCAATTTTGCTGACGTAAATTTTGACGTCTGCTTTTTTTGGCTCTTTTAGGGTTAAATATTTGGACACTTCAACCATTGGTCTAAAATGGATATTTCCATCTTCATGTCTGAACATGTCCGTCTGCCCTTACAGGAGATGGTTTATAGAACTTTTGGGGACTGTGCATACCCTACTTCAGAGGGGCTGTCTGATCTGGGTTTAGAATGTTCATTCAGACAATTCTGTTAAATTATTATGGATAAAGACAAAAAGGCTTTAACCCTTGTAGCGCCATTTCAAAACAAAGTTTGTCCAAGCTATATCATACTCAGAATCTTGAGGGTTAAGTGTTAATTCAGGAGAGGTGGCTCAAATGCTTACTAGATGCTGCCTTGAAACTCAAATGCTGACTAGTGTTTCTCCCCATCTGCTAACTCATACTGTCAACCAATTATCTGCATCTTCTTTATTTCATGAAAATTTCATGCGGGTATAATTGCTGTGCTCTTGAATTTATCACCAAGCTCTACCAGTCAGTTATTTCCTATGGGCTAGTAATCAGTTAAATATCTATAAGATTCTTGAATTCACAAGGTATTAGATTTGTGAATATTAGCAAAATTAAAACTCTTGTGACTATTCAGTGCTTTACACTACTGATAGCATACATACATACATACATACATACAGTCAAACCTGTCTTAAGGGGTCACTGTATTAAGGGGTCACCTGTCTTTAGCAGCCACTTTTTGAAAGTCCCTTAGACCAAAATACAGTGCTAATGAACCTGTATTAAGGGGTCACCTGCCTTAAGCAGCCAATTTTTGTGGGTCCCATGGGGTGACCCCTTAAGACAGGTTTGACTGTACATACATACATACATAATGACAGTGCTCCAGATAGCGTCAGTATCTCCGTATATTACGGATCATTTTTGGCTGATACGGAGCTATTGAAAATTTTATCGGTACCCGGTACAGACCCTTTCAAGCCATTACGGATCATTTTTTCCGGTAATCCATAGCACCTGGACGAGCTCCCATAGACGCTTGCATTATAATATCATCAAGTAGACTGAGCTTCCTTATGCGTCACACTCACCGAGAAGCTGACTGATTCTAAATATTTCCTTCTGAATTAGTCTTTCTAATGCGTGGAAAATAGATGGACGGTAAACCAGTCGCTTCAAAACTGAAAGTAGGAAAGCATGGCTTCGAGCTCTCAACAGGACAAGCAGGCCTCTATCTGCGTTTTTTGGGCCTACTGACAAATCAACCGAAACTCGATGTGTCTATGATGTAATAAATGCTATTATCTAAGGTGCGTTATGAATGCATGTAAAAAAGGGAAAAAACATTCTGGTACGTAGAAAATTGCAGTTCAAATCCAAATGTGATTCGCATGAACCCAGTTCGTACTTATTTTAGCACTGTAAAATTGAAATTTTTAACACAAAAAACATGAGGCATAGAACATGTTTGGAACATCTTGAAGTGTCTGCTGAGACAGGTACCAAGCAAACTCATTCTTGATCATGTTTGGGAACACCGGTTATTACAATTTGCTTATGACCTCTTCATAATTTCATGTTATATCTGTCGGTTCAATGCAAATACTGAAGTAGAATCGTGGATACTGATCCAAGAAAATTTTGACCAGTACGGTACTGATTGAAAAAAAATTTATCTGGAGCATTGTGTATGACATACATACATACATACACACATACATACAGGTAAATATATGAGCAAAATGTGAAGACCCAGATCAGATCCTTCAATATTTAAAGGAACATATTCAAAGTTACATGTAAGTTACAAATTACAACCATTTACTCCTAATACTTTGACAAGATGTGAAAGCCCATACCAGACTGTTCCTTAAGAGCATTCTGATATGGGTCTTCACTGTCAAACAGTGTCCTCGATGCCTTTTTTAATATGAAGCTAGTACTGATTCCAAACAAAACAGTTACCGTAAGTGTCTGAATATTTGGAGTAAATACATTAATAATAACTGCACCAATATTGATTTGAGCCAGTATATACATGTATTTAAAGTACAATACAAGTAAAAGTGTATCTAACCATGAAAAAAAAAATTCAGAATACATAAATCATCTCATATCATTGCTCAATTCAAAACAATAAGTCACTTAAAAAGATACAACCCCCTTCACAAACACATATAAAAATAGCACTTTGTACTTTGGCTTTGAGCTATGTCATATCCAAATATCCAAATGGTGCACAATAAACATATAAATCAATCTTAAAATACATCCCTGTGACTGTGATCTGATGGAAATTGAAATATGATTATCATTAACCCATTCCATTCGGGATACCCCTTTAAGGATATCTGGGCAAACAGTTTGGATCCAGATCAGGCCCCAGGGGCCTGATCTGAGATCCAAACTGTTTGCTGCCTAGACATCATTTCTACAAGAGTTAGTTAGACCAATATTGTCAAAATATTCTTGATTTTTGATGCAGACGAAAATTTCAACAGACGACAAAAAATACCCAGAATGCAATAGGTTAAAGAGTGTCCTCCAATTTTGAAACCTTCAAGAAAAATGTGTACACCTCCATGTTTTTCACCCAGGATAATTTTCAAGACTTCCTGTTTGCTTCTCTGGACAACTGAACCATTTCAATAACAGTCTCTTCTTAAAGAAATTCTTTCGTTTAAGAGAAGACACCCTTTATGAAATTTTTTTTTTGCCCAGGGAAGCAAACAGGAAGTCAGAAAATGTGTTGATTTTTATGAATTGTAGAAACCCATGAAGGTTTACCCACACACCTAAATATTGCAGGTTTGCGGGTATAATAAACCAAAGTCTATTGCAGCTATTATAAACAAGAATTCTGCGGAACACTATGTCGCACCTGCTTTGGGCCTCATGATTGATTAAGAACTCAATGAAAGCATTGTTTTGACATATATTTGGTCAAAATCCATTTGGCAGTTCATGAGATATTGTCTGTTTCATATTCTATGCTATTTTAAGTAACGAAGAATGGCGGCCATCTTGGATGATCAGTTTGTGAAAATATGAAAAAAAGCTTCATACAAGGATCATTATGAAACAAAGTTGAATCAAATTCATTCAGCGTTCTTGAGATATTTTCATCTTCATATTATTGCTATTTTTAGTAACAACAGCTGTTGACCATCTTGGGATGGTCCATATTCACATAATTTAAATGAACTCCATTTACTGATCATTCTGATTAAATTTGACCAAAATCTGGTCAGGGTTTATTGAGATACTGACACTTCAGCAAAACTAGACTATTATATAGAAAGTAGGTCACTGTGACCTAATTCCATTTCAATTTTTTTCATTTTCATAATTTTGAGAACAAAGGTCCTACTAATGCTCCATGCACAATTCCAGCCAAATAGACAAAGTGGTTCTGGAGAAAAAGCCAATTTTATTGATTTTGCTAATTTTAGTAACATCAGCCATCTTGGATTCTCGACCAGGCGGAATTTAACGGTTCTTAAGCCCATGCAGTCTGATCATGCTGCATGTAAAATTTGAGAACCATGTGTGCAATGGTTTCATTTGAATGGACTTAAATGCAAGAGTTGACGTAAATTGTGAACGCACGGACAGACTGACAGATGGTCGGAAAAATGGACGCCTATATCGCACTTTGCTAAAGCAGGTGCGACAATAAAAAATATTGATAGTTATGAACTTGATTGTCTACTATAGAATAGTCTCTCAATCACTATTATTGTTTGCTAACTCACAAAATGAGTTTTAAAAGTGCTGATTTTGTGATTAGACTTTGCTTTTTTCAGTATCTTCAACTTACGCTTCTGTGCAACCTCCATTTCATCAGTGTTAATAACAAGGTGGTATCTGAGGTACATATTTGTCATCATTAAGAACATGTTCAAGAAATGACTTTATCTATAAACATTCTGCATACTGTCAAATCCTGTTACTTAGCCATCATAAGAACATATGAGCCGCGACACAACAAAACCAACAAAGTGGCATGTGTGCCAGTGAAGACTCTGATTAGCCTCAATGTCCGCTCAGTCTGATCAGAGTCTTTGCTCTGCATTTTATGGGTAGCAAAGGGTCTAAGCTACCCCCATGCTGACAGTGAAGACTCTGATCAGACTGGGGCAGACTCTGATCAGACTGGGGCAGACGCCCAGGCTGATCTGAGCCAGTGCTGGGCCCACAACCACTTTGTTGGTTTTCTCGTGTCATGGCTCATTATGACCCCTAAAAGCGAACAATACTTCTTGCATTAAAACCTTTTGTGATTCTTTATTAGAACCTGAGGTGGTCACAACAACTGGCCAATACTCACTTTTTTTTTTAATGCAAATCAGTTCTAATGAGGTCAAAATTACAATCAAATACATCCCTTCTATATACTTTAACAAGTACTGAGATTCTAAACTCTTGCTCTGATTGGCTACTCTTTAATGATTTTCAAATCATTATTGTCCACAAGATCTTCCCCTAAATGGTCTTCCTCTCCATATTGTCTGCTACATTACTGCTAGCTGGTTATTATTCTTTAATGATCATCCACTTTCTATAGTCCACTTCATTACTGTTGGTTGGTTACACTTTAATGATCTTCCACTCACTATTGTCTGCTACATTACTGTTGGTTGGTTACTCTGTAATGATCTTCCACTCACTATTGTCTGCTACACTACTGTTAGCTGGTCCCAGAAATGAAGATGACTGTGGCCTCTCTGATCCCACAAGATATCTGAAACAGGAAACAAATTATTTATTCATTTATTTGCTTTTGTAACTGATTTTATAGGAAATGCAATGCATGTAAAGTTACTTTATTTTACTTTAAGTTTTTGTACAGAAATGCTTGCAAACATGTATCTGGATACCACTTTACCCCATATAAAACAATCTGATGTATAAATAGTCTTAATCCAAAATCTGATCCAAAAACAATTCCAATTAACCCTTAAAGTGCCAAAAATTAAAATAGTTAAATTTGCAAACAGTGTAGATCCAGATGAGGTGGCTCATAATGAGCCACCTCATCTGAATCTACCCTGTTTGCCCTCTAGTGTTCCAATTCTCAATATGATATCGCTTGGATGAAATATTTTTTGAAATTCTGCAGACGTAAATTTTGTCATCTGCTTTTTGGCACATTAAGAGTTAATAAGGGAGGCAACAATAAAGGACTAGTGCTTCCCAGGCAGGTGTAAATCACTAATGAGGGCTACTCCTAAAGGTAAGAGCTTAATCGCGAAGTGAGCAAGTTCTTTTCTTTAAGAGTAGCCATTAGTGGAGATGGGTTGGTTGGTTGGTTGATTTGATGCTTAACGTCCACGGTAAACAACTATGGTCATGTCGGGACGGTTAGTTAACCTAACCACACTATTCCTGGGCAGGCTTAGACCTCCTAAGCGGTTAACCAGTACTAAGTGCACATACTTTCGCCAGTAACTGACAACTGCCCTTCTTGAATCAGCGGAAGGAGAAACGAAAGTATGTGGCCAGACCGGGATTCGAACCCAGGACCTCTGACTTACGAGTCAGGTGCCCTACCGATTGCGCTACCCGGCCCGGCAGTGGAGATGGGAAGCGAATAGTAATATATTACAGTAGTCTCCCTTGCTACAGAGCTGTAATAACAAACCTGTTGGTGACATCAAGTAATTGTTGTTTTGTGACACTGAAGAGCCTATCCCTTGACTCCTGTCTCATTTCATTAGTGATGTTTGCTAAAAATTGTACAGAACCCACTGATGCTGGTGGCACTGGCTTGTCAGTCTGAAATATCCAAATGAAATATACTTTCAGATGAGATAGACACTTCCCAGACACTTCCCATTTTTCCTGATTTCAAATATCCCCTGACTTTTCCCATGGCATTTTCAGTTAAAATTCCTTACTATTCCCATTTTTTACCCAACTTCCCTGGAAAAAAAAACAACAATGTTTTTTTCTCAATTTCACTGGCAAAAGAGAAAGTTCTCTGACTTAGTCCAAATTCCCTGACAAAACAAGATCTTCCTTGACTTTTCCCTAATCTGAAAACTTTTCATTCACATCTACTTTATCCTTGCCAGACCTGAAAAAGGCAAAATAGTGTCCCCCCCCCCCCCCCACCACCACCACCACCAAAATCTGACAGGAGCAAAATGAAACAAGAGGGCCATGAGGCCCTGAATGGCTCACCTGAGCAACTGGCAAAATGGCTTTTTCTTATCATGTCTGAAATTGTCAAAATATGAGTCTTGGGTCAAAAGTCAAAGAATGACCATGACCTGTTGTACTTATAAATCTTCATGTACTCATTAAGACAACCATATATACCATTTTTAGGCCAAAATCTTCAAAACTTTCAATGAAATCTTATGTTCTAGCTTTTTCCCATATTTGACCATGCTGCAAACAAAGTCAAGGTAAACCCAAGGTCATCATTTGAACAATCTTGGTGGTATTCTATTACTCCATGCTACTTACCAAGTTTCAAGGCCATAGGTGTATTGGCTCTGGAGAAGAAAAATATTAAAGATTTATACCATAAGTGGTAATGGATGGTCATGTTGGTCATGTGACCTTGACTGTTTGAACAAATTTTAATTTAATCAACACCTGGAGGCTCTATATGAAATGTGTTTACAACTGGCCCTTTGGCTTTTGAGAAAATGTTTGAAAATGCCAAAATATGAGAGATCTGGATCAAAGGTCAAGAAATGACCTTGACATCTTGTACTCATAATTCTTCCTGACCTCAAGAAGACAACTGAATATACCAATTTTTAGGCCAAAATCTTGAAAACTTTCCATGAAATCTTATGTTCTAGCATTTTCCCATATTTGACCTTGCCGTAAAAAAGGTCAAGGTCAACCGAAGGTCATAATTTGAAACACTCATGATAGTACTGGAGTACCCAATGCTACATACCAAGTCTCAAGGCCATCGGTCAATTGGTTCTGGAGAAGAAGATTTTAAAGGTTTTTACCATATATGGATGTGGCTGCCATGTTGGTCATGTGACCAGGACTGTTAGAAATTTTTTTGATTCCCTCATCCCCTGGAGGCTCTAAATGAAATTTGATCACAATTGGCCCAGTGGTTTTTAAGGAGATTGTTTCACATTGTCAAAATATGAGAGTTCTGGGTCAAAGGTCAAAGAATAACCTTGACCTCTTGTACTCACAAATCTCCATGTACTCATTAAGATGACTGTATATAATAATTTTTGGGCCAAAATCTTCAAAACTTTCAATGAAATCTCATGTTTTCATGTTCCCATATTTGACCTTGCCTCAAAAAAGGTCAAAGTCAACCCAGGGTCATAATTTGAACAATCTTGATAGTACTTGAGTACCCAATGCTACATACCGAGTTTCAAGGTCAACTGTCAATTGGTTCTGGAGAAGATTTTAAAGGCTTTTACCATATATGGCTGCGGTGGCCATGTTGGTCATGTGACCTGGACCGTATGAATAAATTTTCGTTCCCTCAACCCCTAAGGGCTCTATATGAAATTTGGTTTCAATTGGCCCAGTGGCTTTTGAGAAGACTGTTGGAACTTGTCAAAATATGAGAGTTCAGGGTCAAAGGTCAAAGAATGACCTTGACCTCTTGTACTCATAAATCTTCATGTACTTATTAAGATGACTGTAGATACCACTTTTTAGCCCAAAATCTTCAACAGTTTCCAAGATATCTTACGTTGTAGCATTTTGCCATATAAAAGCATAAGGAAGCAAATTTGACCTTACCATAAAAAAGGTCAAGGTCAACCCAATGTCATAATTTGAACAATCTTGGTAGTACTCGCGTACCCGATGCTACATACAAAGTTTCAAGGCCATTGGCCTATTGGTTCTGGAGAAGAAGATTTTTTTAGGTTTTTACCATATATGGGCATGGCGGCCATGCTGGTCATGTGACCAGGACCGTTTGAAGATTTTTTTGTTCCTAAGGTCCCTGGAGGCTCTATATGATATTTGGTTACAATCGGCACAGCGGTTTCAGAGGAGAAGTTGTTTGAAATTGTGGACGGACGGACGGACGACGGACGGACAACGGAGCCTTACCAACCTATAATTTTCCCCGGAGCCGCTGGCTCAAGTGAGCTAAAAACTACTGCTAACCCTCTCCATGTCAAACTCTGGTATCTCAAAGTATCCTCTTGTGTCAAACTAAACTTGTGAAAAGTCTAGACACATTTCCTATTATTATCTACATTTCAAATCCTGTTATTTCAATCCACTGATATCTCAAAAGTAATTTTTCCAGTCCTTTAAACTTCAAGATAACCAGAGTTAAATGTATATCGATAACCAGAGTTACATTTATATCATGTAAATCATGCACAAACATAATACCTCTGTAAAGTATCTACCATACCTTTTGAAAGACTGAAAGTTTGGCTTCATTAATATCAACATCTGTAAAGTCCCCTTTAGTAGCCCACTCTACTGACTTGTCAAACACTGACAAAGTTTCCATGGAATTTGGGTCTCTGAAATTATATAAAATATGAAGTGAGCTACATCTTAGAACTGCTGTCTTGCGACAAATTTTGAGCTGCGACATGACAAAACCAACAAAGTGGCTGTGTGCGCAGCACAGACTCAGATCAGCCTGGGCATCTTCCCAGTCTAATCAGAGTCTTTGCTGTTCACATGGAGGTAGCTTAGACCCTTAGCTACCCTTTAAGTGCTCAGCGAAGAGTCTGATCAGACTGGGTGGATGCCCAGGCTGATTTGAATCTGTGCTGGGCGCACAACCACTTTGCTGGTTTTCTCTTGCGCAGCTCAAATGTAAACTACACACCACCAGACCAGCCAAGGTGCATGTATGTCTTCCCACATGCCTACTTGAATCAGACAATAACCAGAGGGATGACATGGTTTTAGTCACCTAAAATTACAGAAATCCCAGTGATCCTTTCTTCTTTAAGCTGTTGTTTTTTCAAGACAACTGGGTAATTTCTGAATGCTTTCTTATAGCATATAGGACACAGAATTGCACACCAGATAAGGATATCTGCTTGCTTCACCTGTACCTACAAATCTTATCTCACCCAGGACCGGATAAAAATCACGAGCATTCCATGCATTGGTTGTAATGGAGGTCACGTATCTACGTTGTCAAGTGACGCTGGATTTTTAGATGATTACGTCACGAAGACGGCAAAATGACGTCAGTTTATGCATGCCAGACATTGACGTAAAGAGCCCAATGGCGGTCGTTGAAAGCGGCGCCTTCTTTTAAAATCAAATAGAAACCTCTGAGGCACTGAAATTACACATTTTAACAAGTTTTAAAGATAATACAAAACGTGGTGTGCAAGAAAAAGTATCTATCATGGGTGTGAGGTGCGGATAGAAAAATCAGTAACTCGGGATCACTGTTCGGCATCACTCGGCAAGCCTCATGATGCCGAACAGTGACCCTCGTGACGGATTTTTCTATCTGCACCTCATACCCATGAAAGATACTTATAAGGACAGAGAATGCATGTGAGTACTTTAAGGTGGTATTCTCTTTTTTACTGACAATGTTTCATGTTTAATCCTCCCACAATTTCAAAGCAACACACAGATCCAGAACACAAAGACCTATTTTCAGTTTTGATTATCGAGGGAGGATTAAGTACAATAAGAGCTGTTACCTGTCAGCATTAATCACCCAACTGATGCTTGCCCATTGCGCAGCAGAAGTTCCAAATCTATGACTTAGCCCTGCATGTCATGACAGGAGTGGCTTGCATACACTGCCATCAATGTGAAACAAGGGCTTCGCAAGCGGCCCATAATACGCCCGTTGTAATGTCATAAAGGAATTATAGAATGAAAATGATGGTTTACGTAAGGAAAGACAGGCAGACAAGTAGGGGAAACCACACTTTAATAAATGACGGCAACATTATTTAAAGATTAAACACAATTAATTAATACTATTAGTGTACCAAAAATCAGCTTTGAAGGTGAAGTGGCTCCTAAGTTGAGTAATGCCAAAGTCAAACAAGGGAGATAATTCATAAACTAAATACATGTATACTAGATATACCATTCTTGGTTCTAATACATTCCCTTGACAATATACACATCTCCATAAAGTTGTGTTAATATTCTAAACGGTTAAGGAGTTACAGAGTAAACAGGAAATTTATGCACGGGCAGAAAATCCAGTAAGCAAGCCAGAGTCGTGGTTCTTGCTCAGGATGCACATTGCTATAAAGTTTCATCATGATATTCCAAACAGTTACCGACCCCCAACCTTATGCTTGCCTCTAAGGGGGTTTATAAGTCAGAAAGGTGTATTAACCGGTTCATCTACATCTTAGTCTGTAACTGTATGCCAAATTAAATTTGTAACAAGGAACAAAGCTCTCTTTGGATGTTTTTTGGATGTTTTGTTCACAAGCTTGCTTATTTTTCATGTACATGCCACACATAAAATTTCAAGTCCCTATCTCTAACGGTTCTTCACTGTATGTACAGGTACTTTTATACCACAGGGTTCAATGCACTAAGTCGAAAAAGGGGCTTAACTCAGTCAAAAATTAACATATTTTTTTCAACAGTTGATCAGGTCATCTACACCTTGGACAATGTCTTCCTGCAAAAAATCATGATCCTAGCATCAGGGGCTCTCAAGATATTTTGTTAACAAGGTTCCATAGGCTTAAATGCACTAAGTTGAAAAAGGGGCATAACTCGGTAAAAAATTCACAATTTTTTTTCAAAAGTTAATCAGGTCATCTACACCTTGGGCAATGTCTTCATAGGCAATGCCTTCCTGCAAAAAATCATGATCCTAGCATCAGGGAATCTTGATATATTTTGCTAACAAGGTTCCATAGGCTTACAATGCACTAAGTTGAAAAAGGGGCATAACTCGGTCAAAAATTCACGATATTTTTTCAAAAGTTAATCACTTCATCTACTTTATAGGCAATGTCTTTCTGCAAAATATCATGATCCTAGCATCAGGAGTTCTCGAGAGAATTTGATAACAAGGTTCCATAGGCTTACAATGCGCTAAGTTGAAAAAGGGGCATAACTCGGTAAAAAATAAACGATATTTTTTCAAAAGTTAATCAGTTCATCTACTTCATAGGCAATGCCTTCCTGCAAAAAATCATGATCCTAGCTTCAGGGGTTCTTGAAATATTTTGCTAACAAGGTTCCATAGGCTTACAATGCACTAAGTCAAAAAGGGGCATAACTCTAGAAATACATGACCAGTGGAAAAAAGAAAAAATATGTGTCTGCTTATTTTTCATGTAGATGCCACATATAAAATTTCAAGATCCTAGCATTAGGGCTTCTTGAGTTTCCAAGCTGCTTAAAAGTGTTACGGACGGACAGACGAACAGACGGACGGACGGACGGACAGGCCCAAACCAATATGCCCCCTCAACTTCTCCGAAGCTGGGGGCATAAAAAACAATCAAAGGGGCATAACTTGGCAACTATGGAAGGGGGAGCAAACGTTCTTGTATGCTATACATTATCCCTACCTACTACATATGCCTACAAAATTTCATGAAGATGTCCCAAATGGTTACTGAGTTATAGCACACACAAGAATGTTTACGGACGGAGGAAAGGGAGTTTATTCCAAAATTAAGAAAGGGGGAGCAACCATTCTTATATGCGACATATTATCTTGTGATCATGCACATTGCTTCTAAGTTTCATTATGATATTCCAAACAGTTATCGAGTTATTGTATGCACAACATAAATATACACAAAAATAGCTGAAAAGAACTAATAAAAGGGATGTAACCCAGAAACGAAGAAAGGGAGAGCAGCCATTGTTGTATGCGACACATCGTTGGGACTTCATACACATTGCTATGAAGTTTCATGAAGATATCCCAAAAGTTATCTAGTTCTGGCGCGCACAAGACCTGTAGGGTAAAAAACAATCAAAGGGGCATAACTTTGAAACCAAAGAAGGGGGAGCAACCATTCTTGTACGCGACACGTTCCACCTACCTAATACATATGCCTACAAAATTTCATGAAGATATCCCAAATGGTTACTGAGTTATGGCGCGCACAAGAATGTTTAAGGACAGATGGATGGACGGACAGCGCCACGACATAATATGTCTGTTTTTTCAAAACGGGTGTATAAAAAGCAGTATCTGCATCTCACTTATTACTACAGCAGGCAAGACAGGACAAAAACTGTCAGATTGTACCCACAACCCTCAATTTCACAGTCAGACACTTGACTAGTGACTTTCCAGGCTAGCTACCCATATATCAGATTTTCCCAACATACTAATACAGAAAATTGCCTTCAAGAAAAGAAACTGAACACTTGTTTCTGCATGCGGCTCCTCCCACACAAAAGCCCCACCTTTCCAATTTTCTGTAATATATTTGCATAAAAACTTACCTGTAAGAAAAGAAGCTGAACACTCCTGGCTGACATGTGGCTCCTCCCCCATAAGCCCCACCCTTCTCTCTGATTTCTGTATGTAGATATTTCCAATACAGAAGTCTGGACAGCACTTGTAAACTGTATAAAAAGGAGACTCAAGTCCTTTATTACAAAGAATTGCTTGATAGCATCAATCTTGAAGAGCAAAAATGACAGACTCTGCAAAATCTAAAAAATATGTTTTATCCAAGCATTATCATATAGAGAGTTTAAAGACTAAAGGGCAAATAGTGTAGATTCAGATGAGGTGGCTCATTATGAGATAATATGTCAAACAAATACTGAATATTTATTTAACAAAGTCAATCAAGATTTTTTGGGATTGTTTTGGAAAGAAAAAACCCATCTTACAACAGAAAAAATATGTAAATTAAAATGTTACTATTAGTCATTTGAATATCTGCTGGGACCATATTAGTCGATGCTATGGAAAAATTTCTATGAAGGAGATTCCCTACAACTATGACATTTGCTCTGGAGGAACAGTCTGAAAAAGACTATTCCTCCAGAGCAACTTTCATAGTTGTAGGGAATCTCCTTCATAGAAATTCAGCCTTAGCAACAGCATAGCAACCACTTAAGTCGTTTTATAAATACAGCCCCTGAAGCATGTTAACAGTACATGTGTAAGGACACCAGAAGAGGATAAGTCTTAGCAAGAAGGCTGCAAGTAACATAACCCCAATACAAAGTCCTTTCCTAGGTGGGAAATATCCTCTAGGTGGGAAAATTGTCTCCTAGGTGGGAAATCTCTCTGAGGTGGGAAATGTCTCCTCCTCTGTGGGAAATACTAAGTTCTCCCCTACTTAAAAAATCTCTCCTGAGTGGGACATCTGAAAATAACCAATGATATCTTACGTGGAATAATCTTCATGTGTGTAAGGCACTCCTTGTATGCTTTTACTCATGTAGTTGACAGAAAAAGGCAGCTCAATCTGTGTCTTCGAGCTCAACGGGTGGAATAATTTACCAGACTGAAAAGACAGACATGGATGTCAATAATGACTTAATCAAGTCCATCTGACAAAACATGTAACTGGCATCAACAAGACCTCTCCGCAAACAGGATAGCTTGCCCATCACATAAAAAAAAACTTTGACGTAAAACTTTAAAGTGTGACGCCCACGCCCATGCCGATGTCCAAGTGACAACAATAGCTCTCTGTACTTTCGTACAGGCAAGCTAAAAACAAGACTTTTTCTACACATGTATATGTCTTAAAGTTGAATGAGTATACCTCAATGTTTTTCTGCCATTTTTATGAAAAGGAACAATTTCTGTTACTGCCTGTTTGCTTTCCTGGATGAAGAAGCTCTACCAAACTGGGGTCTACTCACAAAGGAAAGAATTTGCTCCAAGAGGAGCAAATTCTTTCCTTTAAGAGTTGACCCTCATTGAGAAGAGACAAAAGCGACAAGACCTGTCCGCATACAGGATAGCTCGCCTGCAGTGCCTTGCCCATCCATGGGTTAAGGAGATATAGGTCTTTCAAAAACTTTAACCAAAACATCCAATCCGAACGCCGACGCGGACGCTGAAGCCGTGGTGACAAAAATAGCTCTTCCTGAACTTTCGTTCAGGGGAGCTAAAAATGGCACAGTGGCTTCATCTAAAGGGTAATAATTCACCTAAAGACTCATCTTGGCAGGCCAAGTGTGTTAAGTCCACTTTATTCCTTACATACCCTTGGCCAACGGCCTATTCGTAAATCAAATTTACCCCTGTGCCATAACTGGATGTGAGCAACCAACATCGCATCCAATCAAATCCACTGTTACAAAACATTCTATGCATAATAGGCGCCCTCGCAGACAGAAAAATTTGGTGTTTACCGTGAATAATTACCTAAAAAGAGTACATGTATATGGTCAATATTTAATCCAATTCATCAATGTGTTTGCACTGGATCTTCTGTTTGATCATAAAATAACAAAGACCAAGTAAAAAAAACCTCATTGCTGTCAAAAGACTGCACTATGGAAAATCCAATATGTGAATAGGCTGTCGGCCAAGGGTATGTAAGGAACAAAGTGGACTTAGTACCATTGGCTTGCAAAAAAGCTGAAAACTCTATCAAACAACCTCTTTTTTTGTCTCAACAAACCAAATAAATTTCAAAAGAGCTCTAGGTTTGTAAAATATGCTATGCTCATGAATTTCAAATTGTAGGAAAGTTAAGTTTGCCATAGTATCAAAATATTTACGGCCAATTTTTAGCTTCTAAAATATATCCCTTGGCTCATAATTGCAAATATATGTCTTGTCTGTAACTAGAGCAAGTGAGCAGAGACTTATGCATATCCCTAGCCAGCACTACCTTTATATGATGTAAAACTTATGGTTTACTCAAATCTTTGAGATTATAAGTTCACTAATAGACCGATGGCTGGACAACTAGAGATTTTACATCCTTTTCAATAGTATTTCAGATATATCTAGACAATGGATAATAGATAAAAAATGGATGAATGGAAGCAATGGTATAAACAAACGGACTGACTAACAAAAACTATTTACCCCCTAGCCTACCAAGTATGCTGGGGGTGTAATTATGAAGGAGTAACCTGATCTGGGTCTGCACTGTTTGCCATTCCATTTGCATCTCGACACATTACTGGCGTATAAAACCAAACTGTTCTATGTTTTAGGACAAATACAGAATTGTTGTAGGTGTCACATTTTTGTCACCCGACGTAGGCGGAGGGGGACTATAGAAATGACCCTCGTCCGTCCGTGTGTGCGTCCGTCCGTCCAAAATCTTGTCCCCGCAACTCCTCCTACGTCTTTCATTGGATTGATTTGAAATTTTACAGATTGTATTCTTATGATATGAAGATGTGCATGTGGTTTTTTGTTTTTGTTTCGGCCATTTTTGATGGAGTTACTGCCCTTGCTGACTCAGACCTTCCAAAATCTTGTCCCCGCAACTCCTCCTACATCTTTCATCGGATTGATTTGAAATTTTACATATTGTATTCTTATGACATGAAGATGTGCATGTGGTTTTTTATTTTTGTTTCGGCCATTTTAATGGAGTTACGGCCCTTGCTGACTCAGACCTTGTCCCCATAACTCCTGCCACATCTTATATCAGATTGACTTGAAATTGTGCAGAATGTTTCATCATGATCTGAAGATGTGCATGTCATTTTGGAATTTCAATTGTCCTATTTTTTACAAAGTTATGGCCCTTTGTGGTTTTTGGCATTTTTCAAACTTTTGAACCGTTTGACCGAGAGAGCTGAAATTTGGTATGCTATTAGCATTTGGTAAATTGACTATTCTGATCATTGTTAGATGTGCTAAATTATAAGTGACAGAGTTATTCCCCTTTCATAGATAACAGACATTCACTTAAAGGTAAAGGGAGAACTCCAGAACAATCCATATTAATGGGCTGATTTTTCATAAATACATTGTTCATTTTTCATCAGATTCATATTAGCAGGATTATGGCCCTTGTTATTTTGTTACTAGGTATACAGTTTGATGTTTTGGGCATTTTGTAAGGGCCTAAAGTTTCAGCAACCTGATTTTACACATACCGTATTTCTTCGGCTATAGGGCGAGTCGTTTATAAGACGGGGGGTGTTTTTGGACTGTCTGGGCAAGTATTTAGCTTAGCCTTGCCTATAAGACGGGCCTATTTTTTGCCAATTCCCCAACATGGACGGATGATCGGCGCCCCGTTACTTCGTTCTGCTGAGGTGCTGGGAGTACTACTAAATTCCCCAAAGGTCATCACCGGTCCCCGATGTCTACTGCCTGCTATGCAGTTACCGTAATGTGCATAAATATCTTGGATTAATTACCTCATTATTTTATCCAGTATGAGCAAAGGTCGTATTTCCGTAAGTTAAATTTAGCTTTGCATGTACACAAGTGGAGAAAAAATATTCCTGTATCCCAGTTTGAAGATGGAAGAATCCATATTAAACAGATTTTGTTTTTATTCACTGGCCGAATATTTAGCATAAATACAGTCAATATCCAAATCCAACACCAGTAGTTCAACAAACATAATTGTGTCACCTAAAGGTCATTGACCGGCTCACTTGTTGCGGCTTCTTTGATCTTACACACTCGATCAATACTGCTCTCAAAATAATTACATAACCGACTCAGTTTTGAAGGGTCACTCGGGTCAAGTCAGGATATTAATACCGACAGAGAAAGAGTAAAAGTGCCTTACGTTTTACCTCCAGGTTGCAGAAAAATACCTACATGAATGTTTAGGAAAAAAATGTTACACATTGTTTGCGGATTTGGAATTCAAAAGGAGTTTAATGAGGGCACACAGTAGAGAAATTCGGTTTTGCTAGATGCAATCAGTGTATGCATACGGTATCATTTCATATGATCGGTACTAGAGTCTCAACACCTATTGGGTTTTGCGATGCACCTGGACATAACTTGGGAGCGCCTTGTATATTTACGAACATGGGCCGTGACCAGCTGCTCAGGGACTTTGGGGAAAATAGCTAGGGTGTCCAAAGCCTCGGTTATAAGACGGGGGCCAATTTTGGGGGTCATTTCGGCGGGAAAAATCCCCGTCTTATAGCCGAAGAAATACGGTATATGCCCCGTTCTGAACTTAAGTACTTTATATAGAGGCCCAGTAATTGGGTATATATCTTTGCTTATGTTCAGTTATTATTTGCTTACCAGGTTCTGTAATACACATATTTTCTGTTTTTGGCCATACAGTTACTCTGAAATGGAATAAAGTGCTGCAGTTTGTGACACATTTCAAACGTCGGGTGTCACTTGGCCGATGGCCTTTTATTTAGAATATATTTGGTAATCATATGTATCACTGTACTTACATGAGTGGTATGATCTGTTTTTACTTTCGTCATTGGTTTTCTATTGCCCTTCAAGGAACCAAGGAAATTCTCAACGCCTCTGAGAGCTGTTGGCATGAACTGAGGTGTGGCATTTACACAAATTCTGAAAAGAAAACAATACTGTTTACAGATAAACAGTGCCATAAACTGAAATACCTGTGTTTTCAAAAACGACATGTACAAAAGTCCAAACTTTTTATAATGACATTTTTGGGATGCCATGAAAAATTGAAAAATATCAATTTGAAGTCATCTATAACAAATTCACATTGTCTGATAATATATACAGACCTGATGAAATTTTGAAAGAACCACTCAGAGCTCTAGTTAAGAGGGGTATTTGATGATAATTGAGGGATAATTTTTTTATTTCTTATTAAAAACATATGTTGTGACCCCTCATCTGAACCGTCTCGTCAAGACGGTTCAGATGAGGGGTCACAACATATGTTTTTATTCAGAATTAACAAAAATTATCCTTAATTATCACCAAATACTCCCTCTAATTTAGTGCTCTGACCACTAACAAAGATGGCAGAGGTATGTAGCAGTCTATGTGCACTTGCATACTAAAATGTCACCAATTTTAACGAGGTTTCAGTGTGCCACAGCCTATTTGCATTTTACCATGGCAACAAAGTATTCTTTCTTTACTTCCCCCTGAATCCACAGAGTGTTGAATTGTTAAGATTTTGCTATAGTATTTGGCTACATCTCTGTTGTTGTTGTTGTTTTTTTAAATAATTTTTCAATGGATGATAATTTTGGGGGTTTAATATGTCTTTCCTGCAAGAATAAAGTCTTTTTTTAAAAGAAAGAATTTGGTCCGAGAAGGGCCGTGATCCTCACAAAGAAGGATACATAAATGAAAATGGCCGCAACTGACCGACAAACAGTGAATTAGTACTCAACAATTCATTGCTAGAGCTGAACTATTTCGATTCTAACACTCGAAAACACTTAATAAAAGCACTGCAGGCGCTGCATGACACCCCGCCACGGCTGGACATCGTAACTTATTTTTTGAAATATATAATAGCTAAATAGCCATAGAACTGGGACAGACAGAGATATGATGTCCTTACTGCAAATAGATACTAATATAGACCACTCATACATAGCAGTCTTGTGAGATTTCTAACAATGTGGGGCATTCAGACCAGTGAAGATTTAGATCAGGCAGTAAAGCATTTCTTTGAGCTGAGAAAATCTGTTTCTTATTCCATGGTATCTGTGAATATTCCATATAGTAGATGAACTATCAAAGGTTAATAACTCATGAACTGGAAAGGTCAGAGTGAATGTCCTTATTCACAATATGTAAGCTCTGATGTTAAACGTATCTGTGAAGTATCATTTAGATATTCCATAGAAAAAAGGAACAACAGGTCATAAACCATTTTTCTGATCTATCAAGGGCAAATAACTAATGAACTGGAAAGGTAAGAGTGTCCTTAGTCACAATATGTAACCTTTGATGTTCAACATATCTGTGAAGTTTCATTCAAATATTCCCTATAGTAAAGGAACTACAGGTCAAAAACCATTTTTCAGACCTGTCAAGGGCGGATAACTCACGAACTGGAAAGGTCAGAGTGACGGCCCTTAGTGACAATATGTAACCTTTGATGTTCAACATATCTGTGAAGTTTCATCTCCGTATAGTACAGGAACTAAAGGTCAGAAACCATTTTTAGACCTATCAAGGGCAGATAACTCACAAACTGTGGAGGTAAGAGTGATGGCCCTTAGTCACAATATGTAACCTTTGATGTTCAACATATCCTTGAAGTTTCATTCTGTTATTCCATATATTAAAGGAACAAAAAAAGGTAAAAAAACTATTTTTCAGATCAATCAAGGGCGGATAACTCACTAACAAGAAAGGTCAGAGTGAGGGCCATTAGCCACAATATGTAACCTTTGATGTTCAACATATCTGTGAAGTTTCATTTAGATATTCCTCATAGTAAAGGAACTACAGGTCAAAAACCATTTTTCAGAGTTATCAAGGGCGGATAACTCACGAACTGGATTGGTCAGAGTGATGGCCCTTAGTCACAATATGTCACCTTTGATGTTCAACATACCTATGAAGTTTCATTCAGATATCATACACAGTAAAGGAATGACAGGCCAGAAACCACTTTTCCAATATGAACAAGGGCAGTAACTCTGCTAAAAATGGACGGATTTTGCCCATTAAAAATCCCATACCACTCATTGCCAATAACAATATGTATGCAAAATTTGAAAAAATTCCGTGAATACTCAAACTATCGATCGAAAATGGTGAGGACAGACAAACAGACGAACACCGGAAGGTATATCATAATACCCCACCACTATCGTGTGGTGGGGTATAAAAAGTATTCTCTTCATTCAAATTCTCCCAACCTTCCTGCCAGCTTGTTCATGTTCCCCCTAATATTCTTAACTCTATCTGAGATAAATTAGGGGATAACTGTACTTAAAATTGTCATTTGGGGAGGTAAATCATCGTTTTTATGGTCGCAAATTGCGTTTTAGGGAGGTAAATCTTTGGTTTACTGGTTGGAAATTTTGTTTTATGGCGATGCGCCAGAGCTATTTGAGACCATAAAAACGACGATTTACCTCCCCAAATGACAATTTTCAATACAGTTATCCCCATTCTAATGCAGTTTCACATTTTCACGGTTAAAAGTGTGCTACTTTGCACCCATAGCAAGCGCTTTCAGCTGCGCAAAACCATACGTCAGCCAATGAGAATATACGTTTCTTAGTGACGTCGGGTTTGCGACAGTATATCGCAAAATATACTGTCGCAAATTTTTGACGTTATTCAATCAGACGTTCTGTTATATTTGTAAGTGCATTAGAATGAACGTTTTTTTGGGGTGATTTTAGAAAGGACAAGACATGTTACAGTGTGTAACAAATGCCACCAAAGGCCTCTCAAGCTGACCTTTGAGCCCTAGTTGTGACCTTGACCTTGGGCATAGAACCTGAGTCTTGCACATGATATACATTCTCATTTCGTTTTACTTTTCTGTAATGTTTAAATGCACTTTGGAAGTTTTAGAGGATTCAAGGGAACTTACTTAATTCAACCCCTAACCAAACTGTGTTGTGTCCTTGACATTGGGTGTGGGAACCTACATGTCTCACCTTACATATACATACTTTACTTTTCTTTATGGTACCATTTTATCATGCTTAACCCTTCAGTGAAACTTGATGAAATTTGCTTCAGCAGTTTTGAGTCAGTTCAGAGACATGATTTGACCTCTGAGCCCTGACTGTGATCCTGACCTTTGGCAACAAAACCATAATTTGTTTGTGACATATTCACTCACTGTTTTATACCTTTCATGAAGTTTAATGAAGTTTGCTTCCGTAGTTTTTAGGTAATTTAGGATAAATGACTTGACCCTCGACCTCTGGCTATGACCTTGACCTTGGGTGTAGGAACCTATGTCTTGAGCATGGTAAATCATCTCATTAAGCATTATCTTTCTTTAAAGTTTGCTTTGGTACTTTTCTGAGTAATTGCTGAGACACAATTTGACCTCTGACCCCCAGATTGTGACCTTGACCTTGGAATTAGGATCATAAATATTGTGTGTTAACATACCTTCTCATTACAGTTTACCTTTCTGTGAAGTTTGATGACATTCGCTTCAGCAGGTTTTAAGTTATCACAGAGGCAAGATTTGACCTTTGACCCCTAATTGTGACCTTGACCTTGAACCTGGCAACCCAAATCTTATGTGCAACACAACTTCTCATTATGTTTCATCTTTCTGTGGAGTTTCATTAAATTTGCTTCAGTAGTTTATAAGTAATTGCTGAGAGCCAATTTTAAGACACAATTTGACTTTTGACCCAACTGTGGCCTTGACCTTGGGCGTAGGGACCTAAGTCTTGTGTGCGACACCCCTTCTCATTATGCTTTATCTTTCTGTGAAGTTTCATCAAATTTGCTTCAGTAGTTTTAAAATTATCGCTGAGAGCCAATTTTAAGACACAATTTGATCTTTGACCCAACTGTGGCCTTGACCTTGGGCGTAGGGACCTAAGTCTTGCACGCAACATACCTTCTCATTATGCTTTATCTTTCTGTGAAGTTTCATCAAAATTGCTGCAGTAGTTTTAAAGTTATTGCTGAGACACGATTTGTAAAAGATGGACGGTCGGACGGACAGAGCAATTTTAATATGCCACCCGAAGTTCCTTCGGGGGCATAAAAAGAGACGTAACACAGTCAAACATCTCAAAACGTAACAAAATTATGTCAGTAACTGCCAGTGGTGTCAGAAATTAGACTCACACGCTCCGAAACAGTGAATTGTTGCAGAATAAAACACGGAAACTTCCCATTGCTTCTATAGGTGCACTATGTTAGAATGAGAAATGAAAATTATTTTGGAATTATTCTTAAAACTGGTTGTAATGAGGGGGTGACAACATATGAGCCACGACACGAGAAAACCAACAATGTGGTTGTACGCCCAGCGCACTCAGATCAGCCTGGGCATCCGCCCAGTCTGATCAGAGTCTTCGCTGTCCGTATGGAGGTAGCTTAGACTCTTAGCTACACTTTAAGTGCTTGGCAAAGAGTCTGACCAGACTGGGCAGATGCCCAGGCTGATCTGAGTCTGCGTAGGGCGCACAACCACTTTGTTGGTTTTCTCGTGTCGTGGCTCATATGTTTTTGTTGAGACATAAGAAAAATCATCATGGAATTATCCTTAAAACCTTGTCTTATCTAAAGCTCTGGAATTATTCTTATGCGGTAACTTACTTAAGATTATTCTTGTTCAGAACTTCTAGTCCAATCTCTTTAAGATGTTCCATTATTCTGGTCTGATCGTCAGACTCTGCAATTCTCTTCATCACAGAAACCTATTAAACAGAATAGTGGTAAATATGTTATAATCTCACTACCCTAAAAGTTCTAAGTATTTGGACACCTATAATGATTACCAAGATAATTCTAAAAATAGAACAGTTTGGTTTAAGAGTGCTGTCATGTGCCCAAATGGCGGACAGTGTAGACCCTGATCAGACTCCCATTAAACAGAATAGTGGTAAATATGTGATAATTTTATTACCCTAAAAGTTCTTAATATTGAGACACCTAAAATAAATACCATAATTGTCCTAAAATTTGAACAGCTTAGTATGACAGTGCAGTAGTGCGTCCAAAAGCTGCAGAGGCAATGGCAAATAGTTCAGACCTTGATCAAACACTCCTATTAAACAAAATATTGCTAAATGTGTGATAATTTTATTACTCTAAAAATTCTAAACATTTCGACACCTTTAATAATTACCAAGATAGTCCTAAAAATAGAACAGTTTGGTTTTACAATGCAGTAATGTGTCCAAAAGATACATAGGCAATGACAAACAGTGCAGAACCTGTTCAGACTCCCATTAAACTAGAAAATGTGTTTATGAAACACTATGCCCCCAACCATATGCTTGTCTCTAGAGAAGGTTCATCCAATAATGCTTGTACCTTTGTACAATAGGCTTACAATGCACTAAGTCGAAAAAGGGGCTTAACTCAGTCAAAAATTTACGAATTGTTTTCGAAAGTTAATCAGGTCATCTACACCTTGGGCAATGTCAACCTGCAAAAATCAAAAACTGATCCTAGCATCAGGGGTTCTCCAGATATTTTGTTCACAAGCTTCCATAGGCAAATAATGCACTAAGTTGAAAAAGGGGCATAACTCAATCCAAAATTTACAAATTATTTTCAAAAGTTAATCAGGTCATCTACACCGCAGGCAGTATCTTCCTGCATAAAATCATGCTCCTAGCATCAGGTGTTCTTGAGATATTTGGTTCACAAGGTTCCATAGGCTTACAATGCACTAAGTCAAAAAAGGGGCATAACTCAATAACAAATTCATGATTTCTTTTCAAAAGTTAATCAGGTCATCTACACCACAGGCAGTATCTTCCTGCAAAAAATCATGCTCCTAACATCAGGGGTTCTTGAGATATTTTGTTCACAAGGTTCCATAGGCTTACAATGCACTAAGTCGAAAAAGGGGCATAACTCGGTCAAAAATTCACGAATTTGTTTCAAAAGTTAATCAGGTCATCTACACCTTAGGCATTCTCATCCTGCAAAACCTTATGCTCCTAGCATCAGGGGTTCTTGAGATATTTTGTTCACAAGTTTCCACAGGCTAAGTCGAAAAAGGGGCATAACTCTGGAAATACATGACCGGCGGAAAAATAAAACAAGGGGGCCATGATGGCCCTGAATCGCTCACCTGAGCATTAATCAGTTCACTGGCTCTGGTGAAGATTTATAAGAGTTTCCTGAACTTTGGATCAAAACTGTGCCTTCTAGAGCGTACACAAGGGTTTTCTAAGATTCAACCTTGTGACCTAGTTTTTGACCCGACATGACCAACTTTGAAACCTGGCCTAGAGTTCATGGTGATAAACATTCTGACAAAGTTTCATAAAGATTGGATCAAAACTGTGTCCTCTAGAGCGTACACAAGGTTTTTCTATGATTTGACCTAGTGACCTAGTTTTAGACCCGACATGACCCAGTATCGAACTTGTCCTAGATATTATAAGGATAAACATTCTGACAAAGTTTCATGAACTTTGAATGAAAACTGTGCCTTCTAGAGCGTACACAAGACTTTTCTAAGATTTGACCTAGTGACCTAGTTTTTGACCAGACATGACCTACTTTCAAACTTGGCCTAGAATTTATGGAGATGGACATTTTGACATTGTTTCATAAAGATTGGATCAAAACTGTGTCCTCTAGAGCGTACACAAGGTTTTCTATGATTTGACCTAGTGACCTAGTTTCTGACCCGACATGACCCAGTTTCGAACTTGTTCTAGATATTATAAGGATAAACATTCTGACAAAGTTTCATGAACTTTGGATCAAAACTGTGCCTTCTAGAGCGTACACAAGGTTTTTCTAAGATTTGACCTAGTGACCTAGTTTTTGACCCGACATGACCAACTTTCAAACTTGGCCTAGACTTTGTGGAGATAAACATTCTGACATAGTTTCATAAAGATTGGATCAAAACTGTGTCCTCTAGAGCGTATGCAAGGTTTTTCTATGATTTGACCTAGTGACCTAGTTTTTGACCCGACAGGACCCAGTTTCGAACTTGTTCTAGATGTTATAAGGATAAAGATTCTGACAAAGTTTCATGAACTTTGGATCAAAACTGTGCCTTCTAAAGCGTACACAAGGTTTTGCTAAGATTTGACCTAGTGACCTAGTTTTTGACCCGACATGACCCAGTTTCGAACTTGGCCTAGAATATTTGAAGATAAACATTCTGACAAAGTTTCAGAAAGATTGGATGAAAACTGTGCCCGCTAGAGTGTACACAAGAACAAGAGCTGTCGCCTGACAGCATAGCTCGCCTGATATGGTGCTTGCCCATCACTCAGCCGCTATGGTGGTGTAAAAACTGCTATGCATAAAACTTCATGCAAGCATGTCCATAATGAAAACACATTTATAAACAAAAGCTATCTAAGAAATAAGTCTTAAAATTAAATTAGAATAAAAAAATAAATGAAATGAAATTTCAAAGTCCATGAGCTTGAGGTAAAAAAAAAAAACTGACGGGTGGGGGGTGGGGGGTGGGTGGGGGGGGGCTATGTGGACTGCTTTGCATAAAACTTCATGCAAGCATGTCCATAATGAAAACACAAAAGCTATCTCAGAAATAAGTCTTAAAATAAAAAAAATGAAATAAAATTTCAAAGTCCATGAGCTTTAGGTAAAAAAACTGATGGGTGGGGGGGGGGGGGGGGGGGGGGGGGGGGAGTGGGGGGGGGGGCGCTAGTATGTATCAAAACCCTGAACCATTATCTAACATCAGCCAAAGTATTAGTATCAACTGAGTCCATCATCGTGGCACTGTGAAATAATGTCTTCATAAATATAAAACTTTAACCAAAAGCTTTAAAACAAAATTCTAAGTCGATGACCTTGACTTCAAGGTCACCCAGTGGGGTAAGTATAAGGTGTTTTGTAAAAACTCAAAAAAGAGTCTAACATCAGTTCAAGTTTAAACTAAATCTCTGCAAAGCATTATGAATCAGTATGCAATTACAAAACTTTAAAAAAGACAAAAATTTCCTAAGTCCCTGACCTTGACATCAAAATCACTAAGCGGGGTTGGGGTTGTACTCTGTAGATCTAACTACAGTGCGAATATAAAAAGAATTCATCTCTGGGTTCAGGAGATATGTGTCTTTAAAAAACTTTAACCAAAACATCCAATCAATAAAAAGACAATATTCTAAGTCCATGACCTTGACATCAAGGTCACAGAGGGGGGTGGGGGTAGTACCTTCAAAAACTTTAGACCAATATCTAACTTTAGTGCAAGTATCAAAGGAATCCATCCATGGGTTCAGGAGATATTGGGCTTTATAAAACTTTAACCAAAACATCCAGTCCAAAAAAAAACACCAATTTTCTAAGTCCATGACCTTGACATCAAGGTCACAGAGTGGGGTGGGGGTGGTACCCTGTTAAACCTTAGACCAATACCTAGCTACAGTGCAAGTATCAAAAGAATCCATCCATGGGTTAAGGAGATATAGGTCTTTAAAAAACTTTAACCAAAACATCCAATTCGAACGCCGACGCTGACGCGGACGCTGACGCGGACGCGGACGCGGACACGGACGCCGACGCCGTGGTGACAACAATAGCTCTTCCTGAACTTTCGTTCAGGCGAGCTAAAAAGTTGACGGACGGCCGTCCACACGTACGATGGACATCACGGTATCCCAAAAGCTCACCCTGAGCACTTCGTGCTCAGGTGAGCTAAAAATACGGGTCTGCTTATTTTCCATACTGATCATGTGTATAAAGTTTCAAGTTCCTAGCTCTTATTGTTCTTGACTATATGTAAGGGTACCTTTGTACCATAGGCTTCAATGCACTTAGTCGAAAAAGGGGAATAACTCAATCAAAAATTCACGAATTTTTTCAAAAGTTAATCAGGTCATCTACACCACAGGCAGTATCTTCATGCAAAAAATCAAGCTCCTAGCTTCAGGGGTTCTTGAGATATTTTGTTCACAAGGTTCCATATGCTTACAATGCACTAAGTCGAAAAAGGGGCATAACTCGGTCAAAAATTCACGAATTTGTTTCAAAAGTTAATCAGGTCATCTACACCTTGGGCATTCTCATCTTGCAAAGCCTCATGATCCTAGCATCAGGGGTTCTTGAGATATTTTGTTCACAAGGTTCCACAGGCTAAGTCGAAAAAGGGGCATAACTATGGAAATACATTGCCGGCGGAAAAATAAAACAAGAGGCCCACGGGCCACAAAGCTCACCAGATCTCTAGCTCAAAATTGCTATCAAATTTGTATACACTCAAAATTGTTGTCAATTCGTACAGGCTAATACAACTACAAAGTCTCAGTCTGACAGTCTGTTGAGTTGATAACAAAATATATAACTATTTTCCATATATTGATTGCAGTAAATGCCATTTTTTAATTTTCCCCATTGCAAGTCAATGCAACCCTAAGCTGCTATAGCAACCAAACTAAAGAGCCGATTTAAAAAAAAAATAAATAAATAAATAAATTTTCAATCATCCTGCCTAAGGATACTACATATGAAATCTGGGCCTTATTGGCCCAGTGGCTTCTGAGGAGATAAATTTTTTTAAGTATTTTTTTTTTCCATTTTTTTTTGCATTTTGGTTTCCATGGCAACCAATAAAAGGAGCAGTGGGCAAAAAAAAAACAAAAAAACACATAGCTAATAAGAGACTTCTCAAGAAATAAGCTATAAAAGTTTTGTCAACATATATGCAATGGCTTGGCAGTAAATGCCATTTTTCTAGTTTCCCCATTATAAGTCAATGCAACTCTAAGTTGCTATAGCAACCAAACTAAAGGGCAGATTTTCATAAAAAACATAAACTTTCCATCCCCCGGCCCAAGGATGCCACAAATGAAATCCGGCCTTATAGCCCCAGTGGCTTAAGAGAAGATAATTTTTTAAATTTTTTTTTTCCTTTTTTTATATTTCGGTTTCCATAGCAACCAATAAAAGGAGCAGTGGGCCAAAAAACATGTAGCTGATAGAAGACATCTCAAGGAACATTTCTATAAAAGTTTTATCAACATATCTGCAATGGCTTGGCAGAAAAAAGATATTTTTCAATTTTCCCCATTATAAGTCAATGGGAACTCTAAGTTGCCATAGCAACCAAACTAAAGGGTCCATGATCATAAAATGTACAAACTTTCAATCCCCAAGCCTGAGGATGCCACAGATGAAATCTGGGCTTTATCGGCCCAGTGGCTTCAGAAGAGAATAATCTTTTAAATATTTTTTCCATTTTTTTTGCATTTCGGTTTCCATGGCAACCAATAAAAGAAGCAGTGGGCCAAAAAACATACAGCTGATAGAAGACATCTCAAGGAACATTTCTATAAAAGTTTTATCAACATATCTGCAATGGCTTGGCAGAAAATGCCATTTTTCAATTTTCCCCATTATAAGTCAATGGGAACTCTAAGTTGCCATAGCAACCAAACTAAAGGGCCAATTTTCATAAAAAACACAAACTTTCAATCCCCCATCCCAAGGATGCCACAGATAAAATTTGGGCCAAATCGGCCAAGTGGCTTCAGAGGAGATGTCGTTTAAAAGTGTTGACGGACGACAGACGACGACAGACGACGACGACGACATACGACGACGACATACGACGACGACGGACCACTGCCTATCCTATAAGCTCCCCCGGAGCCTTCGGCTCTGGTGAGCTAAAAATACAGGTCTGCTTATTTTCCATACTGATCATGTGTATAAAGTTTCAAGTTCCTAGCTCTTATTGTTCTTGACTATATGTAAGGGTACTTTTGTACCATAGGCCTCAATGCACTAAGTCGAAAAAGGGGAATAACTCGATCAAAAATTCACGAATTTTTTTCAAAAGTTAATCAGGTCATCTAAACCACAGGCAGTATCTTCCTGCAAAAAATCATGCTCCTAACATCAGGGGTTCTTGAGATATTTTGTTCACAAGGTTCCATAGGCTTACAATGCACTAAGTCGAAAAAGGGGCATAACTCGGTCAAAAATTCACGAATTTGTTTCAAAAGTTAATCAGGTCAACTACACCTTAGGCATTCTCATCCTGCAAAACCTTATGATCCTAGCATCATGGTTTCTTGAGATATTTTGTTCACAAGTTTCCACAGGCTAAGTCGAAAAAGGGGCATAACTCTGGAAATACATGACCAGCGGAAAAATAAAACTAGAAAATGTGTTTATGAAACACTATGCCCCCAACCATATGCATGCCTCTAAAGTAGGCTCATCCCATAATGTTTAAGTCAGAAAGTGGTTTAATTGGTTCATCTACATCATAGCCTGTAACTGTATGCGAAATATAAGGAACATAGATTAGCGGTTCTTCATATATTTTGTTCACAAAGTTATTCATATAACGTCTTTGTATACAAAATGCCTATGTCCGAAAATGGGAAAAAATCTGTCAAAAATTTATAAAGTGGGCTCTAAAGCTAATCAGGTCATCTAAACCTTGGTCCTAACCTGTATGCCAAATATAGGGATCCCAGCTAATGGGGTTTTCAGATATTTTGTTCACAAGCTTGTTCCTATACAAAATGCCTATGTCTGAAAAAGGGAAATAACTCAACCAAAAATTTACGAAATAAGCTCAAAAGTTAATCAGGTCATGTGCACCATAATCTGTAAGTGTATGCCAAGTATAATGACCCTAGCTTATGCGGTTCTTCAGATATTATGTTCACAAGGTTGTTCCTATATAAAATGACAAAGTCGAAACAGGGGCATAACTCCTAAATGACGAGACCGGCAGAGAAGAAAATATACATACAGATTCGGTTATTTTTCATGTTCATGCAGCATACAAGATTTCAAGTTCCTATCTGTTATGGTTCTTGACCATATGTAAGGATACTTTGTGCCATAGGCTTCAATGCACTAAGTCGAAAAAGGGGAATAACTCTGGCAAAAATTCACCAGTATTTTTCAAACTTTAATCAGGTCATCTACACCTCAGGCAATGTCTTCTTGCAAAAAATCATGATCATAGCATCAGGGGTTCTCGAGATATTTTGTTCACAAGGTTCCAAAGGCTTACAATGCACTAAGTCAAAAAAGGGGCATAACTTGGTCAAAAATTCATGAATTTATTTCAAAAGTTAATCAGGTCATCTTCACATTGGGCAATATGTTTCTGCAAAACATCATGATCCTAGCATTAGGGGTTCTTGAGATATATTGTTCACAAGGTTCCATAGGCTTACAATGCACTAAGTAAAAAAAGGGGCATAACTCGGTCAAAAATTCACGAATTTTTTCCAAAAGTTAATCAGGTCATCTACACATTGGGCAATGTCATCCTACAAAAAATCATGATCCTAGCATCAGGGGTTCTTGAGATATTTTGTTCACAAGATTCCATAGACTAAGTTGAAAAAGGGGCATAACTCTGGAAATACGTGACTGGCGGAAAAAAGAAAAAATACG
This sequence comes from Ctena decussata, assembly GCA_963989385.1. Lineage (NCBI taxonomy): Eukaryota > Metazoa > Mollusca > Bivalvia > Lucinida > Lucinidae > Ctena > Ctena decussata. The sequence goes on along the minus strand of OZ022514.1, from coordinate 11,349,760 downwards.
GGTCCGCTTATTTTTTAAGTACATGCCACACATAAAATTTCAAGATCCTAGCATAAGCAGTTCTTTAGTTTCCCAGCTGCCAAAAAGCGTTAAGGACAGACGGACGGACGGACGGACAGGCCCAAACCAATATGCCCCCTCAACTTCTCCGAAGTTGGGGGCATAAAAATACGGGTCGGCTTATTTTCCATACTGATCATGTGTATAAAGTTTCAAGTTCCTAGCTCCTATTGTTCTTGACTATATGTAAGGGTACCTTTGTACCATAGGCTTCAAAGCACCTAGTCGAAAAAGGGGAATAACTTGATAAAAAATTCACGCATTTTTTTCAAAAGTTAATCAGGTCATCTACACCACAGGCAGTATCTTCATGCAAAAAATCATGCTCCTAGCTTCAGGGGTTCTTGAGATATTTTGTTCACAAGGTTCCATATGCTTACAATGCACTAAGTCGAAAAAGGGGCATAACTCGGTCAAAAATTCACGAATTTGTTTCAAACGTTAATCAGGTCATCTACACCTTGGGCATTCTCATCTTGCAAAGCCTCATGATCCTAGCATCAGGGTTTCTTGAGATATTTTGTTCACAAGGTTCCACAGGCTAAGTCGAAAAAGGGGCATAACTATGGAAATACATTGCCGGCGGAAAAATAAAAAAATACAGGTCTGCTTATTTTCCATACTGATCGTGTGTATAAAGTTTCAAGTTCCTAGCTCTTATTGTTCTTGACTATATGTAAGGGTACTTTTGTACCATAGGCCTCAATGCACTAAGTCGAAAAAGGGGAATAACTCGATCAAAAATTCACGAATTTTTTTCACAAGTTAATCAGGTCATCTAAACCACAGGCAGTATCTTCCTGCAAAAAATCATGCTCCTAACATCAGGGGTTCTTGAGATATTTTGTTCACAAGGTTCCATAGGCTTACAATGCACTAAGTCGAAAAAGGGGCATAACTCGGTCAAAAATTCACGAATTTGTTTCAAAAGTTAATCAGGTCAACTACACCTTAGGCATTCTCATCCTGCAAAACCTTATGATCCTAGCATCATGGTTTCTTGAGATATTTTGTTCACAAGTTTCCACAGGCTAAGTCGAAAAAGGGGCATAACTCTGGAAATACATGACCAGCGGAAAAATAAAACTAGAAAATGTGTTTATGAAACACTATGCCCCCAACCATATGCATGCCTCTAAAGTAGGCTCATCCCATAATGTTTAAGTCAGAAAGTGGTTTAATTGGTTCATCTACATCATAGCCTGTAACTGTATGCGAAATATAAGGAACATAGATTAGCGGTTCTTCATATATTTTGTTCACAAAGTTCCATAGGCTTACAATGCACTAAGTCAAAAAAGGGGCATAACTCAATAACAAATTCATGATTTCTTTTCAAAAGTTAATCAGGTCATCTACACCACAGGTAGTATCTTCATGCAAAAAATCATGCTCCTAGCTTCAGGGGTTCTTGAGATATTTTGTTCACAAGGTTCCATAGGCTTACAATGCACTAAGTTGAAAAAGGGGCATAACTTGGTCAAAAATTCACGAATTTGTTTCAAAAGTTAATCAAGTCATCTACACCTTGGGCATTCTCATCTTGCAAAGCCTCATGATCCTAGCATCAGGGGTTCTTGAGATATTTTGTTCACAAGGTTCCACAGGCTAAGTCGAAAAAGGGGCATAACTATGGAAATACATTGCCGGCGGAAAAATAAAAAAATATGGGTCTGCTTATTTTCCATACTGATCATGTGTATTAAGTTTCAAGTTCCTAGCTCTTATTGTTCTTGACTATATGTAAGGGTACCTTTGTCATCTACACCACAGGCAGTATCTTCATGCAAAAAATCATGCTCCTAGCTTTAGGGGTTCTTGAGATATTTTGTTCACAAAGTTCCATAGGCTTACAATGCACTAAGTCGAAAAAGGGGCATAACTCGGTCAAAAATTCACGAATTGTTTCAAAAGTTAATCAGGTCATCTACACCTTGGGCATTCTCATCTTGCAAAGCCTCATGATCCTAGCATCAGGGGTTCTTGAGATATTTTGTTCACAAGGTTCCACAGGCTAAGTCGAAAAAGGGGCATAACTCTGGAAATACATTGCCGGCGGAAAAATAAAAAAATACAGGTCTGCTTATTTTCCATACTGATCATGTGTATAAAGTTTCAAGTTCCTAGCTCTTATTGTTCTTGACTATATGTAAGGGTACTTTTGTACCATAGGCCTCAATGCACTAAGTCGAAAAAGGGGAATAACTCGATCAAAAATTCACGAATTTTTTTCAAAAGTTAATCAGGTCATCTACACCACAGGCAGTATCTTCATGCAAAAAATCATGCTCCTAGCTTCAGGGGTTCTTGAGATATTTTGTTCACAAGGTTCCATAGGCTTACAATGCACTAAGTTGAAAAAGGGGCATAACTCGGTCAAAAATTCACGAATTTGTTTCAAAAGTTAATCAAGTCATCTACACCTTGGGCATTCTCATCTTGCAAAGCCTCATGATCCTAGCATCAGGGGTTCTTGAGATATTTTGTTCACAAGGTTCCACAGGCTAAGTCGAAAAAGGGGCATAACTATGGAAATACATTGCCGGCGGAAAAATAAAAAAATATGGGTCTGCTTATTTTCCATACTGATCATGTGTATTAAGTTTCAAGTTCCTAGCTCTTATTGTTCTTGACTATATGTAAGGGTACCTTTGTCATCTACACCACAGGCAGTATCTTCATGCAAAAAATCATGCTCCTAGCTTTAGGGTTTCTTGAGATATTTTGTTCATAAGGTTCCATAGGCTTACAATGCACTAAGTCGAAAAAGGGGCATAACTAGGTCAAAAATTCACGAATTTGTTTCAAAAAGTAATCAGGTCATCTACACCTTGGGCATTCTCATCTTGCAAAGCCTCATGATCCTAGCATCAGGGTTTCTTGAGATATTTTGTTCACAAGGTTCCACAGGCTAAGTCGAAAAAGGGGCATAACTATGGAAATACATTGCCGGCGGAAAAATAAAAACATACGGGTCTGCTTATTTTCCATACTGATCATGTGTATAAAGTTTCAAGTTCCTAGCTCTTATTGTTCTTGACTATATGTAAGGGTACCTTTGTACCATAGGCCTCAATGCACTAAGTCGAAAAGGGGAATAACTCGATCAAAAATTCATGAATTTTTTTCAAAAGTTAATCAGGTCATCTACACCATAGGCAGTATCTTCCTGCAATAAATCATGCTCCTAGCTTTAGGGGTTCTTGAGATATTTTGTTCACAAAGTTCCATAGGCTTACAATGCACTAAGTGGAAAAAGGGGCATAACTCGGTCAAAAATTCACGAATTTGTTTCAAAAGTTAATCAAGTCATCTACACCTTGGGCATTCTCATCTTGCAAAGCCTCATGATCCTAGCATCAGGGGTTCTTGAGATATTTTGTTCACAAGGTTCCATAGGCTAAGTCGAAAAAGGGGCATAACTATGAAATACATTGCCGGCGGAAAATAAAAAAATACGGGTCTGCTTATTTTCCATACTGATCATGTGTATAAAGTTTCAAGTTCCTAGCTCTTATTGTTCTTGACTATATGTAAGGGTACCTTTGTCATCTACACCACAGGCAGTATCTTCATGCAAAAAATCATGCTCCTCGCTTTAGGGGTTCTTGAGATATTTTGTTCATAAGGTTCCATAGGCTTACAATGCACTAAGTGGAAAAAGGGGCATAACTAGGTCAAAAATTCACAAATTTGTTTCAAAAAGTAATCAGGTCATCTACACCTTGGGCATTCTCATCTTGCAAAGCCTCATGATCCTAGCATCAGGGTTTCTTGAGATATTTTGTTCACAAGGTTCCACAGGCTAAGTCGAAAAAGGGGCATAACTATGGAAATACATTGCCGGCGGAAAAATAAAAACATACGGGTCTGCTTATTTTCCATACTGATCATGTGTATAAAGTTTCAAGTTCCTAGCTCTTATTGTTCTTGACTATATGTAAGGGTACCTTTGTACCATAGGCCTCAATGCACTAAGTCGAAAAGGGGAATAACTCGATCAAAAATTCATGAATTTTTTTCAAAAGTTAATCAGGTCATCTACACCATAGGCAGTATCTTCCTGCAAAAAATCATGCTCCTAGCTTTAGGGGTTCTTGAGATATTTTGTTCACAAAGTTCCATAGGCTTACAATGCACTAAGTGGAAAAAGGGGCATAACTCGGTCAAAAATTCACGAATTGTTTCAAAAGTTAATCAGGTCATCTACACCTTGGGCATTCTCATCTTGCAAAGCCTCATGATCCTAGCATCAGGGGTTCTTGAGATATTTTGTTCACAAGGTTCCACAGGCTAAGTCGAAAAAGGGGCATAACTATGGAAATACATTGCCGGCGGAAAAATAAAAAAATACAGGTCTGCTTATTTTCAATACTGATCATGTGTATAAAGTTTCAAGTTCCTAGCTCTTATTGTTCTTGACTATATGTAAGGGTACTTTTGTACCATAGGCCTCAATGCACTAAGTCGAAAAAGGGGAATAACTTGATAAAAAATTCACGCATTTTTGTCAAAAGTTAATCAGGTCATCTACACCACAGGCAGTATCTTCATGCAAAAAATCATGCTCCTAGCTTCAGGGGTTCTTGAGATATTTTGTTCACAAGGTTCCATAGGCTTACAATGCACTAAGTCGAAAAAGGGGCATAACTCGGTCAAAAATTCACGAACTTGTTTCAAAAGTTAATCAGGTCATCTACACCTTGGGCATTCTCATCCTGCAAAACCTCATGATCCTAGCATCAGGGGTTCTTGAGATATTTTGTTCACAAGGTTCCATAGGCTAAGTCGAAAAAGGGGCATAACTCTTGAAATATGTGACCCGCGGAAAAAAGAAAAAACACGTGTTCGCTTATTTTTCATACTGATCATGTGTATAAAGTTTCAAGCTCCTAGCTCTTACGGTTCTTGAGTTATAGATAGAGGACAGATGGACAGACAGACAGACGGACAGACAGATGGACAGACGGACAGGCCCAAACCAATATGCCCCCACAATTTCTCCGAAATTGGGGGCTTAACAAAATGGTGGTAAATAGTGTCATTTTTTATTACCTAAAAATTCTAAATATTGGGACACCTAAAATAATTACTGTAATTGTCCTTTAATTCGAACAGTTCAGTTTTACAGTGCAGTAATGTGTCCAAAAGATACATAGGCAATGACAAACAGTGTAGACCCTGATCTGACTGCTCCTCGAGGAGCAGTCTGATAAGGGTCTGCACTGTTTGCTCAGACCTTATCTGTCTCAATACTTGGAATTTACAGTACAGACCTATCAGTGACACACCTTTTAAACTCATCAGTTTTGGTCCCAGATGGATAGATGATGGATGACTTGCTGTTTTTTTTACTGCCTTTTCAACAGTATTTCAGACATAATTGACCTGATGGAAATATAATCATGAAAGGCTGTTTGCAAATGAAAGCCTGTTCATGGTTGGAATGAATTTTGCTGCCGGCAGGGTTCAAACCCTGGCCAGCATGTAACCAACTACACTACCACTGCCTTCAAGCTACCTTGAAGTGCTTTTTTGAAAAACGGCAACAAATTCTTCTGAGCAATAGTCATCTCCCCTACAATGTTCCCACTAACAGTCAACCCTCAATCTCTCGAGCACTGATACATCAAAGTACCCTCTTGTATCAAAGAATATAGTTTGCACATCTCCTATATTTATTAACATTTCAACTTCTTTTATCTCAAACTACTGATATCTGAAAGTAAATTTTCTGGGACCAGAAAATTTACGTTGTAATATCAGTAGTTTGGGATGAACTTCCACATCGGGATATTGAGAGTTTACTGTATTTTAAACTTAGAAGCCGTAATTGAATTCCTGCTAAATTCAAAAGCGCTTACCTGAGTAACCCCATCAAAGCTTTCCAACTGTTTCGCTGCTGGGGTTAAAGTTGACGCAGAATGTCTCATGGCATATTCATGTCCTGCATGAGACAACATGGCCGCTTGCTCTGCTGCTGACATCCTTATCAACGTTGTTAACCTCTCAGTGTCTCGGAAACTGACACGGTCAAATATCTCCGTCCACAGTTCCAACATCTTGTCTAGATTTCTTTCAAGGCAATGGGATGAAAACACAACACCCTGAAAAGTTCTCCCAGTAGAATGATATGATCAATTCTTTTTTTTTAAGTTTTGGGTTTTACTGTCCTTTCATTGCCCTTTCAAGAATACTTTACTGATAATATCTAGCTGACAGTTCACCAAAAGTGGGGAAAAACAGAAAGTCCTGGGGGAAAATCTCCTGATCTCATTTTAGCAGAGCTTGAACTTTCTCAAAATGTGACTCATAGGAGGTTCAAAGTGTAGTTGCATGGTGCTTGTGATTAAGAGAAAACACTTGCCACCAGACCATGGGGGTCAGCATATTATAACAATCCATCATGAGTGTCCATGTAGGATAGGGAAATCTCACCCAAGGGGTCGGCATTTCAACCAGGGACGAGGCTTGCCGAGTCTCTGGTTGAAATTCCGACCCCGAGGGTGAGATTTCTCTATCCTACATGGACTGGCTTATGATGGATTATTTTTCTCCCACTGATAGCGGATTTTAGACCTCAAGTCGGATTAGGCTTCAAATCAGGAAAATTTTAACTTTTTAACCAGTGATCTGAAGTAAATTCTGAGCTGCTCAGTGTGTTTATTGGGTCCTAAAATGGGTGTAAACATAGTTTGCACCTTAAAAATAGATGGAAAACACGCTATGTGGACTATTTTATCTTCCAGAGGGCAAAAACAAAATGCAAAATGCAACATAGTTTGCACCTTAAAAATAGACGGAAAACACGCTATGTGGACTATTTTATCTTCCAGAGGGCAAAAACAAAATGCAACTGAGCCTTTTACGTCGCACGCGTCAAGTTTGCTAGCGACGTTTTTTTACCGGTTTTAGTGACGTCATTAATATTCAGTGACATCACAAACATATGATCTGCTATCAAACGTCATCCGAGATACTTGCGTGTCCATTTTGCTCATTTAAAATTAAGATATTAGTCAAAAATTGAAAAATTCTGGTTGCTAATATAAGAAACATGTTGCCAGGTGTAAGATAGAAGTTTCTTAGATGAGCTGAGGGCCTATCTTATATACTGACTCAAAAAAGTTCCGATACCAACTTCTGACTAACTTTTAGTGTGTAGTGTGACCTGGTAATTATTGAACATTAACAAGGCTTTTGGCGCATCATATGGACATTCAGCTACTACGAGCGCAAACATTTTTTATCCAGACCTTTCTGTTCAAGAGTTATCTTGCAATATTCTTGTGGAGTGATTTGAAACATAAGCCATCAATGCGCACATGTAAAACTGATTCTGAAAATTAAAGGTCATTGTGCGTGGAACTCGAAAAACGCCTTAAATTTACTGCATTCTGTAATCAGAAACTACAAGCGATGTTTGAATTTGTGAAATTCTCAGATTATCTCCCTTTGAATTAAAACTGTAGCGATTTCCAAACTGCTATTTGTTCTATACCTGTCTAGTTTTCAGTGTCATTCCTTCAAAATCGCTTTATTATCATTATCTCCGTTTGGTATTATGATAAATATTGAATAAAGTCACGCACTTTAAACTTTTCGCCATTTCAGTTTTCTATTAAGTTTCTACTGAAAGTGACATTTAACACAGTTTCTGTGAAATGAAGTACCTTTTGTCATGGTTTTAGTTCTTGTACGTAAAGCGGCCGAATTTCCCAAATCGTCTTGCGGTCTGACACCCAAAGTGTCAAATTCAATGTAGTATGGGGCAATATGAGAAAAATATTTGATGCAGAGAATTTTTAACTCATTTCAGTATAGCAAATTTAAAGATTTTATTCTGCGAAAACGATAAATGACCCCTGTGGTGTTTAAAGACATTTTTGTACCAAATCAAATCAAATTAGACTGTTGTACAGACAAATGGATACTCTTTCTTGCAGAAATAAAAACTGAGCGTTTTACTTCTGTAGTAACTAGAAATTCAAATAATATTTCATGTATAGGAACTTTTTTGAGTCAGTATATATGCAAAGGTGGGAGAAAAGTCTTTCTATGAGAGAAAGATAAGGAATAAGTTTGGTCAAATCTCAATATAAACATATGTTGAGACAACAACATTACAACTCTCTCAGCAATAGTTCTAGATAGGGACCACACCATATTTTTCAAGAAAATTTATCAAATCATTTTAAGAATGATCATCAAATAATTCACATGGTCAAATATCTTTCACATGCTTTGTTTTCTTTCCTTTCTTCCATGACACATGACTAACACTGCAGAACATAGACCTACAATGACAATGTGCTGATAATCAAGAATATCAGCACACTGAGTCAACCATATAAGTAATACAAACACTTAGGGGATAACTGTATTCAAAATTGTCATTTGGGGAGGTAAATCGTCGGTTTTATGGTCGGAAATTTCGTTTTATGGCGTAGTAAATCGTCGGTTTTATGGTCGGAAATTTCGTTTTACAGCGTGGTAGCCGTAAAACGAAATTTCCGACCTTAAAACCGACAATTTACCTCCCCAAATGACAATTTTGAATACAGTTATCCCCATTCTAATGCACTCTATCATATTTCGCCTTTCAAAGTCTACTACTTTACACACACAGCGAGCGCTTTCAGCAGCGTAAAAACATACGTCAGCCAATGAGAAGCGACGTTTCTTAATGACGTCGGGTTTGCGACAGTATATCGCAGAATATACTCACGCAAATTTTTGACGTTATCCAATCAGACATCGCGTTATATTTGTGAGTGCTTTAGAATTTAAAATATACTGAAATTCACAACTATCACATGTCATACCTGATCAAAACCATACAAGTCACTAGGATCATGGCAGACATGGGTGGAGGCATTCAAACCACCAGTATGTAACTCAATCTCATGTGATAACTCCATATAGTCCATTACACCAGCACCCATTCTGAAATTAACATACAAACCATAAAATAAGTAGCATTGTTTTTATAGTTTACAAGCCTTCATGTGCAAAGCACAAATCCTGAAATTACAATATCAGTTAAATGAAAACTATCATAAAATCCAGTCAAACCTGACTTAAGGGGTTACCCAAGTTGACACACAAAAGATGGCTGCTGAAGACAGGTGACCCCTTCATACAATTTCAAGGGGCCCAATAAAGGTGCTGCTTAAGACAGGTGACCCCTTAATACAAGTTCATTTGCACTGCAGCTTGGTTCAAGGAACCCTAGAGAGGCAGCTACTTAGGACAGGAGACCCTGAATATTGGTTCATTTGTACTGGTCTGGTTCAAGGGACCCCAAAAGTGGCTGCTTAAGTCAGGTGAACCCTAAATACAGGTTCACTTGCACTGCATTTGGTTCAAGGGACCCAAAAAGAGTTTGGTTCAAGAGATCCCAAAAAGATGGATGCTTAAATAGGTGACCCATTAATAGAGTGAACCCTTAAGACAGGTTTGACTGTACGGCAAATCAACCACAAACGCTGTATTCTGCCGTTTACAATTGTGTTTAAAATCTGTGAGCTAGTGTAAAACAAAGAAGAAAACAGCAGAATATAAAGTTTTCAGCTGTCCCTTGTGTTAAATCAAGTTGGCACCAGGAGAATACCATGTTGCTGCCCACTGTCAATTGACCTCAGCTCTGATAAACACATCAAATCTTGCACAACAAAGGTGCAAGATGTATTCCTCAGTTTAAATGAAAATCAAACCATATACAGTAGAGCTTCAATGGCTCGAACCCTGATGGCTCGTTTACCCTGCCTGGCTAGAACTCATTCATGGGTCCCTAGAGGTCAATTTATATAGAAACTAACCCTGGATGGCTGGAACTACTCTTGGCTGGAACTAATTTTCATGGCCCCATGCCTATTCGAGCCACTGAAGTTCTACTGTATGGCATATAAAATGATAAGAACAAGAGACACCAGACCAACCTACTTTGTAATAACATCAGTAAACAAAGGCACATAGAGTTTCATTTCCTCCGGCACTGCATCAAGGAATGACATCATCTTGATATACGCTACTTCATTGGTCGGCTGCTCTGAATACTGTACTGGTATATCATCTGGGAATGAAATAGTATGGTAAAAGAGGATCAATTTTGTACCTAAAACCAGTTTATATAAAAAAAAATTCCACTGAAATGCCATGTCTTGCCCATCTGCACACTGTCATAAAACACCTAAATCATAAAACTTGACACAAGTATAATCAGGCAAGATAATAACCAAGTGTAGAAGCACTGAGTACAGTAAGGTCTTTTTTACTGAAATAAATGCATGAACTTCAGATAACTGGTTTCTTGATAATAAACCTGCTATAATTCTCAATACACTGACGCTTTACACTAGGAAATGCATCTACATAATATTAAAGTCCTCATAATAATTACTGTGCAAAGACAGTCCCAATCATGGCACCACTAAGGAGACACCGCAGATCTGTTTTAAGTCAAGACTTAAATACTCCTCTGCTCACTATTTACATACAGACCAAATTGTACTAAAACTCTGATAGGTGACTCTCCTTATCTCAAACACTGATATATCAAAGTACCTTGTTAAATCAAAGAATACAGTTCAATAAATTTCCTGTTTTTCTTTACAATTCAACTCCTGTTACCTCAAACTACTGATACCTCAAAGTAAATTTTCTGGGATGCACTTCGACTTTGAGATATCCACAGCTGACTGTAGTAGAAGTGGATCAAAAAAGAACAGGCCTTACCTATTGTGGTGAGAGTAACTTCTTCTTTCTTTATTTGTCTGTCTATCTCATGAAGATGAAGTGTAGGTAATATTGAGGGATCATCTTTGGTATTCTGTTCTTTTTGGAGCTCTAAACCTGATTAGAGGAAAACACTTAGTTTGAAAAAATCTAAAGTTTCTGTTGAAAGAATTTCAGTTTCATGTAATGTCACTGAAAAATAGGCAGAGCAAGGCATACACTGTATGCCATGCTCCAATACCAGTAACTTCATAGATCTGTTACCATAACAACTAATACTGATGTTAAAGTAAAGACCCCATTCTATCAAAGTACTAAGCATAACAGTTGGTAATTCCATCATTGCTATGGTAACAGATCTATGGCATCATCTCATAATTTGAGAGAAGCGTGGCATACAGTGTACGTCATGCTCCTCTAAAAATATAAGTGAGATGCTACCTGAAATTCATACAATGGAAAAGTGTGGTTTTTCTCAAACTTTTTATTTCTTTGTTGAAAATGAAATGCATCATATTTATCTGGTCATTCATAAGATAGAAGCTTCTATCCTTCCAAAACATCTAGAAAAATCTATATCCATCTTATAAGACAGATCTAGATTTTTTTAATGTTTTGGAAGAACAGTAGAATTACATTAAAGAGATTTACATACTTAAACACACATATGAGCCACGACACGAGAAAACCAACAAAGTGGTTGTGCGCCCAGCGCAGACTCAGATCAGCCTGGGCATCCGCCCAGTCTGATCAGAGTTTTCACTGTCCGCATGGAGGTAGCTCAGACCCTTAACTACCCTTTAAATGCTTAGTAAAAAGTCTAGTGAGACTATGTGGATGCCAAGGCTAATCTGAATCTGCGCTGGGCGCACAACCACATTGTTGGTTTTCACGTGTCGCGGCTCATATATATTCTAGAAGAAAAGAGACTCTAACAAAATGAATATGTTAATACACAGACACGTTAAGAGAGCTCACAATAAAAGGCATTTTATGCCTACAATAATTGTGGGATTATAAGTATCCAGAGCTCTAGATAAGAGGGCGTATTTGGTGATAATTAGGGATAATTTTTGGTAATTCTGCATAAAAACATATGTTGTGACCCCTCATCTGAACCGTCTCAATGAGACGGTTCAGATGAGGGGTCACAACATATGGTTTCGATGAGAAATAAGAAAAATTATCCTTAATTATCATCAAATACGCCCGCTTATCTAGAGCTCTGGTATCTTTCATGGGTGTGAGGCATGGATAGAAAAATCCGTCATGAGGGTCAGTGTTCGGCATCATGAGGCTTCCTGATTGACAGATTTTTCTATCCGCACCTCACACCCATGATAGATACTTTTTCTTGCACACGTTTTGTTTTAGCTTTAGAACTTGTGAAATGCATAATTCTAATGCCTGAGTGGTTTAAAGAAGGCTCTGCTTTCAACGCTGCCATTAGGCTCTTTAGGTCAACGACTGGCGTGCATAAACTGATGTAATTTTTGCCGTCTTCATGACTTACCTAAAAGGCCAATGTCACTGGACAATGCAGGTACGTGAGCTCCTATACAACCAATGCATTGACAGCTTGTGATATTTATCCGGTCCTGGGTGAGATAACACGGGTGAGATAAGATTTGTAGGAACAGGTGAAGCACATGGATATCCTTATCTGATGTGCAAGAAATATTTTTCTTATTTCACCAAAATCTTTATATAAGACCTCCCATTAGGCCTGCCCCTAGTATAGAGTTCTCAGGAGAGCAGGCACTTCCAAAGACAGATCACATTGCACTTATAAACAGAGGATATACTTGTACAAAAATTCCTGTAACTATCATCAAATACCCCTCTAAATGCATCTAATACATGGCTCTGAATAATGCTGCAAGAAAAACTGTCTTAATGCGAAAATGCAACCAGCCAGTATTAGCAGTTCCCACATCATATCCACTGATCTCACAACATTTGATCCCACAACATGCAGTTCCCTTGTACTACACATTCATAATCTATGCTGGTTTAACAAACGATCCCAAAATATGTAGTTTCCACAAGAGATTTCCCACAACTGTTCCCACAAATGAACCCACAATGTCTGATGTTTCCACAACAAGTGCAGTAACCACAACAGATCCCACAATAAATACAGTTCCAACAACATACGAGCCATGACATGACAAAACCAACAAAATGGTTATGCGCCCAGTGCAGACTCAGATCAGCCTGGGTAGCTAAGGGTCTAAGCTACCTCCATGCCAACAACAAAGACTCTGATTAGACAGGGCGGATATCCAGACTGATCTGAGTCTTCACTGGGCGCACAAGCCACTTTGTTTGTTTTCTTGTGTCACGGCTCATATTATGATCTCAGAAACATCAAATCATACAACCTTATTTCAACAACACATACCTAACTGGAAAATTCTGGCCTTATCATCCTCGTTCAGTTTACCAATACAACTCTGTAGTTTTTCCTCCTCATTTTTCCGTTGTTTCTCCAGGTATTTCTCATCTGGACTCATAGACAGAGTCAGCTTGTGATTATTGTCCTGGAAAGGAACACATCATATGAGCCGCGACACGAGAAAACCAACAATGTGGTTGTACGCCCAGCGCAGACTCAGATCAGCCTGGGCATTCGTCGTTTTTGACCAGACTCTTCGAAAAGTGCTCAAAGGGTAGCTAAGGGTCTAAGCTACCTCTATGCGGACAGTGAAGACTCTGATCAGACTGGGCGGATGCCCAGGCTGATCTGAGTCTGCGCTGGCGCCCAACCACATTGTTGGTTTTCTCGTGTCGCGGCTCATATGATCAGCTCATTCTGTTTCAAAACTATTTTAGCCACTCCAAATGACTTTCAACAATGTGGCAATTTTGTCATGTGATATTCAGATCATCTGTTTCATTTATGTTGGGTAATTAGAGACTTCACTGTTGGCTCTATGGCTTTTGTCACTTCCATAGATGGCTGATGTGACCAGCAAAGACTCTGATCAGACTGCACTTTGGTGCAGTCTGATCAGAGCCTTTGCTTGTCAAAATTGCCACAGTGCTGGAAATCACATGATCTGGCTCATTTACAAAGGATATGGGTGGGAGGTAGGGTGGTGCTTGGAAAAGGTGAAAATTCTAGCATTTAAGCTGCCTTTGTGAAGATCCCTTTACATATGAACTTGCAGACAGATAAATAAGGAATACATTATATCTCTTTAACCTTTTTTTGACCAGTGGGCTTATTCTACCTTATCATTTCAAGGTTTTCTCTCGAACTTGAATTTAACGAGTTTTTGGGACCCACAAACCAATTTTTTAAGGATCCAATGCCAAAAGTAAAGGGTCCTGTGCTCTGAAAAATCTTATAAAATGTTGATTTCAAATATCAGAATTTTATACATGCTATATTTTGAAAATCATTACTTTGTTTTGTGCCAAGAATACTATAATTTTTGTTAGAATTCATCAATTTTAATTGGTTCTTGCATTAATTGGTATATGTACACCACCATATTTGTTCTGCCATTTTCTGCAGGGAGACAACTCTCATGACTTCATTTGCTTTCCTGGACAACAAAATCCTTCCAAAAGGAGGTCAACTCTTAGAGAAAAGAATTTGCTCCTAGAGGAGCAAATTCTTTTCTGTAAGAGTTGGCTCCCATTCAAAAGGGAGGCAAAAATGAAAATGGCAGAGTTGCTTCCCCTGAAAATGGACCCATTCACCTAAAGAGATCTTGGAAAGGTAGCTGCTACAGCTACATAACACTTATCAGATGTTACCACATAGCAAATTTTATCAAAGTAGATCTAGAAAAGGTGGGGTTTTGTGAATAATTTAGAGATAATTTTTCTTATGTCTCAACAAAAATAAAACACCTGGTTCCAGTTGTTCAAAACTAACGACGTCGTTAGTTAACGAAACGTTAAAATTTCAAATGCTAATATCTCAAATATGCCAATATTTTTTGTTGAAAATATGTGAGAAGCTTTTGCAGTGCAAAAGCTTCTCACATATTTTCAACAAAAAATATCAGTGTAATTTGTTATAAAGTTGCAAAACACTTAACGAGTTGACCTCTTAACGAGCTCGTTAAGCTAACGATGCTTTGAACAACTGGGACCTGGTGTGACCCTTATTAGAACCAGATAGTGTTTTTTATGAGAAAATAAGGAAAAGTATCAGAACTCAAGATAAGAGGGGATATTGAGTATAATTCAACCATAATCTTTTTCATTTCTTGATGAAAACGTATGTTGTGACTCCTCATTAGAACTGTCTAATTGAGACAGTTCTAATGAAGGGCCACAACATATGTTTTTATGGAAAAATATGGAAAATTAACCCTAAATTATCCCTGTTACCCTTTCTTTTCTGAAAATGATTAAAAGCCCTTATATCGTTACCTTCCAGTATTGTTTAACTTTCTTCTGAAGATACTGCGGGTCATCTGCTAAACGTTGTTTGAATAAGGTGACCTGTTTATCGACCTTTAACATTTCTGCAGGGTCACCATCATGACTCCATCCTGAAGCTATAGACTGAAAGAGAGAAAGAGGTATGTTACCTGTCTGTTAACTGTCATATAAACAATCACAGGGTATAATTGATTCTGCCAATTTTCGCTTCCTGCAGATACTGTACATCATATTTGGCTTCTGCCGAGACTGTCTGCGAACTCTTGCTTCCTGCAGGGACAACTGTCCTCGAAAAATGGCTTCCTGCAGAGACTGTCCGCGTGATTTTGCTTCCTGCCGAGCCTCTCGGCAGGAAGCAGAATCACGCGGACAGTCTCTGCAGGAAGCCATTTATCATGTACAGAAGTCTTGGCGGAAGCCAATTATATGATGTACAGTCTCTGCAGGAAGCGAAAATAGGCGGAATCGATTATACCCTGTGACAATGCTGAACCACGAAACTCATCAAACATTTACATTGTTGATGTCAGAGCTGCAATATCCATGGTTTTCTGGTTTCTGTAAAAGGAGTTGGGGGGGGGGGGGGGGGGGGGGGCAAGATGGGTTCTGTGGTAGACTGCGTTAATACTCATCTCAGAGATCCTGATAAGGTGGGGTTTTGAGGGTAATTCAGAGATAATTTTTCTTATTTGCAAAAAAAACTACGAGATAGTTTTAATGAGAGCTCACAACATATGTTTTTATGGACAAATAAGGCGAATATGGAATATGGAAAACTTTCCCTAAATTAAATTATCCCTCTCCTTCTTATCTGATGTACTTTAATACAACTGACTCTCATCATCTCAAACACTGATGCCTCAAAGTACCCTCTTTTATAAATAGAATATAGCTTGTCTTTACATTTCAACTCCTATTATCTCAAACTACTAATATATCAAAGAAAATTTTCTGGGATTTTCTGGGACCAGAAAATTTACTTTCAGATATGGGTAGTTTGAGATGAACTTTGACTTTGAGATATCCGGAGTTGATTGTATCTGACTTACCAAACCAAGGTGGAGGCCAAAATTACTTGTCTGATGTTTCTGGCTCAGCTCTATTTTATGTAGTAAAGCATCAATCCCAGACTGATCAAAGCCTTTCCTACATATCAACAGAAAATTCAAATTACAAAATACATTTCACAAAACAAGGTACATAAAGGTACTTATCTATCTCTTTCATTAAAAATCACATTAGCCACTTTTTCAGTTGATTAAAATACATGTATCTTGGTGATACTGTCTACTGGTGGTCTTAATATATGAAGGCAATGAAGTTTTAGTTCTTATGAAATATCAAAAATTCTATGACAAACATCTATGCTGAAGTCTAGAATGACTGTTTAATGTGGGATGAAAACATATGAGTCGCGACACGAGAAAACCAAAAAAGGGTTGTGCGCCCAGCGCAGACTCAGATCAGCCTGGGCATCCGCCCAGTCTGATCAGACTCTTCGCTTAGGGCTTAAAAGGTAGCTAACGGTTTAAGCTACCTCCATGCGGACAGTGAAGAGTCTGATCAGCCTGGGCGGATGCTCAGGATGATCTGAGTCTGCGCTGGGCGCACAACCATTTTGTTGGTTTTCTCGTGTCGCGGCTCATATGTTCTCGATGAGTTTTAACAAAAATTACCCCAGTTTATCACCAAATTGACTTCTGGGGCCGTATTCATAAAACAACTTAAGTGGTTGCTATGCTGTTGCTAAGGCTAAATTTCTTTGAAGGAGATTCCCTTCAACTATGAAATTTGCTCTGGAGGAACAGTCTTACAAAGACTGTTCCTCCTGACCAAATTTCATAGTTGTAGGGAATCTCCTTTATAGATATTCAGCCTTAGCAACAGCATAGCAACGACTTAAGTGGCTTTATGAATACGGCCCCAGATCTCATTAAACAATGGAAAAGAAAAGTAGACTCACCAAATGACTTTATCAATGGTATCTGAAATGATCTGCTTCACCTTTTCCACATCATTCTTATGTATTCCTTGTAGACCAACAGAAAAAGTTGCTTCTTTAGTATTACCATTGTACCTGTAAGATCAGAAATGTGTAGTATACACAGCAAATAATGATCATGGTCTAGCAGTGCAGCATATCAGGGGCTATTTTATGGTACCCGTAATAATTCTATATATTGGGACCCTGTATATATTGGGACACTTGTTGTTTTTGGTGAAAGCAATTAATTATTTAACTGTATAAGATGGGACATATTAAGATTTCGGAAAATTTTTTATAATTTTTTGTCACTATGAATTTTAATTAAAATCTACAAGATTGCTCTTCACTTTTTGCTCATATGAGTAGTTAAAATAATTATGGTTAGTATGGTAAACTGTGACAGTTTAAACTCCTAACAGGTGTTCATTTTGGACAATTGCCAGTGTTGACTCTTTTGATGTTTGGGACAAAATATTGAGCGAGCGTCTGGATTTTAGCACAAAACAGGAGAAAATAGGCTTCATCATCTCCCCATTTAGGTAAGTCACACCCAATACCTATTTGATGTTTGCAGAGTATGATCGTATGTATTGGGACAAAGAAAAAACTAATTATTATATGTATTGGGACATCAAAGAAAGTAATTATTTGAAGGTGTCCCAATATATAGAATTAATACGGTAATTCAACACTATCTCAGGGCTGGAAAAATCCACTTGTCCACTCTCCAGAGCGAGCGCCTCTTGTTGAAGGACAAGTAAAAATTTTGCCCGATCCCCTTGGAAATTACAAAATCTGCATGGTCATGGTCATGTAGGACAGGGGAAAATTTTAAGAAGTTTCAAGCCCTGTATCTGGCAAACTGCATCATGAGACAAAATGTTCATAGAATCAGAGCTCTAGATAAGAGGGCGTATTTGATGATAATTAGGGATAATTTTTCTTATTTCCCATTCAAACCATATGTTGTGACCCCTCATCTGAACCGCCTCGTCGAGACGGTTCAGATGAGGGGTCACAACATATGTTTTTATGCCGATTTCGCAAAAATTATCCCAAATTATCACCAAATACTCCCTCTTATCTAGAGCTCTGTAGAATGCTGTCTCACCTATTGTGCCAGGCCCGGATCCAGACCACCACATACTGGTGGGGCTCTGGATAACTGGTGGGGCTGGGAGGTGCCGAGATGTATGTGTGTGTGTTGGGGTAGGTTGGGGTGCGGGGCGGAATGGAGTGAGACTTGAAAATTATGACCTAATTAGGGATCAATTTGATGAGCATTTTTGATAATGTGCTTTCTGTCTCGAAATATATGTTGTGATATCTCATTAGAATCGCCTCGCCGAGGCGATTCTAATGAGACGTCAAAACATATATTTTAATCTTACAAGACCCAGGTTGCGGGGCTGAAGCCCCAAAGCCCACCCCCTGGATCCGGGGCTGTGTGCACTGTGATATGTTTTCTTTGAGAAATGAAAAACCCTTCAAAGAATTATCCACTAAACTCCATCTTATCTTGAGCTCTGGTCACTTCACTTTTTCAATATTTTTTTTTTTTTTTCCATTTTTTAACTTTATGCTACAAAACAGAAAATACATACATGTACAATATTTACATCAGTACAATTAAAGTTACATATTGATAGTGAATACAAGATGGTAACAACTATGAATCTATCTTTTCTTGTACAACAGGATGTTTTCAGTTTTCGAGGGGCATTCAGAAAGATCCGGAGCTATTCGCAGATCTTGAAATTTGTTCACGAGATCAATGTTAATCAGCATTTCAGTGCACATATAAAAAGTAATATAATCTACATGTAGATATTGTAAATTTACAAGTTTTTCAGGGAATGTAACATTTATTGCAAGTTATTCCTTTTTCAATATCTTGACTTTGCATGGATATTGATATGACACTGATTCAACATTCTAACGCACTTATAAATATAACACGACGTCTGATTGGATAACGTCAAAAATTTGCGACAGTATATTCTACGATATACTGTCACAAATCCGACGTCATTATTTAACGTCGCTTCTCATTGGCTGACGTTTGGTTTTACGCTGCTGAAAGCCTTTGCAATGGGTGCAAACAAAGTAACTTTGAAAGGGGAAAATGTGAAAAAGTGCATTAGAATGGGGATAACTATATTGAAAATTGTCATTTGGTGAGGTAAATTGTCGGTTTTATGGTCTCAAATTCTGTTTTACGGCTCCGCTAGCGTGTCGCCGTAAAATGAAATTTCCGACCATAAAACCGATGATTTATCTCCCCAAATGACAATTTTGAATAGTTATCCCCTAATTGTGTACCTGTCTAGAGGTTATCAGTAACTTGTCATCATATAATTAGGGGATAACTGTACTCAAAATTGTCATTTGGGGAGGTAAATCGGCAGTTTTATGGTCAGAAATTTCGTTTTACGGCGACCCGCTAGCGGAGCCGTAAAACGCAATTTGCGACCATAAAACTGACGATTTACCTCACCAAAGGACAATTTTCAGTACAGTTATCCCCAAGCTAATGCATGTTTCACATTTTCACCTTTGAAAGTGTGCTATTTTGCACCAATAGCAAACGCTTTCAACGACGTTAAACCAGAAGTCAACCAATGAGAAGCGACGTTACGTAATGACGTCATGTTTCTGACAGTATATCGCAGGATATACTGTCGCAACTTTTTGATGTTATCCAATCAGACGTCGCGTTACATACGTAAGTGCATTAGAATTTAAATTAAGGTTAAAATGTTCCCAAGTTTCTGTTTTATATTCAAAAGACCAAAAAATTGTGATTAATAGTGAAAATAAAACTTCAGCAAATATTAAGCAATACACAGCACACTCACTTCACTCAGCCTCATATGTTCTGAAAGGGAAACATTCTACCCTGTTAGAAAGAATTAAACTTACCCTATAATTGGGGTATAGCCTGAGCCAATGTTAGCCGTTAAAAGGGACTGATAAAATGGTGAATTCTCTCCATCTGTCAACAGTGTTGATATAATACTTAGAGTGACTGCCTCAGATATGTCTGTTATGCTAAAATTGACAATAACAAGATTATTACACTCTTAATATTTTACAACTTACTTCTTCTTGCCTTGGTGGGCAACTGTAAGAACTATTGCCCCTTGGTGCAATGCACTATCACCCTCAGCCTCACCTTGCGGCCAAGAGCTATAGTGCACTGTGTTGTTCATGGGACAGAGGGGCTATACTTCTGACTGATGCCCACAAAAGCACAAAATAGTGTTGTTTTATAACCAAACCAATACAAAAGCATGTTTTCTTAATTCCCCGAAGCTCCATTTTCTTCTGATATGACTTAGCCTGTGACTGGGCCATAGTCAAACATATGGACCACTATTTTTGCATACATTTAAGTGGGTGTTCGATCAATAGTTCCACACGAAATGTCTCATGAGCCTGCAACAATTACTGTAGCCAGTCAAAAATGAGCTGCGACACGAGAAAACCAACAATGTGGTTGTGCGCCCAGCGAAGACTCAGATCAGCCTGGGCATCGGCCTAGTTTCACCAGACCCTTCGTTAAGTGCTCAAAGGGTAGCTATGGGTCTAAGCTACCTCCATGCGGACAGCGAAGACTCTGAGCAGACTGGGCGGATGCCCAGGCTGATCTGAGTCTGCGCTGGGCACACAACCACATTGTTGGTTTTGTCGTGTCATGGCTCAAATATGTTATGACTCTGCATATTGCACATGGGTAATAATACTTGCTGATATATGTAATTCTAAGATAATTATTATTATTGTTTTTTTATTATTCACAAAAAACAGATGCTACCGAACCTCATAAGAGTCTTATGAGATGCGAAAAACATATTTCAAGTGTGTACAGCTTACCTACCCTGCGCATTCTAAAGGTACCATTAGCTCACCTGTTCACTTTTCGTGCTCACAAGAGCTCCCAAAAATGGTGGATTTTGTAGATAAACTGGAGATATTTTGCTTTTCCCTCAATATCATACTACATTGGTGAGTTGGTTCTAACCACAGATGCAACTAATTATGAAGAATGAGTGGAAATAATCTGTATTTTCATCACAAGAATTTTGCAGAACACTGTTAGTGCTTGCCTGTGCATTGTCAAAAAGAGTCCCTTACACTACTGCAGACTAAACCGGAAAATTCGATTAAAGTTTACACCCCATGCAATGCCACAGCAGCAATACAGTCAAGCCCGTCTTATGCAAAGGGAAGGATCAAAACTGCTTGCTTCAGGCAGGTGCTTGCTCAATACAGGTTGATTTACACTGAAACTGCTGCACTAGGATATGCGATTTTGGCCTTTTAAGACAGGGTTTTGCTTAAAAGAGGTGGCTTTTAAGACAGGTTTGATTGTATCTACATCCCACTTTCTGCTGGCTCCAAACCAGACAAAAATACAGTTCACTAGCATTCTGGTAATAACCAGAGCTGTAGATAAGAGGGAGTATTTGGTGATAATTAAGGATAATTTTTGTTATTTCTCAATAAAAAAATATATTGTGACCCCTCATCTGAACCGTCTCGACGAGACGGTTCAGATGAGGGGTCACAACATATGGTTTCAATGAGAAATAAGAAAAATTATCCCTCAATTATCATCAAATACCCCTCTTATCTAGAGCTCTGATAAAAAAAACATAAGAATGTCTTACTCTGAGAGTAGAAAACTCACAGCTACTGTGGTCTGTTTCTCGGGGTCAGGTGCCATTGTGTCAGGCTGACATGTTATAGAAGTCTCTCTCTGGAATACAAATATCGGCAACAGTAGGAACGCTTTTATTCTTTCCTTTTCAAACAGTTTTACATCTTACTGTACAGTTGTTTCTCCTGAGAGTGTACCCATACACCTGATAATACACAGAGAATCTTACATGAGTGCTCATGTATTATTGAATTTATTAAACAACTTGAGGAAAAATAGCCATCAGAGGAGATGGCAGATCCCCCGACCAAAGACCCCCATGGGCCTTGGTAAAAAGGGTGCACTTCAAAACACATATTAGTAATATATTGTCGTTCTTTTATGCTTCTGACTGACATTAACTGTTAACAGATGCATGATTATCTAACACTCAGACTAAAACAGTATGCTTGACTGCTAAAAAGAGGTTATATCTCAAACAGCCACCATATACACAAATGTATAGCATACGATACATTCAACTTTCAAAATGTGTGAATAACTTCTAAAGTACAAGCCCTACAAACCTAATTTTGAGCTCTCTAGTAAGTGAATTTGGACAAAGAATCCAAATCTGGAAAAAAAAAAAAATTTTTTTTTTTGGGGGGGGGGGGGGGGGGGGGGGGGGGGGGGGCACGGGAATGTGGAGGGGTAAGACAGAGTTAGGAACACTGATAAGATATCACAGCATGATCATCAATATTCTAAAAGGTTCACGGTTATTCAAATTCTGGAGTTGGCCAGGGTTATACAGTTATGGAGCAGAGACTCAAACAGCAGCTCAAACTACCAAAGGGAAATAATTCACTAGGTCTAAAAGCAAGAGTTATCATTCATGTATGAGACAAATTGTCATGACCTGTTCTGCATATCTGTGAAGTATCATGAAAATATTTCAAAAGGTATTCAAGCTATGGAGCGGACACTTAAAATCATCAAAGGGAAATAACTCCAAAAGTAAGAAAGCAAGAGTTGTCATTCTTGTTCGCGACACATCATCATGACCTGTTCCACATATCTGTGAAGTATCATGAAAATATTCCAAAAGGTATTCAAGTTATAGAGCGGACACGAAATCACACCTAAAACCATCAAGGGGTAATAACTCAAAAAGTAAGAAAGCAGGAGTTGTCTTTCTTGTTCGCTACACATCGTCATGATCTGTTCTACATATCTGTGAAGTATCATGAAAATATTCCAAAAGGTATTCAAGTTATAGAGCTGGCACGAAATCATACCTAAAATGTTCAAGGGGAAATAACTCAAAAAGTAAGAAAGCAAGAGTTGTCATTCTTGTTCGCGACACACCGTCATGACCTGTTCTACATATCTGTGAAGTATCATGAGAATATTCAAAAGGGTGTTCTAGTTATAGAGCGGACACGAATCTGCCAAAAAATCACACCTAAAACTATCAAGGGGAAATAACTCAACAAGTAAGAAAGCAAGAGTTGTCATTCTTGTTCGCGACACATCGTCATGACCTGTTCTACATTTCTGTGAAGTATCATGAAAATATTCCAAAGGGTATTCAAGTTACAGAGCGGACACAAATCTGCCAAAAAATCACCAAAGGGGAGATAATTCAAAAAGTACAATAGCAAGAGTTACCATTCTTGTACGCGACACATCGTCATGACCTGTTCTACATAACTGTGAAGTATCATGAAAATATTCCAAAGGGTATTCAAGATATAGAGCGGACAAGAAAGTGTTTACGGACGGACGGACGGACGGACGGACGGACGGACGGACGCCAGGCTCATCGCTATATCCCCCGAACCTTTCGGTCGGGGGATAAAAAGATAAGATGCGAGGCTATGCTGAGCATTTTATCGGTTTTCCCCAACGAGTTTAATAAATTTAATAATACAGGAGCACGAATGCAAGATTCTGTTTATCATATGACACTAAAATCGCATTTTATAAGCAAATTTTGCACTAAAACGTCACGATTTCACCATTAGAAAAGGCGACGTTTTATGGACGTCAACGCATAACGTTACAACGTAATTTGCATATTTAATCCACTAGTGGATTATCGTTTTTAATGCATGGCTTTATTACACTCTCAGATGCGAGGTCATATGATAAAATTGTATATTTACTTTAATCAAGTTAAGAACTGTTTGCAAAGCCATTCTTATTTATTTCTCCAATCTAGACAGGGGTCAACTCTTAAAGGTACGAATTTGCTCCATGAGGAGCAAATTCTTTCATAAAGAGTAGAGCTACTTTGGTTGAGTTTCGTTGCCAGATGTCATGAAAGTTTCCCTTTGTTAATGGAACAAAGGCGTAAGAACATGATGGTGTACCCATACTCCTTAAATGTATATGAGCCGCAACACATGAAAACCAACAAAGTGGTTGTGCGCCCATCTCAGACTCAGATCAGCCTGGGCATCCTCCAAGTCCGAGCAGACTCTTTATTAAGCCCTTAAAGGTTAGCTGAGGGTCTAAGCTACCGCAATGCGGACAGCGAAGACTCTGATCAGACTGGGCGGATGCCCAGGCTGATCTGAGTCTGCGCTGGGTGCACAACCACATTGTTGGTTTTCTCATGTTGCGGCTCATATGAATTTGCATGGTCTGACCAGACTGACAGAACTTATGGAATCTGTCCAGATAACACACCTACCGTAATCGACCCATTTACCGCACATGACCCTATACCCGCACACCATGGCCATTTCCGGAAAAAAACTGCACAAGCAGATACTGCTTTTCCTTTTGTAACTCTCACAAAACCTAACAACCTATCATTACTGTTTAAATAACAAACTCAAGGCTTGAGTATCATTTTCTGCCCCATAGAAAATATAAACTCACGGTATTTCCAGTCCTACTCCATGTTGTCTCTTTCCAGTCACCCTGCATTTTATTGTTCAGAGTGTGCGGTTATTAGATACATTTTTAACCACACCTTTTTGTTGCAATTTTGAAAAAGTTAAGCGCACTGTGCGGTAAATGGGTCGATTACGGTATCTTTGTGCATTTCAAAGACAACTGCTAATGCCCTATATGCTGGCTGGTCAACTCAGATAATAAAGTCTGAGATAATGGGCCTATTAAAGAGAATATGCATAAACCCTTTTGCACTAAGAACGGCCAAAACTCCATAGAGTTTTGGCTGTTCTGAGTGCAGTAGGGTTAAAGTGAATGAACACATACCTATTTTTTTTTTCCTGCCATTTCTACGTTAAGGTACATAACTAAAATTTCTAAACAGAAAATGTTGATAGACCCAAAATTGATTAACAGATTACAAAATAGCAAAATAAATGCAACTACATGTATTTCAAATCAGAGAAAACAACTGTAGCTCCTAAGAAACAACAGAAATAAACCTGTGGGAAAGTGGTTTACCGGTGAATCCCATCTTTTCTCCAGAGGTACTGAGGTGTTAGGGTCAATCTTCTCAAACTGCTGCAGATAGTTGGAGTTAATATATTCCAAGTGTTCTTCCAGTGGGAAATTCCCATATGTGAAAAACCTAGAAAAAGCAATTTATGAATCTGAGCTCTGGATACGAGGTGTATGACTGAGGGAGAAGTTGAAGATAACGTTGCAATACCTACTAATTTGCCATGAAACTATAATCTGTGGCCTTTGCTTACAACCAATTCAGCCTCACCAAGTTGTTTTAATGAGGAATTCATACTAGCAGAAATTATCTCAGAATTATCAATAACCAATATTTGCTTTGTATTAGAAAATTTTTTAGATTTGTTTCTATGTCTGTAAATTGCTTCACTTTTGATTGTTTTTTATTTCATTAATTTTTACACTGGGGTTACAAACATGTTCCAGAAATTGTGACAAAGTGCACTAATCAATATAAAAAAAAATGAAACAAAGTTATACTGATAGTGAGGCATACCACTTATTTGCTAATGCCTATCCATTTACAGTATTTTTGATTTCAAAACTTTGGTATCTATAGTTCCTTGGCTTCTAAAATTCTGTAATCAAGTAACAATGACTTAAACAACAGGAAAGGGATGTAAAAACCCTCAAATCATCCATTCTCCTACTTAAGTCTACATAAAAGTCTAAAGCCTTACCAGAGCTCCAGATAAGAGGGGGTATTGAGGATAATTCGAAGATAATTTTTCTTATTTCTCAACGAAAACATATGTTGTGACCCCTCATTAGAACCGTCTCGATGAGACGGTTCTAATGATGGGTCACAAAATATGTTTTTGTGGAGAAATATGGCCAATTATCCCTAAATTATCTCTGTTACCCCTTCTTATCTGGTGCACTGCTTACTTTGAATTACTAGGGTGATAATGTGTCTTATGGAAAGTCTTCAGGTGGTCCCAGGTTAGGTCAGGAATGTAGGCTGGGTTCCCACCAGAACAAACTCCATAGGTGTGACTAGGTAGCAAGTGTCTGTGTGCTGAATCTGCAAATATGTTCTGTTGACTAGACTGAAAAAGAACGAAAACTTTAGTCTAGCTACCAATGTAAAACAATACAAGAGGCCCTGATTAGCTCACCTGAGCAAAAAGGTCAAAGGTCAAACTAGGGTCATCATTTGAACAAAACTGACAGTTTGCAACCATTTCCAAATGGTTCTGAAGAAGAAGATTTTTGAATATTTTTCTATATATTGCTATGGTTCGAACCCAGGACCCACTGTGGCGGGGACATTTCGAACCAGGGGGCCATCATTTGAATAATCTTGGTAAAAAACCACTAGGCAATGCTACATACTTAATTTCAAGCATCTGAGCCAAGTGGTTCTGAAGAAGAGTTTTGAATATTTTTCTATGTATTTCTATGGTTCAAACCCAGGACCCCCTGGAGCAGGGCCATTTTGACCCTTGCGCCATCACTTGAACAAACTTGGTAAAGGATCACTAGGCAATGCAGCATACCAAATTTCAAGCATCTGCACTAGGGGGTTCTGGAGAAGAAGATTTTTAAGTACATTTTAATTTCGAACCCAAGATTCCCCGCCCCAGGTCCATTTTGGATCCCAGGGCCACCATTTACAAAAAAACTTTGTAGGCGTCCACCAGGTAATGCATCATACCAAATTTCAAGCATCTGAGCCAAGTGGTCTGAAGAAGAAGATTTTTGAATGTTTTTCTACGTATTTCTAAGGTTCAAACCCAGGACCCCTGAGCCGGGGCCTTTTTTGACCATGAGGTCATCATTTGAACAAACTTGTTAGAGGACACTAGGCAATGCTACATACCAAATTTCAAGCATATGAGCCAAATGGTTCTGAAGAAGACTTTTGAATATTTTTCTATGTATTTCTATGGTTCAAACCTTGAACTCCCTGCCATGGGGCCATTTTGGATCCGTGGGCAACCAGTTGAACAAACTTGGTAAAGGACTACTAGGCAATGTATCATACCAAATTTCAAGCATCTAAGCCTTGCAGTTCTGAAGAAGAAGATTTTTTAATATTTCCTTTGCATTTCTATGGTTCAAACCTTGGACTCCCTGCCCCGTGGCCATTTTGGACCCTGGGGCCATCATTTGAACAAACTTGGTAACGGACTATTAGGCAATGCTAAATACCGAATTTCAAGCATCAGAGCCTTGCGGTTCTGAAGAAGAAGAAGTTTGAATATTTTTCTATGTATTTCTATGGTTCAAACCTGGGACTCCCTGCCCCGGGGCCATTTTGGACCCTGGGGCACCATTTGAATAAACTTGGTAGAGGACCACTAGGCAATGCTAAATACCAAATTTCAAGCATCTGAGCCAAGCAGTTCTGGTGTAGAAGATTTTTAAGTAGATTTTAGTTTCAAACCCAAGACCTCCTGCCCCAGGAGCATTTTGGACCCTGGGGCCACCATTTGAACAAACTTGGTAGAGGACCACTAGGCGATGCTAAATACCAAATTCAAACATCTGAGCCAAGCAGTTCTGGAGAAGAAAATTTTTAAGTATTTTTTAGTTTCGAACCCAAGACCCCCTGCCCCAGGAGCAATTTGGACCCTGGGACCACCATTTGAACAAACTTGGTAGAAGTCCACTAGACAATGCTTCATACCAGGACGCAAGAAGGACGACGGACACTGGGTGATCACAATAGCTCACCCTGAGCCTTTGGCTCAGGTGAGCTAAAAATACCTGTTTGCTGCTATGTGGTCAAATCAGGTAAAATCCATGTTTAAATTGAATACCATTTGGCACTAAAATACTGTTATACATGCAACCTAATTTATATGATGTCACGAAATGTCACTGGACAAGTCACAGGAGAGAAGCTTGCTGAATGACATATGAGCCGCAACACGAGAAAACCAACAATGTGGTTGTGCGCCCAGCGCAGACTAAGATCAGCCTGGGCATCCGCCCAGTCTGATCAGAGTCTTCGCTGCCCGCATGCAGGTAGCTTAGACCCTTAGCTACCCTCTGAGCACTAAACGAATAGTCTGGTCAAACTGGGCGGTTGTCCAGGCTGATCTGAGTCTACGCTGGGCGCACATCCACATTGTTGGTTTTCTCGTGTCGAGGCTCATATGAGTTGCGAAGCGACAAAACAACAAAGTAGAATGTGCACCCAGGGAAGATGCAGATCTGCCTGGGCATCTGCCCAGTCTGATCAAAGTCTTCTCTGCATGCTTAAAGGGTAGCTAAGGGTCCACACCCACAGTAAAGTCTCTGATCAGACTGGATGAATTTGAGTCTTTGCCGGGTTCACATGCCACTTTGTTGGTTTTGTTGTGTCATGGGTCATATTAGCCCACAGTATGAAATCTTTTCTGTAAACTAAGAACTATTCTTGTCACCCTTGCATAGCATCCATGGCATCTAGAATAGATGTTTATATTAAAGTTTTTATGTAATGGGTAGGTGTAAGCTACATCTTGTGGCACATTATTACAACTGCCTCTGAGGGCCATAATATTTGTTTTCATATGAAGATTAAGAAAATTATAGTCAACTCACAATGCGGAATACTGGTATCTCAAAGTACCCACTTATATTGGTCACACTTCCTATTTTTAGATTTCAACTCAAGGTTTTTCCTGGGCCTTGAACTAAAGGAGTTTTTGGGACCCACACACCAATTTTTTAAGGGTCCAATGCCAAAAGTAAAGGGTCCTGTGCTCTGGGAAATCTTATAAAATATTGATTTCAAATATCAGAATTTTATACATGCAATATTCTGAAAATCATTACTTTGTATTGTGCCAAGAAAAATACAATTTTTGTTAGAATTTATCACACTGAATTGGTACTTGCATTTTGTTTAGAGAGTCCCAGTGGATGCACAATTTTTTTTTCTGGGTGTCCGAGACATCATTTTGGGGGTCTGAGACCCTTTATTTTGCGTCCGGGAAAACTCTGTCAACTCCTCTTATCTCAAACTACTTATATCTCAAAGTAAATTTTCTGCACTCAAAGTACATTTTCTGGGACCAGAAAATATACTTTGGGATATCAGTAGTTTGAAATGAACTCTGATTTTGAGATATCAAGGGTTGAGTGTATCTCTAAACTTATCACTAAAACTTATCTGAAGCTCTGTCAATGCTTACAAAAACGCCTTTCATTTCATTATAGACAACTCCTTTAAACTTCAGGGCAGAATTTTTGTTATTCGGATCTTCATGCTCCAGTCTCCAACCCTCTTGTCTGAAATACATGTACATTACAATCCCTTTAAAATGCTATGCTTGGGGTTCATATAAAGGAATAGTAGTTTTAATATGTGATAAGCATTATATTGAGACCATAGACACCTCCCAACAAGACTAAATTATAAATGAAAATAAAACAAAATAAATGCTCATTTGTAGTTTTAGTCTCAGTGAGGGCCTAGATAGAGTTGATTGGTGATTAATGGCCTAATATTATGGTGATGATTGATTTTTTTGCCTATAATTTTATTGACTGTTGATATTTCTGCTGTAAAAATGGTTCTGATTACTGATTTTGAGACAAATCTTTTTTACACGTCGCTGGCCGGGTTTGAACCCTCACAGATGCGGCGACAGCGCCTAGCACTGCAATGAGCGTCAGCTTTAACCATTACGTTACCTAGACGTCCCCAAAAAAAGGACGCTCAAATAACGTATATAAAGCTAACCAATGTTGCAGTACAATCTGTATATAGGGGTTTCTATTTATCATTAATCTTTTTTACCTGAAATTTTATTTATTACTCACTTCAGAGGTACTCCTTGAGGACCTCCTCAAAAGTAGCCAATTTGTGACAAGAGTAATATCTATCACATGGGGCATATGATGTCAAAACAATGTCACACTGATGTTGATGTGACACAATGACTTCGCATCAATGTCGGTAAAATGTCATTATGATGTCATATGCGTGCTGGGATAAAACAGTGTTACATTGAGTGATGCTGAAATGAGGCTCAAGTGCTTAACTGTGACATCATGAACTAATGTACAGTTGGAAATGGTTGTAGATGCTTATTTTTGTGAACTAAATTACAAGAATTTCACGGAATGTGGTGACTCGCCTATCAGTCCACTGTCACAAAACAGTGCTAGAAAAGAAAACTTGATGAAAGTTTAAGCCACTGCCAACACTAGAAAAGTAATGCATATGTCTTACATCTGCTAGTTACAGGCAAGACAAAAATCCTTTGGAACTCATGGACCGTATTTATAAAACGACTTAAGTGGTTGCTATGCTGTTGCTAAGGCTATATTTCTATAAAGGAGATTCCCTGCAACTATGAAATTTGCTCTGGAGGAACAGTCTTTTTTCAGACTGTTCCTCCAGAGCAAATTTCATAGTTGTAGGAAATCTCCTTCATAGAAGTTTAGCCTTAGCAACAGCATAGCAACAACTTAAGTGGTTTTATAAATACGGCCCCTGCTTCTTGCCTCTCTGGGCAATATCACAAACTGAGGTAAACCAGAAAACTCAATCAAAATCTATGCCTCCCTCTGCCTCAAATGCCAGGAAAGCATACTTGAGCCACGACACGAGAAAACCAACAAAGTGGTTGTGCGCCAAGTGCAGACTCAGATCAGCTTGGGCATTCACTTAGTCTGATCAGATGCTGCGCCAAGCGCTTAAAGGGTAGCTAAGGGTCTTAGCTACCTCTGTGCGGGCAGCGAAGATTCTGATCAGACTGGGTGGATGCCCAGGCTGATCTGAGTCTACGCTGGGCGCACAACCATTTTGTTGGTTTTCTCGTGTCGCGGCTCACTTATGTCTTGTTAGTTGCAGGCAAGTCAAAAAAATTATCTTGAACTCATAAAATATTCCTCTTATTTGCAGTTTGCAAATTACCTAAAATCTAACTCTCTTAACTGTGGGTAAAAGACAGCATCTAGGTAGACTGAGAGTAAGTTGTTGAAGTCCCTCCTGTTCTGTGTGGAGAATGGGTACATTGTCCAATCACTGGCTGAAATGTAAACAAACATAAAGCTCTAAATAAGGCACATATTTGATAACATTTCTAGGATAATTTTTCATATTTCTATCATCCAAAACATGTTGTGTGTACTCATCAAAGCTGCCTCTGTGAGGCAGCTCTGATGAGGGTTACAGCATGTTTTTAAGCAGAAGTAAGGAAGGGGTCAATTACTTAATATGAAAATACAATAACTTAGGCATTCATTAAATTAAATTACAATTTTTAGGATTAAAAGTAATCAATTACATTCAATTACTTTTTCAAATGTAATTTACCAGTATAAATTATATTGAATTAACTTTGCCAGCATAAATATATACAAGAGTTTGTATTCAAAACCTTCTGCTCTTTGAAATTATGAAATAAGCCATGTAACTTTAAAATAGTTAAACAAGAGCTGTAAGAAAACAGTGGAGCTCCCCTTATGGGAGCATCATGATCTAAACAATAATTTGCAGCTGACCATAAACTATAAGTCATGCTCAATGCTGGATAAATAGACAAAGCTGTAAAATTTTACAATCTTAACACATACAGTATATAGGTATGGAGATTTGTTAAGAATTAAGTAAATTAAAATATGGAACAAATTCAAAAGTAGATGGTAGTGTGCTTAAAAGCTCTTGTCCAGATATAGTTTAGTCCAGTTTGGTTACGGGTGTGCTTAGTATCATCACCATGACCCATATAGGGCATGCCACAAAAGGTTTCTCTCTTTGAAAAAAAATGGTTGAAAAATGTGGGTGTGTATCTATGCACCTTAAATTCCAGAAAAATTTCAATCATTGCCCTCACCACATGATATGAGATATGACATTATAAAAACCAACAAAGTGGTATGTGCACCCAGGCCAAGACTCAAATCACCCAGGCATCCACCCAGTCTGATCAGTCTTTGCTTTGTGCTTATAGGGTAGCTAAGGGTCTAAGCAACCTCCATGCAGACAGCAAAGACTCTGACCAGACTGGGCAGATGCACAGGCTGATCTGGACAATAAAGACTCTGATCAGACTGGGCAGATGCCAAGGCTGATCTGAGTCTTCACTGGGAAAACACGCCACTTTGTTGGTATTGTCATTTCGTGGCTCAAATATCGAACAAAGATAAATTCATACCTGTCATAGCATTCATAAATGTTGCCAGTGACCTGTTCAGCATCTTCATGAAGGGATCTCTTACCGGAAACTTCTGTGAGCCACACAGGGTTGTGTGTTCCAGAATATGTGGGACCCCAGTGTTGTCCATTGGGGTCGTTCTGAAGGCCACACTGTAAAAAAAATTCAGAATGTCTCTGTAGTTGAATAAACACCATCTACAGCTATTTACACACAAAAAGTTTTCCAGATTTGACATAAACCACCGACGACTCATCCACTGAAAAGAATTCTGCTATAAATTAAGGCCATAAAAGAATGGGGCACTTATTCTGTAGAAGAGTTTGCTACTTTAAATTCAGGCCAAACAGTGAAACATTTTTTTGTTTTTATAAATTTGCTGCCACATGCAGAGCTCCAGATAAGAGGCAGTATTTGGTGATAATTAGGGATAATTTTTGTTAATTCTGCATAAAAGCTTATGTTGTGACCCCTCACCTGCACCGTCTCAACGAGATGGTTCAGATGAGGGGTCACAACATATGGTTTCAATAAGTAATAAGAAAAATTATCCTTAATTATCATCAAATACGCCATCTTATCTAGAGCTCTGACATGGCAAATAGCGGAGACCAACAGTAACACTGACCTCGGTGAGACAGTTCTAATGAGTGGTCACAACTTATGTTTAGTGGAGAAATATGGAAAATTATCCCCAAATCATCCCTGCTACCCCTTCTTATCAGGAGCACTGGTTAAGGGTTGTAAAACCACATAACAAACCAGAGTACCAACCTAAAAGTGTTGTTATTATCATCTCTGGCAATATGGAGATGCTGGGCACCAGTCTTATCATGATTCAGGGAAACAGCTGTCAAAAATAACTCCGGTATCTCGTCTATCTGTAATATAAAATATTACAAATTTATTTGTGGTCTAGCAATATTGAGATGCTGGACACCAGTCTTATCATGATTCAGGGAAATAGCTGTCAAAAAACAACTCAGGAATCTCATCTATCTGTAGTACAAAATATTACAAATTTATTTGTGGTCTAGCTAGCTAGCAATATGGAGATGCTGGGCACCAGTCTTATCATGATTCAGGGAAACAGCTGTCAAAAATAACTCCGGTATCTCGTCTATCTGTAATATAAAATAATATAACTTTATTTGTGGTCTAGCAATATTGATATGCTGGGCACCAGTCTTATCATGATTCAGGGAAATAGCCATCAAAAAACAACTCAGGAATCTCATCTATCTGTAGTACAAAATATTACAAATTTATTTGTGGTCTAGCTAGCTAGCAATATGGAGATGCTGGGCACCAGTCTTATCATGATTCAGGGAAACAGCTGTCAAAAACAACTCTGGACTCTCATACATGTATGTATCAGGGCTCGGGAGAACCGGATTTCTTTAGGTCCCAGACCGAAAATCAGAAATTGGGACCGATTGGAAACAGCCAAAAGCCCCCAAAAATCGGTCCCATACTGGCCCAATACTTAGGAAATTTTCTCTGATTCTGTCAGATATACTTACCTAGCTCAGCTGTCAATCTGTTAATTACACATGACTAATCCGATAATCGCCTCGAGTGAATTACCTGAGGTCTCGTAGTTCATCGCGTTATCTAGAATCTTGCGAGATTACAGCCGTCGTGTGGAGGCGCTATTACTGAAGTTTAAAGACTCTTTGATGCGTTAAACAGTCGAATATCGGTAGTTTGAACGCTGATTTTTTGAAACTACCGGGTTTTTCAAAGTGAAACACGGTCCCGATCGTAAGCCCATTAATTCTATAGAAAAACACTTCCGCAAATTCAAATTTCAATTATTCGAAAAATCGGAATTTCGAAGAAAAATTAGGTCCCGATGGAGTAAATTTACTGCAAATATCCCTCTATTATTCGAAATCAAAATGCATGCTCCAATTTCTTGTCGGAAAATAACACCTATTATCATAGATGGGATAAATAATTACAACCTCAGGTCATCACGGCCACTTGTATAGGTAATTATTGCTTCACGACCACTAACCTTTTGATGGCCCAGTCTACCTTGAACAAAAGGTGTCGGTCTAATTGCATAATTGACGGGGATTATCTTGTTTGAAGAACCTTCAAAAAGGGCGCACAACCACTTTGTTGATTTTCTCGTGTCGCTGCTCAATTTATCTGTGGCACCAGAGAAGGTGTGTTTCAGCAAATAGGAGCAGAACATGATCTGAGTTTGACACAGTCAGCTATGACACTTCTGTCCAAAATATTTTGGGGTGGTCGGGTGGTGCGATGGTGCTATGTATAACTTCCAGTGCCGGGGCTTCCTACTGATTTGGAACATTGTAGGGCAAGGGCCTACTGTGCTTGCAGTTGGTGCGGGTCGGGGTGGTTTGGCAATTTTTCTCTTGTCTATCATTTCTCTTCTTTCTCCCTCTCTCTGGGAGATGGCCCGATATAGACTGAAATACTGTCTGAAAGGGCCGTTAAACCCAAAACAATCAATCAACCAAAATATTTAGAATGTATGATGACCTATAACTTTTTCCCCCTTTTCAACAGTATTTCAATAATTTTGGGACATAGGGAGGGTGAATATGAAGAACCAATTAGGTTCAAATAGAACATTATCTCCAGGGACTCAAACCTGTGACCCCATGATCCGAGGATGGGAGCACTCACCACTCAGCCAGACATATGCTCCAATTTTAAGGAATACATATGAGCAGTGACACGACAAAACCAACAAAGTGGCATGTGCACCTAACATAAACTCAGATCAGCCTGGGCATCCACCGGGTATGATTAGAGTCTTTGTTTAAAATTGTTTTGCACCGAAAGGGTATCTTAGGGTCTAAGCCTGCTCCAGGCAGACAGCCAAGACTCTGATCAGACAGGGCAGATGCCCAGGCTGATCTGGGTCTTTGCTGAACGCACGTGCCACTTTGTTGGTTTTGTCATGTAGCATTCATATAATCTTATCCTATGCTGAGCTAAGGCTTTAAAGGTTACAGATGTCCTGGCACAGATTTTCAAACCAGGAGTCTTAATATTCAAAGCATCATATATGCTTAACAAAGTTGTTCATTAAGGAGCAAATTCTTTCCTTCAAGAGTAGATCTCTTTTTGGAAAAAGTTCCATGACCCATGAAAGCAAATGGTAGACAAACATGGTGGTGTACCCGTTTACCGTATTCTACCTAATTAGCGCACATGCCTCTATAAGCGCACGCCGTGGCAATTTGTGAGGCATAGGACTATAAATGCACATATTTTTACTGGTTTATCCCTTTGCTTTCTCGTCTACAAGAGCTGAAAATGCAATAGAATATTTAAGTTTTTACTTCTAAATCTTCTCCATCCTTCTACATGTATATCCATACGAATTTAAAGGTTACCTTTAAATTCGTTCCCTTCAATATATAATAACCTATTAAAACGTGCACTTATACATGTATGAAAGAAAGTTTACTATGTACAAGTATCTGCTGCCATTTTGAAAAAGTCAAGCGCACAGGGCGCTAATAAAGTCGATAACGATATGTTAAGAAGTCCCACCTTTTTAACAGTATATCCATGCAATCTGTCCCCAGGTTTAAAGTCTTTCACAGCTTCCTGGGCTGTGCTTAGTTGTCTAGCCTTCAGATATCTGCCTAACGTCAACCTGAAATAGAGTAGCTAATTGATATCAAACGGAATAAAGTATAATAAATAAATACCAAAAACAACAACTCAAATTAGCAAAACAAGTTGGGAACCCTATGTCTATATGCACTGTGCACTGTCACAAAACAGAGCTAACCAAAAAACTTGATGCAGAGTTTTGCCATAATGCAGCGGTTGTCCACAATGCCAGAAAAAGAATTAATACCTAGGTATTAGGAGTGAGTCAAACGATTACAGAATATAACAGTGCAGGATTTTTCAGGACTCAGATTGAGAAGTGGAATGTACCCTACTACTTAGTATTTTCTGTATGTAAGACTTACCGTAAAAATTCTATGTGTCAGGACAGATGCCCACCCCAATCAGATCAGACGGCTCCTGAAGGAGTTGATCATGGTCATGACACTTAGCGCTTAAATAGCCATCCCACAAAATAAAGAAAAAAAATATAAAGGAGAAAAAAATCATCATAAAAGTGTCATACGCTTTTATTTAAACAGCAGTTACAGGTCTCTGATAGTTTTTGTCTGTACAAACAGCGGACTGTCAAAGGCACACTGTGTGTGGCAAACTATATTAAAGAAAAGTCCCAAACCTCCTCTTAAAAGGCACAATCCAAGTCCAATTCTTTCTACTCCAGATGACTATTTGCTTGGTGCATTAACTGAAGACCCACTGAGCAGCAATAGTCAAATGTGATGGCTCAATGTACTGATGACATTAATGATCGACCCATTTAACCTGCCAAAATGTTCATGAGGGTGTAGGCAGTATACAAAGATAGAGATTTCATTTAAATATGCTGCCTTTAACCCTCAGTCTTCCCCCACCCACTAAATCTGGTAGTTGGAAAGTTGAGAACCATACAATCATATAGTATATTTTGGTACTGGTCAGAATCAGAATTGTTTACTGGTGATAATCATTCAGCAGGACATGTGGTCAGGGAAGTTAGTCCTTAGCCCTTACAAGAGAAGTAAGGGAAGGTGGAGAACGCTCTGATTCTTGCTTCATCAAAATGATACAGAAGCTTCACAAACTGCAGACTTTTAAACAAGTCAATTTATGGCCAAGCACCCGAAATTCGACCACACTTGGTCTTCGACGATGTGAGCAGTTCCGAGATAAGCCGGGGAGTTGCAATGGCTTAATGCTACTAAAATGTAAACCATCTGAAATCAAACTCGTCAGTATGTGCACTCGACCAATACAAATAAAGTAGTAAACTTAGGCTCCGCCACCTTGTGCAATGGCTCCTTTTCGAAATGAACAAAATATTTTTAGGTGTAGGTCCTGTAAACTCAATGCACTGCATATTTTCGGAGGAGCAAAAAATTATAAATCCATCTGCTAAAATCAGAAACTCTGTGCAACAACATAACCACATTCTCTAACCCAGTGATTTTCTCACTATTTTGGGAATGGTGCCGCTGCCCACAGAATTGGGAAAAATCGTGGCATATTCTCATTAAATTTGGAATTTCAGAAACAACTTTACTGGCTTAAGTGGTGGGATAGAGGGCATGGAACTGAATATATAATAGTTAAATTCAATTGTAGCTTTATATCTGCCAGTTCTCTAGGCAAGCAAGTAAATTCATGCTTGTAGAATGGTCCCTAGAAAAATTCTTCAACTTGCAGTTGGGAAGAAAAGATCAGGGGCTGACAAATCCATTGCCCGGACGCCCGGGACAAGCTCCAAATCTGGCTGGACAAGTGCTATTTCCAGCTCGACGCCCGGCCGGGCAAGTAAAAGAAAATCCCCAACACATAAAAATTTGGAAAGAATAAATGTAAGCGTGTTCAAAAAGACAGCAGCACTGCTGTTTATAGCTATAATTATCATGATTTTCTCACCTTTAGTTACTGAAAGTTTGTTTATTGTCACCCATCCGTTAATCCAGTGTAATGGTTACTGACGGCGTTTGCGACACCTGTCAATCATTTAGCGAAATTTCACAACTAGATGTGGACCGTTGACCAATGAGTTTTCTTCTCGGATGCATGATGAGCTTGAGTCAAACTACAGAGTCTAGACAGGTCGGTACTGTTTGATCTACAAAGCGATCTTTATTCTAGAAATTGGGACAACCAAACAGTTAAAAAATCAATAAAATTTTTTATTGCGTCTAACAGAAAAAAGTAGAATGGCAAAACAGTGTAGACTTTGATCAGACTGCTCATATTCAGGAGCAGTCTGATTGAAGTCTACACTGTTTGCTCAGACATATGTCTCAATATTCAGAATTTTTATGGTAATATATTTGGTATACCGGTATTCTTTGATGTAAAGTGCAAACGACCTGAGTCAACCAGTACAAAGCATGCTTTTTTCCTGCCAAATGTCACCTGGACAGTGTATGCTATAAAGATGAAAGGAAAGGCTTCCACAGTTACCTTACGTATTTGGATCAAAGTGTAATATTGCTTGGCAACCAGAGTAGTCCCTGATCAGACTGCTCCTAACGTATTTGGATCAAAGTGTAGTAATGCTTGGCAGTAAGAGTAGACCCTGATCAGACTGCTCCTACCATATTTGGATCAAAGTGTAATTATACTTGGCAGTCAGAGTTGACACTGATCAGACTGTTCCTAACATAGTTGGATCAAAGTGTAATTATACTTGGCAGTCAGAGTTGACACTGATCAGACTGCACATATGCAATTTGAGCAGGGTCTACACTATCTGCCAACATCTTTGTCTACTAATGGTCTATACTCTAAACTCTTTGCTCAGACAAGATTTCCAAATTTTAGGGAATGTATGATTGTACAGAACACAGGAGCTTGACCTTGAATATTTTTCTCTTAAAGGGCTTGTCCCTACGATGATAATATTAATAATTATTACTATATTCTATAAGCTGGAGGCGACCCTTTTAAAAAATATAACCAAGGTCAAGCTCCTGTGGTACAGAAGCAGGGATCATTTTCTGGCGCGATTTCGCGATATTCTCGCATTTTTTTACACGAAATCGCAAAAAAGTTCGATGAGAAAAAAAAATCGCACCGAGAAATTCTTTCAATTCGCACCGTGTTTTTCTGTATTCGCACATGCGGACCATTTAGGTACATTCGGATTGTTTTGTAGGCTTTGGTTTCCGGAAATGTTTGGCGCCAAACGACTTGCATTACATATGCTGGTAACCAGCATCGTCTATGTCACTGCAAAGCTTCTTGCGAAAATCTGCTATCAGTGTTTCATATTTTGCAAGCGCTTTTGTAGTTCATTGCAAAATGGAGTCTTCAAAGGCAGAAACGAAGAAAAGAAAACTGATATCGGCCCAAACGAGCCGAGAGGGCATTTTGAGATAGTTTTGCTACACTGTAGAGACCTCGGCGACCCCATTATCTGCCTTCCAAGACTCCGCGACCGAGAAAGTGGATAAACAAGCTGAAAACCCGGAGTCGGGGGGGGGGGGGGGGGGGGGGGGGGGGGGGGGGGGGAGGGGGGGGGTTGACGAAAATAATAACAGCAAGGCCCCTGTCAAATCACACTTCTGATTATCAACCAGTCAGATTTCTT
The DNA here is from genome assembly GCA_963989385.1 of Ctena decussata. Taxonomy (NCBI): domain Eukaryota; kingdom Metazoa; phylum Mollusca; class Bivalvia; order Lucinida; family Lucinidae; genus Ctena; species Ctena decussata. The sequence continues at coordinate 11,310,215 of OZ022514.1, read as the reverse complement.
GATGTAATTTATTCTTACAATTTCAGAAACTGAATGACAAAGAGTGAAGATCCAGATCAGATAGCTTCTTCAGAAGCCATCTGATCTCAATCTGCACTGTTTGCAAAGATGGGGCATATCCAGGTTCAGCATGACAAGGGTTAATTACTGTAATGTTCCTAAATTTTTTGACAGCCAAAAAAAATTGCTGTAAACCTAAAGTTCAAACAAACACTTGAGGTTCTACCTACCATATAGTAATGCCTACAAAAGATGCAGGTGGAATGGCAAACAGTGAAGACCCCAATCTAGGAGCAGTCTGGTCTGGGTCGGCACTGCTTGCCCAGACATATCTGTCAGAACAACTTGGGATCATTACGGTTATACAGTATGAGATAAACTGTTTGAAAGTTGATATTTGATCATTTTAATGAAATTATTTTCCTCAATAAATTGTTGGAAATAAAGAAAAACAAAACCTAATTTCTTTATATTAACCATTATGATTTATATTTCATGCAATGAAAAGAATCAACAGGAACTGAAATTTTCTCACTAACTTTGACCCAGCGAGAGAAAAAATCTCATCGGATTTGAAAATTTCTCATTAATTTTGACCTAATGGGATTTTTTATCTCACAAAAATCTTGGGCCAGAATAATCCCTGCAGAAGGGTAACTTTTTGTTTTTGTGTGTGTGTGAAAAATCTGGGCAAGCAACTTTTTTTGCCGGACAAGTGAATTTTGTTTTTACTTGTCCTGTGGGCAAGTGGAATTTTTTTGGATTTGTCGGCCCCTGAAAAGATACTATTTTGAATTGGGATTGGTGCCTTTGATGGACACCACTTATATATAGAAAAAATCACTGTAACCGTTCCTTTTCATTATATTGATGAATATTATGATACCGATTTTCTATCGTCGAAAACTGGGAGGTGTGGTTACCAAAACTTGACAGGCCATGCGATAAAATATGGCCTCCTCTGTCAACTCGCCACAAGTGTCGACAGAAAAGAATGCTCTGGTGTTGAAAAAGAAAGACTGTTTGGTCATTTAGAATGATAAAATGGGTTCTGGATATTCAGTGTACTTTGAAATCACAACGGACACAATTTTATCGTCGAAAACCGGGAGTGGCGGCATACATATGCACGAGTAAACAACATGTACGAAAATCTGTACTCCCCCAATGACACGCGATTAAATTGATAAATATACCGGTTCAAAATCAGAGGCCTTCTCAAAAGCATTGTCCTATACAAAGTTCTATCAAATACAGATGAGCAGCAGTGGATGTAATGCCTGTCAATCAAAGGTGACCTTCAAAAACACGCATTTGTGCACATTTCATCGGGCAGCGGCCATGTTTCAACTGAACTGGCTAGCGGCTTGAAAGTCGTGGTCCAGAACTGCTGTCTGCATGGTAGTCGTGTATAGAGGGTGGGTGTCAGAGGCAGAAATTAGTCGTCCTCCTTCTCGTTTTAAATACCGACTTCAGTTATAAACACTTACCCCCGCAGCTTTATTTAATGCTAATTTGCATGTCTTGTCGGTTTAGATCTCATACTTTAAGTTTTATAATCCTGTAACAATAAATTTCCAGCGGGCAAATGACGTCTTGATGATGTCGTACTGACGTCAGTACGACGTCATTAAGACTTCATGTGTCTGCAAGGATGTCTTAAGTCAAAGTCCAGGACTGGAATTATGATATATCAGTTGTTTGAATTAAAAGAGATGCATTCGAAACTGAACCAGCTACACTAAAGAGTTTTTTGTTGCTTCAGTTAAAGGAAGTTAGTTACTTCCTGGCGAGAAAACCTTCAAAAGAGGATCTAGTTTCAATGGAGAGAATTTTCCACCAGGAGAGTTTCCAACGAGCATGTTCAAATTATTCTTTCAGATACCAAACTTGGTGGATCTGCCTAGAGTAAGTTTGACCCCATACAGTCAAAGGTCTTTTCGTTATGAGGCTACCCATGTCTGGAACAGCCTCCCAGATGAGATGAGGACTACCACGGACTTCAAGGAGTTTGGAAGGCTGATCCGGACATGGGGAGGTACCTCATGTAAGTGTTCTTTATGCAGATTTAACTTTAGCTGTGTCCTACCTGCTTAACCAATTTTGCTTTCATTTTTAGTTTTATTTTGCTGTGTTTTCAGTTCTGCTTTCTCTTGCTTTTTCTTTTGCTTTAGTGCTATCCAGTTGCTTTTCGTTAAAACTACATGTTTAATGTTTCAGCTTCTTGTTTCCTTGACGTTCCCCGGTGCAAGAAAGCAATAGAATTATGCATGCTGGCCTGTGATAGCATATATGGGCTGAAATTTTAATTACTATAGGCTGCTTTTTATGTTTAATCTGGTGCCTCATCGCGGTTCATCTTCCTCACTTTCGTTTCACCAAGGGCTTCGAGTTTTGTTTAGGCACGGAGTCAATGGTAATTTTTTTTTTTCGTTCTCGGTGCAGGGTTCAATACAATTAACTGTGTCATTTAATTTATCATTATATGTGCATTATATTTACCAAATATTTTGGTGTAAACATATTTTATTTCAATTTCATACAAGTTATGTACAGGTTACAAATAGTATACAATAGCAAATCTACAATTTTCATGTTCCATTTATCCTGTTTTAATTAGTATCATGGGGTTGCAAGCATGCGGCGATTGAGCATGATGCTTGCACCCTGCCTTAATTTATATGCTTAAACTATTTATCTATATGTTTTGAGTTCCTTTAGATCTGTACTATAGTTATGCTTTTTCTCTGTGATACATGTTTTCTAACCGTGATGCTTGTTTGTTTTTATACATGTGTAGTTCTAATTATTTGTCGGTCGGTGAAATAGCCATAATGGCTAATGTTGGTTATGTTGTATATTTGAAAACCGACTTTAAATAAAGTTTCTTATGTCTTATGTCAGGAGGAGCAATCCTTTCCTAAAACAGTTGACCCCACAGATAAATGAGGCAAAACTGAAAACGGCAGTTTACTTCCCCTGAAAGTGTATCCACTCACCTTAAACAAGGGTTCGAGGTTATGAAACTTGAGAATAATTTCAAACTCAAAATAAAGCACACTGATTGGCTGCATCCGAGCATGTGCTCGGAAGCAGCCAATCAGTGTGGTTTATTTTGAGTTTGAGAATGTACTCAAGTTGTATAACCTCTGGGCAAGGATGTTGAGTTGTCATTGTTTGAGTTCTGAAACAATTAGATTTTATCATTTGTCAGCTGGACAGTAATTATTTGTGTCTCACGGAGTATGAAGTAAATGGGTACACTTTTAATAGCATAAGCACTGCACTCGGCTATTTTCAGTGTGTTGCCCCACCCCTTTTCAGGTCTTAAAGACATTTATTCTGTACTTTTCAGAACAGCCCTCCGTTGTTAGTTGTTTTATGGCCCTGTCATATCATTACCTATGTGAGATAGGTATTTTTTTCTGATGAAATGGCAGTGCCACTGGACACTTTTGCATTAAGTATCAGGTATTGGGCAGTTGCATTAAGTATCAAGGGTAGACGGTTGCATTCTAGGGTTATGGCATCAAATAAACAAGAACATATGTCTTTACAGAAAAAAATGCTCCTCTACGCGCTATTTTTTTTAAGACTAGATCTCATTTTAAAAATGGCTGAAACACGGCGGTGTACCCATTCACCTTAAGGCATTTGGTTGCATCTCAGTGGTTTGACAGCCATGTTTCGAGGGGAAACAACTTTTACAGAATGGAGATTACTTCCCTGGTAGGTAGAACTATTCTAATAAGGCGAATTGTCTAAAAAGAAAGAATTTACTCTTTCTCATAACAGCAGGACCTATGTGAAGACAGGCAAAGACTGTCATGTCAAATTTATTTGTCTTGGCTGTATATTCACTCACTTTCAGGGAAAACAACTCTGTAGTTTTTATTTTTGGCTTCCTTCTTTATGGGGTGCAACTCTTACAAGAAAGAATTTGCTCCTCTTGGAGCAAATTCATTCTTTTAAGAGTAGATCCCATATTTGGAAGGGTTACATCATCCATGGAAACCTACAGGAAGTCATGAAAGTTGTTCCCCTTGGTAAGAACGACAGAAAAAAAAATCATGGCGATATACACATATACACCTTAAATGGCAAGTACAAAAGCCTAATGACTACATAAAGACATCCTAGTTGTTCCTTTTTACCCACATGCGTTACATGTGCTGCCGTTTATTCTACTGAAGTTTTCCAGTGATATAACAAGAGAAGAACTATCTTGGATAATCTCCGCTTCTGCTATATCTGTTTGCATCCTGCTGAATTCCATGTGCGACTTTCTATGTCAACAGTGTACCGCATACTGCCTGCTTCAAAAGCATAGCTGCTCCAAAACAAGAGCACGGGCTTATATTGGCGGTTTACGACGACATATTTTGAGCACAGCTCACAGGTTAATGGTGTCTTCTTAAATTGCGGACAGAGCACCCGTTATCTCCTTGCAATTCTTTCACAAATTTCTTCATTTTATTCAGTCAAATGCACTGACAAAGGCATTTACATTGTTTTCGTTGAGGTAGCTTTTATGAAAGTTCTAGCAACATTGTCCCATTGATATAACTTTGGGATGAAAAGGGCAGACTATTCCAGAGAAACAACTGTATAATACCCGTCGTCTTTTTCAGAAGTTCATTTGTTCATAGGATGTGATCTAGAGTAAAATAAATACAAAACTTGCGTTTATTACATCAACATATCCGGCATAGATTCTATGTCCATGTTATCTAAAATAAAATAAAATTCCACTGCTGACAGATAATCTGTTCAAATCTAACATGTGAATATATGTCCTCCTAAATACTAAAGCTGCTTAACGTGAATGAATGCACCACCATTTTTTGCCATTTTTGCAAAGAAGAACACTGTTCTTTCCCTCTTGGGGAAGCCGGGCCGCGTAGCGCAATCGGTAGGGCACCTGACTCATAAGTCAGAGGTCCTGGGTTCGAAACCTGGTCTGGCCACATACTTTCGTTTCTCCTTCCGCTGATTCAAGAAGGGCAGTGGTCAGTTACTGGCGAAAGTATGTGCACTTAGTACTGGTTAACCGCTTAGGAGATCTAAGCCTGCCCAGGAATAGTGTGGTTAGGTTAACTGACCGTCCCGACATGACATTAGCTGTTTACCGTGGACGTTAAGCATAAAATCAACCAACCAACCAACCCTCTTGGGGACCACGAAGATCTCTACTCTTACATGAAAGAATCTGCTCCTAGAGCACCAACTTCTTGGCTTTAAGAGTTGACCCCATTAGGAAGGGAGGCAAAAACGAAAATACCCAACAGGCACATGACGTTGAAATGACGTCGTACTGACGCCAACGCCACGTAATGACGTCGCATTGACGTCAGTGCGACGTTATTTCGACGTCATGTGCCCGCTGGGTAGCAGGAGATAAAATGAAAATACCAGAGTTGCTTCTAAAATGCATTCAGTCACCTTAATCTGTTCAAATGTCTTTAGACGGGTATGTTGTTTTCTTTTACTTTAGCAAGTTTTTCATTGTTTCATATATAGCATGTAGATGCATTGATACCCAACGGGCACACATCGTCAAAATGACGTCATATTGACGTCGCTGCAATGTGATGACGTCACATCGACGTCATTACGACGTACTCTTAACGTCATGTACCTGCTGGTTAATTACTGAGGTCATACTGGTGAGTTTAGAGAGCTTCAACGCATATTGAAGTGACACTTGCTAGTCTGAGCTAAATCAAAATTATGGGCGAGGATTTAGCTGCAAAATATTGTTTCAAATCTCCGGTATAGTCTAACTGTTAACCGTTGTGCTGCAGTTTCTCTTTGCTTGACAAATAAGAGTCGCGACATGAGAAATCCAACAAAGTGGCATGTGCGCCAAGCGTAGACTCAGATCAGCCTGGGCATTCGCCCAGTCTGATCAGAGTCTTCACTTTGTAGTTAAAGGGTAGCTAAGGGTCTAAGCTTCCTCCATGCCGGCAGCAAAGACTCTGGTCAAACTGGGCGGATGCAATAGAGTCTTCGCTGGGCGCACATGCCACTGTTGGTTTTGTCGTGTCGCTCAATTATCTGGAAATTTGCTGTTCCATTACGTCATTATAGGTCTCACACTTAATCTTTTTTGTAAGTGTTTCGGATGGGTTTTGCATAGAGATTTTGGCCTTTGGTGAATACTTTTATTATTCATATTATTCATATTTTCTCTGCCCCTTGTCATGTTTTAGAAATGAATCTGCTGCTAAAATAGAGTCTATAAAGCCTCATAAATACACGGCATAACCATACAGGGCCCATTTGTTCAAATCTCGTTAGCTTAATATGGAGTTTTCAGTCAGTGATTCGCCAAGTCTCCAAGTACACATAAAATCAGGTGCGCAAAATCTTCTCTCGCATTTTTCAGAAAAAAATGAAAGTATTTTCGCTTATAAAAAGTGAAAATATAACGTCTCAATAACTAACGACGTTGACGTCATAAGTTTAGAACAAATGGGCCTTGATATATATATTTCTTCTTTCAGAACCCTTAGACACTGATCGGAATTAAAATGCACATCTATTTGTGCAAGGATATTATTCAAGACTTGTTAATTGCCAGATTAACGTCACCTCTTTCCTTTGACAAAGGTTTTTTGCTTTTTTGTTTATTTCATTGTGTTTACTGATGTTTATTTTATCAAATAACCTTTGATCTTCTTTCTGGGAGTGACACACAGGAAGAAACTGATCGAAAAATTCATAGAAAAATATGAGTGCCACTGAAAAAGCTGCCCTTACATATAAATTGTACAGAAGTGATTGCCATGTGCACACCGGTCTGGCATTCAACACAGGCAACGAAGACAACGTACATGCCATCTAAAATTTCCGACCGTAAAACTCGACTTTTTTTCACATGCTACCTATTTTTTTTTGAAATTATCATTCTTACGGACCCGACAGTTTTTTTACCCTTCTTAGTCAGTTTTTGAATAAATTCCGTCTGGTAAAAAAACAGTGCAAAATAGTTTCTTCACCAATTCGTTGTCATGGTTGTTGTACAACGACCATGACAACGAATTGGTGAAGAAACGTATTTTTTGCACTGTATTTATACTTGGCTGCATTCGCAAAAAAAGCTGGTCTTACTTTGATCGGATCCGTAAAACGATAATTTGAATCCAGTAGTACATCCAAGAAATCGAGTTTTATGGTCAGAAAATTTCATTAGCATGGACGTTGCCTTCGTTGCCTGTGCTGAATGTGATGTGGGACCAGGCGCTTGATGTTTGTTCTTATAGACGAAATAGCTCACTCAAATGCTTACCTGAACAAATTTGGCCAGATTCTGAATCCTCTGATTTTGCCATTTCTTTTAGACAAAATAAATTAAGCTTCCAACTATGGTTTGAGGGCTGGATTTGGATTTTGATTGTTTCAGTTCCTGGTCTTTGCATACTTTTTACTTTTAGCTTAAATAAGAATGACTTATCATGTTTTCTTTCTCGCCGAGTGTAAGATAATAGCTGCCTTAGAATATAAAGCTTTGGAATCGAATCACATTAACGATACTTAGGGTCATTTTGTCATTTATTAACATAGGGACTTTCTTTGTTTCTTTGTTCGTTTGTTTGTTTCTTTTTTGCTTTCTCATATCTCCATGCAACAAAGCATTCAGACACTCTTACTACTATTGTATGTCAGTAGTTTGACGATTTACTCTTCTACTCGTTTCAGGGCGAAACTTTTGATGCTGATATCTGTTTTGCTCACCTTCTGTAGCTACCCACTTAACTTTCTTCCTACATTGTTTTTGCTACAGTGGTTTGGTAACCTTACCTCTAATTGTGACCTTCTTTGCGTCTTGCTTTCTTTCTTTTTCTTATTTCTTTTGATTTCTTGTGTGAATTCGGTTGGGTCATTTCGGGATATCAGGGAGAGGTTGATTCGTGCAAACAGAAGGATCCCCATCTAGTTACCACCGATTTTTTTTACAAGATCAAGTGTCTTTAGCACGCCTGGTAAACGCAAAATCCAAATTGCCAGATGGAAATTAGAAACAAATGGATAGCCAGAAACCGACTCATAAATATGTAAAGATAATTTGTGCACAATTCTTTATTTGCAGCAAAAGAAGTTTGAAGTGCGGTTTCGGTTTGGTCCCTGTCAGTGTAGGGACAACTCTGCCAGCTCATATTTTACAAAGCTGGAACTTCGTACTAATATTATTGAAGTGCATACTAGTCGAAAATCATTGTTATATTTTGGCTACCTGTTTGCAAAAGCTGTCAACTTTAATATCCAAATGCATTGGAATTGCGCATTTACCGGACATGTATTTTCTTGCTTGGCGTTTAAGCTTTGTACTTGTGACCCTTCTTGAATAGTTCACTAAAATTTCGCTGTATTGTGGTTGTCACTCAGTATAGGATCAGCAAATTTTATAGATGAACTTACGAACTGTTCAAATATTATTCCAGTGTTTTTTTTCTCTTTTCGTCCATCTCTATTAGACCTATTACAGATCTGTTACAGCTTTTGAGATTTCCATTTTAGCTGACCCAGACGAAGTCTCGCTACAGCTATTATGATCCCTCTTTGTCTTTGTCTATCTTTCTTGTCCGCCCCTTAACATTTTGTTTAAACGACTTCTTTTCATGGAAGTCTGAATGAATTTTGACTAAACTTGGCTTTGGCGTATCAGGCTAATGATGGCAGGCACATGCAGAGCATGGGGGCATCGCCCTTGTCTTACTAATTTCTTGTTTGTGTGAAACAGAAATCATCTTAGAATTATTACTTGCCTTCTTAGCTGCTTAACTTTAGCTTTACTACATGAGAAAACACCGTTACTTTTACATGTATACTTGTATGATATATTATGGATTTTACACAAATATGCTTGAACTGGATTATGCTTGCCATGGCCAGCATATGTTGCAGAATGATCTGAATACGTAATACAGTAAATAATATGCACGCCTATGATACATTTTATGAGTCCAGGATAACTAGTCACAAGTTCAGTTGGATTTAACATCCAGATTTGAAAGTATTTGAAATTGATTTTGGCTTCATTACTGCTTAATATCTACGAGCATCTGTTGGTTTCCTTATCAGAACTGCCGTCCCAAACGGCATTACGGGTCTAATAAAGAATCACAGCATAGATTGTACAGAGAAACGATATGATCTCAGAACTATTATAACACATCCCGTCCTCGTAGGAAAGAAATAATCAAGATAAGCTAAGAGGCATAAGAATACCATAAGTTTTATTAAACATATTATTTGTCCCAATGCCAAGTTCTATCTGCAAGACGATTATAACGAGTATTATTAAAGTATACGTATTATATATATTTGCTGACAATCTTTCTGTTGGAAATAATTCAATAATTGTTTAATTTGATTAAAAAAATGTTTTGATTTGATATGTTTCGGCTCATTTTTTTCAAAATAAAATACTCCTCATGTCAGCTGTGTAAATTTCCTTGTTGACCGTCGTCTTTCATTTGAAAAATCTTGTAGCTAGTTAAAGTGAATTCATACACCGCTGACAGAAATCACTTTGAGTTTGATGTGTTTGTCTCCCTTCTAATACTAGGCTGGAAATAATTTGCTGCCCTATTTAGGGAAAGCCCCTGAGACCGTCACTGTGAAAAGGGAGACAAGACAATTTAGCTTTAAGTGCTGTCTGTTTGCAGGGTATTCATGACAACTTAAACTATCGCTCCGGATATCTTATGAAATGCACAATTTATGACATTTTACTCTTAACCTTCGAAGGTTTTGCCAACTATTCTTTGGCTTAAACATGCTTTGAATAACAAGTCTGTCTCTGATATATGGATCGTGACCCCTTCAACTTATATTTCATATATTAAGCAAGATGCTGCTTTGTTATTATGCCCTCATAACTTTACGTTCTCCAAACATCCTTGTTTTCCTGACACTGTGAACAAAATGACTCTGTAAGATGTGTATCATTCTGTCCATAACCGGTTACTTTTAACAGGATCTATGCTAATTTTCACTTTGTTCTAAATATAGCATTTTCACTGAGAATAATTCAACAAACCAATAAGAGCGACACCTTTTTCCATCGATTCACTATTATGACTATTCAATCATGGAAGATGTTCGCTAGCAGGCATGCAGCGCTGAAACAACTTTATTTAAGGTTGAATCGAACTGATATGTTTCAGCAGTGCGTGGCTCACGAGCAGTAATCATTGTACCCATGTAATTGGTACCCACTGAGGTCTGGTTTCCAGCTGATCTATGATCGCCAATAGTTCTTTTGATGCCTCTACAACATTGTCATTTATGATTATAGCGTCAAATAAGTGCCCGTATTTTTCTTCTATTCTTGCGCCAATACTTAACATGTCGGTTAAATCTTCTTCCTAGAAAACAACAAATATATGTATCATAGAGTCATCCATGGTCAGTATAAAAAGGGCCCTTTTTACTTTCGTGTATTCTTTGCTTCCAAAGAGTCTTACTATTGAGAACTTATTTAGACAGGTGACCTTTTGATACAGGTCATTTGCATGGACCTGTTCGGATTAAAGGACATTGAATAAGTGGCTGCTAAAAGGACAGGTATTGATTATCACATATTCAGCTTTGACTGTAGCTTTATTGCCGTAAACATGTATGTTACTTTCACGATAACAGTTCTGAGAAATGTTTTCGAAGTATTTTAGTTGCCAATTATCGTCTCTTCTATGAAAAATATTTGGGTTTTAAATCGAACTGAGATAGCTGTTCTTTGCCATTGTGGAAGTTCGTGGGTAAAGTAACTTCATTTCTATTTGGCTCATGCAGAACACTTTCAGTGTCAGCTTATTCATCACACCTTGCCAGCAATTGTGTATGTGGATTGGCTGACAGTTGCTATTATGTAAACAGTATATTAACAGACGACTGATCATAAACTATCAAAATATTTTTAATTAATGAAACTTATATGGAAATTGAAAATAAACAGAAAGATTTATATCCGGCAAAGCTACAAATAATAATTAAATAGGCAATTAAATGAAGTAAACCCACTGTAGAATATTAGCATGATTGGCAGGTTTGCAGCAAGTAGTCAGAATATCCAAAGACAAAGTGCAGACTTGAGACTTACCGTAAACAATCTAGTGTTCCCCCCTTCTAAAGTCTTCATTGCCCTACTGCTTCTTCTTGTGGCACGAAGAACTTCTAATGGAGGAGGTCTAATGTAGATGATGAATGGTTTGATTTCAACAGATCGTAGAAATTTGATTGCCTGAAATAAGTCAGCTAATGGGTATGCTGGGAAATGTGCAAGAAAAAAAAGAAAGATATATAAAATTCTGCAAATTAATGGATGCGTATGAAGCCTGTACGTTGTGTTATGTAAATTTTAGTTTAAACATATTTTATTCATAATTTCACTGACTTGAAACATAAAATATACACAAAAAGAGTTAATGGAATTAGAATGAAAGCAAAATGCTTATAGGATTCATTTCCCTGTATGTAAGTTTTCTATTCTCCATCTGTAGGATGTAATAAAAAGTTTATTTTAACATAATATTTAATTGCACTAGAGCATAAGGGGCTTTGCATCGCACAAAGTTTGAGAAGACAATACAATATACTTGAAATTGAAAAAAAAAATAGTTCATACTTGAGTATGAGGTGATAATAAACAAATCTTCCCTGAGGATATCACAGATCTAATTGAGGCAAAGCTTGTTCCGTACAGATTACCCCGGAACTCTCCAAATTCAACAAATCTGTAAATAAAATAAAAAAGGTATACATATAAAGTATGTGGAAGCATTGCAGTCATAATTTTACAAACATTAAGTCTTATCATTTATTTTTGAACCAGTCTGAGACCAAGCTGTTGGGAAAAAAGATTACTTAGGATAAAATTTGAAAATACGTCGGTGATACAAAATCAACCGACAGATATATAAAGTATAGTCACTATCTGGATTCCAGTTAACAACCTGTATAACGTAAATGTAGTTACATTGCATAACGTTAGTGGTTTCTTTTTTCTGGGTACATTTTCAACTGGTTTTGTCCAAAACTTTAAAAAGGTTTTAAAATTTGAACTGTATGCACGTGTGAAAGACTTGGTTTAATGTTTCTATCTGTCTGTTTTCTGAGATATCTTTGATTTTAGTCTATTTAGTTCAAATATGCAAATTAACATACATTTTTTTCCGCGGCTCGTATGTAAAATTTAATTGTGCTGCAGACATGAAGTGACATACCTATGATTGATTATACCTCTTTCCATTTCTTCCCGTGGAACAAAATGATAATCTCTCCCGTCTTGCTCGTGCGGTTTTCTTGCTCTACTTGTATCTAAATAAAAAAGAAGTTATTAAAGAGGTAATAAAATTCAGATTAATTTGATGACTCGTTGCATAATTTTACATAAGCATGTAGGCATGGACTCCTAAGATTTATGAACAGGAAACGAAATAAAAAAGTTTTGCTGGGTGCTAGTTGTTTTTGAATATGTTACTTGTATTTTTGTTTATGTTCCAACCTGACATAATTATGTTACAACCAAAATTTAGGAATGTTAGTTGACTGTATGCGAGTTTCGCTTAAATATTGATGCTTACTACTCGCGAGCACCTGATCACACCTCTGTTTTTGGATCCATTTCTGTATATCTAGACTATTTCAGAACTGTCAATGTTTAAATGACATATGAGTTTGGTACTTAGACCATTTTCACTTAAATGATTATGACTTTTTCTTGGCATGTTACAAGAGAGCAAAGTATTGATCATTAGTACATGTAAGTGTTATAAGATAGCCTTACTTCAGCATTTATTTCATATCTGTTTATAAAATCAGTTAGGACAGTTATCAGAAATTTAACTAGGGCATTTTATTAAATTCTTAATACGCTAAAGTTTCAGAAAGTATATTTCATATTTCATTTTCTTAAAGAGAAAATTTCATCATAAATTTACAAAGCTATATAAAAAAAACTGTCAGCAAGTAATCGAGAATTTAGAAACTCTAAGTCAGCCACTGATACAACGCAACATTATTATCAAAAGTACTAACGTCTCTACAGCAAACTAAATCTTTATGCGACTATAACAGCATGTATAGTAAAGAGTGCCAAAGGCCTTAACTATGGCATGTCATCATGAAGATGACGATGCCGGAATTTTAAATTTAACTTTTAGCCATCTGCAACTTATATAAGCAAACCTTAAGTTTAAATAAATGACACAGACATACAAAATATACTTACATGGAACGACTTCTTCGAATCTATTCGGGGCATATGCCATGAGACGTCGCTTTAGTTCATTTCTTCCTACTGCAGGAGGACCTTCAAAAACACAGTCAGTCATTAAAATATTTTTTTTCATTGACTCATTGACTTCGACAGTTCAGTTCCTTTTAGTTCATAATTAACCATTTCTGCCTCATATATAGGAAGACTCAGAAACGAAATGATAGTAATAAAAGGAAAAACACAAGGCCGCCATGGCACAAGTACAGCTGCAGGTTGCATGGTGTCAGAGTGCAAACAAATGGTGTCCAAAACTCCAGTACAAAATACATATGACATTGTTAAACAAAAGATTTCAATCAACTGGACTTTATGTAGCTCTTATTCAAAGAGGTTACTCAGCTTCCTTCTTTAGACTCTCTGAAACAAGTTCATTACATTGAAACTGCTGTACAAATAAATCGAAAAACTTTGTTTGAAAATTTTCACAGAAATTTTTATGATTGCTATAGGTATACGTGGGTGAGTGAGTGAGTGAACTTATGTTTAACGTCCTACTAACAACGAGGTCATATGGAGACGGGACCTCGATTTAAAGTCTCATCCGAAAGACTGGAGAAGCTTTAGGTATACGGATGAACACTATAGTACTTACACGAATGGCGATTTATAAAAATAAAAAAAAAACGAATGCTTAGTTCACCTGCTCGTTAAGCCAAAACTGTGAACAGCCTTGCCTGCAACAACAAACATGCGGTTACAGAACTTTTGGAGAAGGTTTTAGATGCTCTGTAAGGTGGATGGGTATTTCGACTATTTTTTGCAGAAGGGAACGGCCTTTGTGACTTCCTGTTAGCTTCCCCGGACTATGAAACCCTTGCAAAATAAGAGTCTTCCCTTAAAGAAAGAATTTACCCCTTTATGAAGAAATTCTTTCCTTGAAAACTCCATTCTGAAGGGAGGCAAAAATGAAATTACAGACTTGCCTCCCTTGAAAGAGTACCCATTCACCTTAATATATAGATGATATTAATGAATTTTATTACCTATAAGAACTACTGGACGGAATCGACCTAGTATAGGCTGAAATAGTTCCACCTCCTCATATGTCGGTATATCATCCATATCGTACTCTGCCAGAAAGATGTTATATAGATACAGCATTGCCATTCAGTTTAAAAGTTTTGTATTATTAGCATGTTGTATTCTGGTAGAAAGCTGTTTAATATAACTATGTAAGCAATTTCCTAATGTCATAATTTACCAGAAGACTGACTAATTTTATCATAACGTATTATAGAAAGCTGTCTGATTTTTATATTTAAGCCCCGTTCTCACTGTCACGGTGCTGGTCCCGGTATCGCCCGGTGAAGAAAAGCCGGTATACCGTGATGATCCGGGACGTTTTTCCTAAAAAAATAAATAAATTGCGTTTTCACATTACCAACGTTCCCACGTTGTATCCCCGGTCTAAAATTTGTACATACCGGAACATAATACCATATGTCACCGCAGCCTCACCGTCTTTAACCGTGGTGGAGCCGGGATCATCTCGCACGAACCGCGTTAAACCGGATCAGACGCTAATAAAACGGGAATCTACCGGCCCTAACCATTTTCCTGGTACAAACGGGGCTTCACCGGCTTATAAATCGGCTCATAGCGTTCCAATCCCTGCCTCCACCGGTACGAAACGGGGTTGTACCGTTGTTCACCTGAGCCATACCGACCGAAAGTCGGGGTTCAACATCACGCCGGAATGCTACGGTTTATCATAGTAGAGGGAAGGTAGAGGCCCGTACCTGCCCCGAAATCCCAGGATTAAGCCGGTTCTTGACACTTTTATGGTGACTCCCGGTTGTATCAAACATTTTAAAACAACCGGGACTGTTAGCCGAATCAACAGGGCTCATTCCGGATCGTCCAGGATATTCACTGTGCCACCAGGGTTAATCTCCCGGTTCGACAGGGCTTCCGCCGGATCACTTACCGGGACTTACCGGAGATGCCAAACCGGGACAGTGAGAACGGGGCTTTAGGAAGAAAAATGTCTTAAATAGCTGTAATGTATTATAGAAGACAGATGCCTTCTTTCTTATGCAACATCATATCTGTTACAAAGATGAGATGATGTTTAAATTATACACCGCCAGAAAGATGCTTTTCACCTTCGCACGCTATAATTTTCTCAGCTGCACAACAAATAAAATCACATTATCTTATACAATATCATATTTCAGATAATAAGACGGCCAATTTATATTTTAAAAAGATACCATGATAAAATGCGGCCAAAGGAATATGAAAAAGTAAGAGAAAGGATAGGGCAAAGCAAAGCAAACAATAAAAAACTTCTTAATTAACAAATAGTTGGAATAGTCACAGAGCTCTAGATAAGAGGGGTATTCGATGATAATTGAGGGATAATTTTCTTTATTTCTCATTGGAACCATATGTTGTGACCCCTCATCTGAACCGTCTCGTCAAGACGGTTCAGATGAGGGGTCACAACAAAGGTTTTTATCCAGAATTAACAAAAATTATCCCTAATTATCACCAAATACTCCTTCTTATCTAGGGCTCTGTAGTCAATACTTGAGAAAACAACTGTTCCATTCCATGGCGGAAGCTTCTGATGTGGATCCCGTTTGCTGTTTTTCAAGCATTGTTCTTACCAGTAAAGCTGTCCACTTTGCTTCCTTTCTTGTTTTGTGGTGTGGTGTGTGGGGAAACATTTATAAAATGGATTTTTTTTAGTATTTTGTGTAGCTTTAGTTTTTTGTTTTATCGATCTACAGTTCCTCTGTATTAAACAGAGTGTGTCTGTTGTCGGGGATGCGCTGTTCCGTTTTGCGTTCTCCTTTCATCAGTCAGTGTGTGTGTGTGTGTGTGTGTGTGTGTTGGGGGGAGGGGGGGGTTGAGCTTTGTAACTGCGATCTTTCCTGGATATCGGCATGGAAATGTTTTCATGTTATATATAAGATACTCGGCTTAAGCTGTGTCAGCTAAATGCAAAGTCAAGTTATTTTATGCCATTGGTGTAGAATTCCAGAGACTTACATCACGTAGATTTTCCTACAGTCAAATAAACGTACGGCTAAATGCATTTAGAGGCTCAAATCAGCCTTTTGCTTGTTTCTTCATATCGCTATCAAGCCTATGTGTAAGGTGTGTAGTGAAATTTTGAAATGTTGTAGAAGTGACAAATTATCAATAGACCGCTAGTACGGCAGATAGGCAGCCTTTGAGAAGGTGCTACTGGTAAGGTTCTGCAAACATCTCGAGTTATATATCAGATTAATTGTTAAAATCTCTAGTTTACAAAATCGGCTGATGACACCTCTGATTCTGAGTACTAAGCGAGTTATCTCCCCTTGAATTACCCCACCCATTTAATTGGGTAAATTGATACTTAAATGAAAAAGAGTAAAAAAATCATTTCTAAGATGGTACTTTGTACGATTTTTCATTTGTATTCAGTTTGTAGCTTATTTACCGTATATGCGGTACTTATTATTTACTTTAGTTTTTATTTTGTGGCGTTGTGATATCGCGTTTACGTTGAAATTTGTTTTAGAAATAATTTTTTAAATTTCAGGTTTACAATTTTTAATGTTGACTCCATCAGTCGAGATTTTGTAACAATATTTGCAATAAAATAGCAAGTCTAGAACCGGTGCTTTATGTATAGATCATCAGAACTCAAGATTTCAGTACAGAGACAAAGACACTCTGAGAAACATGAGTAAATACCCCACCCATCTAAATATGCATTGCAAAACTGAAAATCTTTCAGGCACTTGCGGTTCAAAAAAGTAAGGTTAGGTCATATTGTAACATAATATACGTGACATTATAGGGCTGCACCTCTATGCTAGTGCAAATGAAATTACTCCTAGCAATCCTTCACGCCTCAGTGAACAAGGATTAATTTACTTGAAACAGTATTATACAGACAGTACTTCTACAAATCTACTTACACACAGGACATGTTCACAATATTTTATCACATACTATTTTTTCGCAACACTTCTAACTAGCAATGGAAATGCAAAATATATCTCCAGATGTTGTAAATAAGTGATTGTTTACCTTATAACTTATTTATTTGTTATTTACATTTCAAGTGACCATACTATATGCAACACTTTGTTACTTTGTTATTTTTCTTTGCAAACGTATACATATTCATTGATGTTTTGATGAACTACTGGCATAGTTTTGACATTTTCAAGATTCAAGACATTGCAAAAGAACAGTTTGTCTTAAAACAGAATAAAAAGAAAAATTACCCACTCACTAAAATGCATTAGAACCCGTATCCTAGTTATAACAGCCGCTAAATAAATGTAGGCCAGACCAGTAGGATGTTGCCCGGCCACCCGACGAAGTTGTGTAGACCTTATTTTTCTAAGTGTCCTGTATATGCAGAATATTTGCCTCTTTCTTGCTGCCTACTTAGTGGGGTGATTGAGAGTTCAGACTGTTAAATACGTTACCAATAGAAAGTTTACAAAAATTATTATGTTTTTAAATAAAAATGAAAGTCAGTAATCTATGTATAAATCGATTTAAATTATTTATTTTCATATTAAGTGATATAAAAAACATTTTTAAATTCTAAACTTTTATTATCATGGCTTAATTTTTCTACAGTTTATAAAGCTGTAATCTATGTTACCATTAGATACGAATTTCAGACAAATAAAACTATACAAGACAAAAATTAAAACTGATAAATTGCATTAGTATTAGTATATTACTATTTAGGTCTAGAGGCTAGCTTTATAGTGGAAAAAAGTGGTTTCATTAAATTTTGTAGTTTACCATACAGAAACTGTTTAATACGTGTAATATAATTTTTAATGCAATATTCAAAAACATAATAATGATTTGAAATGGCGCTTACATGTTGAGATTAAAAAAATTCTCAAAGTATGGCACTCTAAGAGTATCTTACGGAATTGATATTAATCAAATTGATGTGACTAATGTAAATAGTAACATGTAGCTTATGAGACTGTGATTTATGTTATTATAGAGAACAAGATTTACACCACATAAAACAATAACTAACAAGTCAGAATTGGAAAATAAAATACACTTTCAACCCTTTTAGGGTATAATTCTAGCACAGCTTTTATAAAGAAAAGGTAGGTGTGATTTATCTTGTGAAGACTACGAGACAAAAACTTTTCAGAGTTGTTGCATGAATTCTAATGCAGTTTCGTAGTCACCTTAATGTGTGAAATAATTTTGACACATAAATAGGGAAATATGTTAAAATAATGACAAAAAACATGAAACAGAAAACAAATTACTCAGGTGTATCTAGTTTGCTCACTAAAGCTGAGATTATTCAGATTTATGTAGTTTGCTCACTAAAGCTGTATATGCGCCCGGGATTTTTTTCACTGTTACATTTATAGAAAAATAGTATCATTTGATAACCATACAACCTAAATGTAAATGATAATATTTTTCTCTAGCCTTTTTAAAATGTAGAATAAACTGGAGATAATGACAAGATTATGACATCAACACTTTTAAAATGTGTTTCACGCATTAAATATTTATGAGCATGCCGTGAGTTACTTTTCTTGTTTCGTCTTGTAATATTAAATCTATACACTCAAGTCATGAAACTGAAAACTGCCTGGCGACAGTTTTAAGTAACTGATGTGCATTTGACTCAAAAATGGCATTGGTGTAATTCAGAGTTCAAACACGACAGTAACACATTATATATGTATCAGTCCTACAATAGTTGATGTAATATACGTTAAGCGAGACTAGTATAGGGGAGAGTATGTGGTAACACATTCTGAAAATGATTATCCGGATTGCTCATAAAAACTGGGAGGCAGTTCTAATGTACATTCACAGTATATCATTTTATGGAGAATTGCGCGCGCGCGCGAGAGAGAGAGAGAGAGAGAGAGAGAGAGAGAGAGAGAGAGAGAGAGAGAGAGAGAGAGAGCAAAATCCAAAATTATCCGTAAATTAGCTTCTACCCCTTCATCCATATATTAATAGTGTACACACACTTTAAAAGTCCTCTGATCAGTAACTCCTTGTGAGACAGTGGTACAGTTTCAGACTACTCCAAGTCCTCTAGGCAACCATTTAATATTACTTTCTTTATAATATAGTTCCACCATAGAATGCTAAAAGACCACTTTAGCATTAGCAGTTTCTGTAGCGCAAAATACCATTTTGGATGTATTTCATTGTTACTCATATTTGGTAACGTATATGACAGTGCAAAGTTTTGCAAGTTTGATAGCATTTGTTTTTATTTAACGATATATAAATGCATTAGTGTTCTTCGTTGATTGTACTTACATGCTCATTCTAATCAGATTAAGTAGTTTGTCCATTCTTGGTAACGTAGACAACAGTACGGTTTCTAACGCTTCAGAAGATAATATTGATTTAATTCAGAGGCTTTCAAGCATATTTTCTACAACACTAAGATCTATGTCTGTTATTGTGTTTATTTGGCTGAGAATATGCAAATGTCATTAAAATGATACGGTCACGTATATAACGTGGGAGAAACAGCCAAACTGCCCGATACTCAGACAGCAGAAAGTAGGGAAATACTTTGTAGACGTTGGGCTTTCAGAAAAAAGAACATGTTGAAAAAGTATCTCATAAAAGGAGAGAGAGATATTGGAGCTTAAAAATCTACTAGCTTTTATTAATGTATCATTCGATCAATTTCAACTGACAGATGGGCGGACAGACGAACAAATGGATGAACTGACAAGGACAGACGGCCCGAAGACAATCTTAAAGTACCGAATTGGACTGAAAATGACACCAGAGTTTGCAACTACAATGCATGTATAATCAGCGGCTAGTGTTGACCACTGTTATGCTTGTCATTTTTGAGAAGTTGACTACCAAAACAGTGGTGAACACATGCTATTGACAAACCGACGTACGGACGGATGGAAAAATAAATATATAGAGCACATATTATCTAAATGAGTGCGAGTTAATAGAAGTTACACATATATACTGTTTTCAAAGCATTTAGCCCATTTAGCTGGTCTTAAAGTAGTAATTTAAGTAGATTTTCATCATTTATGTACGTTTTCTATTTGACCGTGACCTTGACCTTTTGTACATGTTGAAATATATCTAGATAGTTAATTCAACAATGAAATACCTTGTAAATTAGTTTCTGCGTAAGACTTGACATATTTATTGTCATGGTAATAAAACAGACAAATTCTAATATTTATGTCGAAAATTGTCAACCTTTGGTAATCAAAGGTAATTAACAAACAGACGCACGGACAAACACTGTTCAAAAGCCATATTCGTTAATAGCTTCTATGTTTAGCTCATTCCATTTGTTTTCCGAACGTACAACTGGAAAATGACAAACACTTGTCTTTAGTTGAAATAAATGGACATTTTTGACGTACACCGACAAAAATTGTGTAATTTTGCTGTTTATGGGTACGTAAGTTTCAAGGGCCATAACTCTGTTAGTACTCAGCTGCGGCGATGTCATCAGCCGGATCCATACACTAGACATGCTAACAAACAATTTGGTATATAACACTTGATGTTTGCAGAACCTTACCAGTAAAGTCCTTAAGGAGAGCACTTTTGGGGCTCCGTCTGCTCTACTACGCTGTACATTTGCAAGTACGGGTAACTTGCAAGTTACAGATTTTTTTCTGGGTAAATTTAGCTAGATATGCAGGTGCACATTTGAAGTTGTAAGCAGATTAATGTCCGAGTAGTCAAAAATAATTTTCTAAAATAATGCAGATAACAATAAAGCCACAGCAGAAGTAAATGCAAGAGGTTAATTCTAATTCTAAAGAAAAAGAAGCATGATCTTATACTTCTAAACACTTATACTACTAAATACTTAAAAAAGCTTAATCGAAATAAGAATATAGCAATCGAACACTAAAGACGAAAGTAATGCTTAGGGATAAGCATATCAGGTAATATATAAGTAGAGCTACCTCTACTAAAGTGTTTCGGAGTACCTCCACTTTGTTGGGCCTGATACATAGTCTTCCGAATTCTTCTAGAACGTGGTGTCTTGGGACTTATTCGACATGGGCTTGTGTGACCTAAATATTCAAAGTATTGTTAATGTTTTCTCCGAGACTCCGAGACTAAGTCAGATCATGATATTGAGTCGGTGGTAGAAGAATAGGATATAAATATAGTTCTTGGCCCAGGTGCACAATCATTTTTTTTAACCTAACGACGACCTTAAATTCAATGTCCTTACTTAAATTTAAAGCTGCCCGTACATTAGGAAATGATTGTGAGCCTTGGCCCAGATCTAAAATGTAAAGCGAAATAGTAGATTAACAAATTTCATCAGGTTATCTTCTATGCCAGAAAACATCAAATCATGTCATAAAATTGACTTATTATTCCTGTGTCAGCGAAATGCTTTAATTAGGAAATCTTCATAATTTAAAATAAGGAACATATGGCAGTTCTGTTTTTATACTTAATTATGAACGTTCAATTAAAACGGAAATTAGGAGCTAATTACTTATGTGAAATGAAGATAGTAGTTGATACAGATATAAAACATGAAACTGTGTAAAACTTATCCAAATCACACACACACACACACACACACACACACACACACACACACACACAGAAAACAAACTATAAAAAAATAAAATATACACTAACTTTCACACACATATACCAAACGGGACAAGGGGGCTTCGGCAATACTTTATAAGGAGCTGTAAAGCCCAAAATAACCTTAATTGGAACCAGGTTATAGCAGAAAATATTCATGAAAATTTCTTACGTGATCCACGTCCGCCACAGTTTGATATATCTTCATCGCTATGAGCTCGTCTTAGCATTTCAGTTCTGTAACAATACAGAAATAAAGAACAATTTTACAATGTTTAATGGAAAACAAACCTGAAAAATGATCGTTAGATTCTATGCCACGAGTTTGAGCACTTAATCTGTATGGAAGGGGCATTGTAGCCCTCTTACTGTTCGCACCTTTGTTTTGGGGTTCGTGACTGCCAATTTAAATATACTCAAGGACAAACGTTCTGCACGGATGTTAATTTAACATCAGTGGTTTCTGTAACTCACCCATTTATGTCTCTGTAAACACCTGACAAAACTGAGGACAGAAGTGTCGGGGTAGAAAATGTTTCTGACTGACTAGTTGTACTGGCTCTTAACAAATCATATTGAAAATCATCCTAAATTAGGCTCTTTAAAAGACATTATACTGAGACGGGAAAAAATCGAAGATCAGCTTCTCACATTTATGATACTATACATAAGACTATAAAGAATACAAAATGACAATGTACTTCATTGCTATTGATATTCTTTTACACACTTGATATGTCACTGTTTTGCATTACCTCTATGGAAAAAGTATGCGGATGCATAACTTAGAGTAGTATATAAGTAGTGAAAAAGTGTATTTGATTTTTACATGAATGAATGCAACATTTGAGATGGAACAATTGCATGAGTTAATACATAGGTATATTTACATTTTCCGTGCAAAGCACTCTGTTAACCCATTTAAGAAAGCCAGGGGTCTTGTTGTTTACAACACTCTGATTGACTGACTGATTTGTTGCTTAACGTCCACGGTAAACAGCATAGGTCATGTCGGGACGGTCAGTTAACCTAACCACACTATTCCTGGGCAGGCTTAGACCTCCTAAGCGGTTAACCAGTACCAAGTGCACATACTTTCGCCAGTAACTGATAACTGCCCTTCTTGAATCAGTGGAAGGAGAAACGAAAGTATGTGGCCTGACCAGGTTTCGAACCCAGGACCTCTGACTTATGAGTCACGTGCCCTACCGATTGCGCTACACGGCCCGGGAATTTAACAAGACTCAATGAATACTTTGTGCCACGTGGTTGAAACTTTCGACATGATTCTAAACTTGGAACTGACCTTATATTTTGAGTGACAGTTCACTTCACTAACTAACTAACACATGGGATCTACAATATGCTATGTATAAGCCTCGCTAGCAAACATTGAGTAACTGCTCGCTACGCCTACCTGTGTGTGAAATCTTTAGCAGGGGGGTGGTAAGCAGTGACAATGCGGCTTTTCAAAACTGTAGCAAAATTCGGCCGGTAATGTTTTTAGAACGATTCTTATATATGTATATCTTATTTTGTTTATCTTTGTATTGATCACATGCATCGTTAAATTGCATAAATATAAGAGATAAACGTTATCTTTTAACTTGTACTGAAGTATAAACTACATCGGGTCACAGGCAAAGTTTACGAAAACCCCTTTTGGGTTCACTTACTTTGCTCGTGACCATATGTAGTTTATATCGGTAAACGTTAAAAAATAACATGTATTCCTTAATTAAACTAAACTCTAGTGACTGTCTAATATTTTTTTCTTTGGGTGTTTTCCCTTTTAAGCCTTAAAGGCACAGACATTACACATGAACACCTCCAAAACAATTCTACGCCTAAGCTATATCATATTGAAACCTCAAAGATCTAGCGGGCAAACAATGTAGATTCAAACGTGGCGGCTCACGAGCCGCCGCATCTGGATCTTTGCTGTTTGCAAATTCAACGATTTTCGTTTCTGACGCACTTATCTTGAACATCTACACTTATTCTATCCACACCTCTCTTGTAGCTGCCTTGCAGGTATTAACCCTGCTCTTCCGGTGATCTCCCCTTCTTTTCTTGCCTGCCACCACCAGGGGTCCTCTTGGCTGACAATGTGGAGTACATCTCCTCGACAGAATGCCAGACCAGCCTCGGGACAGGGGTTTAATGCGTCTGCGATTGGGTTGTAATCAAAGAAGGCCCTAACACGCATCTTTAACAGAGAGAAAATGCCCTAACACGCATCTTTAACAGAGAATAAAGGCACTAACACGCATCGTTAATAGAGAGAGAAAAAAGAGGCACTGTTAGATTATATTACTGGAAAATTATACTCAGGAAAGAAACACATAATTTGCAAACGGAGGAGATGCATGAGATAGGTTTCTATTAATGACTCTAAGGTTTGAACAATGTTCTTTAAAATAATAAAACGATCTAGTGCATTATATAATCTATGGTTATTACCACACTGGTATTCTCTTTAGGCCTGTATTCGGAGTACATTGACTGTTCAAATAGTATTCTTTCTGTCAGATGAGCCCAGTAGCCACGTTTTGTTAGTTGGTGATTTTTTATGATTCACCTATCAGCTATTGTGATTTTGACATTCACCAATCTTTTTTCTATGTGATTTTTGACAATCATCAACAAGTTTTTTTTACGATTCTTGACATTCACCAACACAGTCATTATGTCTGCTTGCATCCGAAGTGTTCAGATGCAAAACCGTCTAATTCTAACTTGGGGTGCACATGACGCTATGCAAAGTTTAGACTGGGACTACTTACCTTACTTTCTCTCAAGGGTACAAGCTTATTAGCACCAGAAACCAACTTGAGACTAATAGAACCTGTCATTCGTGTCTGAAACAGTTTTGAAATACAATGTTTATATGTTTTCTCTTTGCAAGTTTTTTTTAAAAAATGTTCTTTTAAAGTATTTTTTCTTTGTAATGTTCAGACCATATTGATGTGATGTAATGGATTTCAATTTGCTATGACAGTTAAAGTATGGTTTCATTTTTTATGTTCATCGTCGTAATGTATTCATTGTAATTAGAGAGAGAGAGAGAGAGAGAGAGAGAGAGAGAGAATATCCAATTCTCTATTTATCATTTAGATTTTCAAAACTCTGCCAAATTATATGATATAGTACTCCTGATGTTGTTGTATTAACGATCGTTCTGTGGCTTTATGCTAGATACAGATAATTTACCAGCATCTGGACAACTTCATCCGGGGTCTTCCCAGCAACACTTCTTCCCGCTACTTCCAAAACCTCGTCCCCAACGTGTAAAAGTCCTTAAATAAGGAATTTAGAGTGTATCAGTTTCTCGCGATAATTGAACAGGTTCCAGACTAGGAGAGGATAACATCTATTTTCCAAAGTAATTCTGAGGAATTATTATTTATGTTTATGGATGATAATCAGATTTTCATGAAACACTCGCTTACCAGAAGCTTTGAAGATAAAGATAAAGATAAAGAAGCTTTATTTAACGTCGCATATTAGAAACAGACAACATAAGCTCTGTAGAGCTTTTATTGCGACAAACAAGGTATCCTGTAACAATTTATACTTACCCGATGGCTTAACTTTATCTTCCTAGGACTACCCTTTATAGGCGAGCGTCAGCCAAGGGAGCTCCTAGTACCATTTATAACGCCTTTGGTATGGCGCGGCCGGGATTCGAACCCACGACCTCCCGGTCCCGAAGCGGACGCTCTACCACTGAGCTATCGGGGCCGGTAAGGTCAGTTCTTGTAATATTTTAGGGCGTTTTACTTCGACAAGAAAGTAAAAAAAAATCTTTCAAATAACTTCGTAACCAGCTTTTTTGCGCGGTCCGAGTTGCTTTATTACAGTGTAGTTCAGTCATAAAACAAGTTTAAGTTCCGTATAGAAGTACACTGTTATTATTGGTGTATTTTCCTTGTTTGTAGCATAGTTAATATAATGTATCTGCTATCATTGTAATTATAACCCTTATATTCTAATATCTTACCGCTCCTATCAGCAGCACCACCGTGTAAAATTCGAGCAATTTCCAGAGCTCCTGTCTCGTCGTTGTATTGTAAAGTTGCCCCCTAGAAATTTATCAACAATAATAAAGTAGAAACGACAGCAACAACAACTACAAAGAAATCGCATCATATATTTTTATACGTTATCATTCATATGAATATACAAAACAACAAATAATCATACGAGGATGATTCAGTAAGTAATGCGAACTATCTTATAACTTCTGAACTAAAAAAGTTGTAAGGCTTATATGAATTACTTTATATTATGTACTAGAATACCATGTTTAGCAAAACTATAACTTGCTTGGTAGACATACTAAAGGATTTACTTACCAGTGGTTCATTACTCTTGATAAACTGTACAACTTTGACAGTTCCTTTATCTTCTTCCTTGTAAAGGTCAGTTTCAGGGGTCAAATAGGGTCCAAAATCATGGGAGGCAATTTTGTCATGACTGTATAATAGTGCCTGAAATAAAGAAATAAAGGAACAAAACCTTTATAACGTTATGTTCTTCATTCTAACTATTGAATTGCTCTAAGCCTTATTAACTGTTTTATCTTTGAATTTGGTAAAGTGCATTTCATGTTTCGTAAACCAATGCTGAAATTTAAAACTGGATAAGAACTTGCATAAAGTTATTCAATTAAGTCCAAATAATCACCGCTTTATGATTTACGCACAACAAAATTTAAAGCTGTTTATATGTATAACTACATGTACCAATATGAACAAATATCATATGCAAATGCTGAAATTTCCAATATCGTTGCATTGATAGTGAAGAATTAACAGCCAAAAGAGCAATAAAGGAAATCAGTGAATGTTTCTTACATGTAATGAAACAATCGCAAGAAAGCAAAATTTATCCTTACTAAAGCATGGCATTCGCCAGTTAGTACATATTAAAGCACTGCTTATTTTGAAGATTTTGATTTCTGTGACTGGACCAGGAAAAAAAGGGGGACAGGAAACAATAAAAAGTGACGCATGATCAACCACTAAACTAGACAACTTAGAAGAAATATATTACCTGAAAATGTGGCTTAGACATAATCTGCAATAGTTCACATACCAAGGCATTATGACTTGAAGTACGTATGTTTCCATATACCTGCAAATACAAAGCAAGATTAGCGATAAAAGGCATATTTCCATAACTGCAAACTTATTTAAGTAGTGAATAAAAAAGAAACAATTACATAGACATTCATACAACAGGCTAAAACGGAATGACAATATGTGATGATATATTTCCATACACATTATGTAGATACGTATTCAAGATACAAAGCAATTATAGTAGAAATAAAAATTGCCACGTGTCTTTGCATTCTGATACTATTGAAATAAAACAAAGAGAAAATACATGAAAAGATGCTGGGAATCAATGGAAGAAAACTAAAGCACAATCTGAGCAGTAATCGCAATATAATGCGCATCAATCAAAGGCGTATACATATGTAATCAACAGACAGTGCCATATGTAGAAGGTACTTATTTTTTCCTAGAGTACCGTTAACATTTTCAACGAGTTTGAAGAAAACGTTGAAAATTTTTAATGTTTTTTTTTCCTCACTTGATATGATATCGATTAAATCGTTGGTGAAACCAGTTCTCTTTAGTTTAATCACAATTTTATGTAAATAAATCAATACATTTGTAATAGCACAATAGATACACAACGGGATTAGATAGCAAGCCTTGTAACTTAAAGACACCGCCTACCGGCACTACAAACAAGTTCTTTTAACTGATGTTCCTTTGAATATCAGTTAACATAATATAGGATGAATTCTATTAACTTAAACCTTAGTTTTCAAGGCACAAAGTAAAACAATGCATGTGCGTTCGAAATACAGAGTAAGAATATTCGGCTTTGTGTTCATACATCATAGAATTGCTTTCGCTCAGGGTAATCGCAATGGCTCCGTGCCGTTAAATATTGTATACGTACTTTAGCTGCAATAGCTACAACAGCTCTAGTGAGAGGTGTTGTTCGTCGACACTCCACCATATATAGCTTTCGGAATATCTGAAAAAAGTCGAGTAAAGATATTATTAATGGAATGCCCCAATTAATCAGTCCAGGAAAGGACAGAGACATTTTACGAAGGGAGGAAACCAAAATAGGCAACGGGTAAACAATTTTACACAGAAACCAAAATAAATAATGGAGTAATATTAACAAAAAGAAAGAAATCCAATCTAGATTTTGGAGAAACGTTTTTACAAAAGGGAGGAAACAATATAGGTAAAGCCAGCCAACATTTTGCATAATGATGCAACGAAATTCAATAAAAGTAACTCTGCAAGGAATGTCATTTATTGAACTATAAAAAATATTTTGCAACTGTATAAAATAGGAAGTTTGTTGGAAATCTTTTATTAGTGTTCTTTTTACATGTAAGTCATCAGATTAGGCAAAAATGAAAAGTATTGTCTGAATAATTGATAAGCCGACCTGACCGACTAGCAAACAAATACTATCAATACAAATAATTTTACTAAGTCATGGCAAGACATACTTTCATGAGAGTCTGGGTGTCCTGACCACGGAAGAATCTCCGCAGAAATCCTATATCCTCGTCTTTCGCGTCGTGGTCCGTCCTGAGGGTTGGTAATGCTGATACTATCTTATTGGCATCTACAATATAACATTAAAATAGTATCCCACTGGTCTCACAATGCTGAATCAACATTGACTTAACCTTGATTCAACGTCATGTCGTTGAATCAAGGTTGGTTCAATGTTGATTCAGCGTTGTGTGCCTGCTGGGATATTATCTATCTAACAAGGAAATACTGGAATTTCTAGGCAAAATAATGATCATCTTTAGTATGAGGGAATATCCCCAGTAGATAATATTTAGTTCCCTGTAGCTTGCCCTACATTTTTAGAGAGAACAACTGGAGACAAGAACTGTCTACTTATATGCCATTCTCGTTTAATATCCCTATGCCTTCTTCCAGTTTACTTGTTTCTCCAAAAGTTTTATCTCACATTTCTTTCTTTTTCTATTTTTCTTTCTTTTTTTCTTCTTTCTTTCATTCTTTAACGAAGCTCCATTTAAGAGTGGGTTTGGGCAATAGTTAAAGAACGATTTTTACTCACTTTTCAAAAACATACTACAAAATGCAGTGGCTACCCCTTGTTAAAGGACGATTTGAAACAAAATACCTGGATCGATGTACTGCTTGGTCTTGAGCGGAAGTGTAACGGGCATTATGGGATAGTAACTGATGCATCATGGGGGCTTTTGTCATCTACTCAATATGTCAAACATCACTGTTCTGAAAAAGAGATGAAAAATATGTCAAATGAAATCGAAACTGCACAATGCAAATTTTTCCAAAGTAGTTATCCCGTCAGACAGCGTGGAGTCTCTTTATAAAGTATTTTAGACTTAGCCTTGAACATCATGTACTTTTCGTCTATATTTTGTAGAGATCTCAGAAAAGTTGTTTTGATTTCCGATGCTGTCCATGATGATATCGCTACTCCTGACAATTTCATCGATGATGACAACTTTTGATAACCCTGTAAAATACGCAAAATGTTGACAAGATGTATTTTGATTCTTTTTTTTCCATTCGAAATATTGGTTGAAAGCATTTATTATTTAAGTTAAGCACAATCTGGAATCGAGAAAAAATACATGTACAAGGCTCGCCATTTCCTAGCAGTTCCTGCTATAAGTTTGGACTAAAACTGATTTTACTTTTAGGCGTTTCTGCTTTCTGAACAGCCTGGTCGTTCTTCATTATTGCAGACTTATCTGAATATGCAGCTATATCTTCAAGAAGGATGGGCATTTTAAATTTATTTGGAAACAAATGAACGTAAGCTGATAACTACGCTAATCAAATATCTTTCCAGAAACTGGCGACAGCTTGTCAATCCGGTAAAACTTTTCCGACGCAACAAAGCGGGATAGTGTTACGATAGACTGATAAATGTATATACAGAATAGAACATTCTTTGAGTCGTTTTAAAATGCATAGTCAACACTCTGCCAGTGGAAGTTAGTGTGTCTATTATCGAAAATATGCTGTTCTGTTTCTTCTTTTGGACTGCTTTGTGATTATCATTTTCCTTTTTTGTTTCCAGAGTATCTTCATTTATATTCTTATATTGGTATTCTTGGTGTATTTGCTGAAAACCCAAAAGTAAACCATTGGAAAGTATGTTGGTTATCTTAAGCCACACGACGTCACATGTCTTTAAATGACGTTAAAACCGAAAACCATGGCTCTCTACAATCTGATTTGACGTCGGCGACGTCATGACGTTATCGACGCTGTTACGCTGTCGGCAGGTGAATGTTTTACTGCTTCAATTTTAGCGTTTTATAAGATTTTTCATCAAGGTTTTGATTAAAACTAATGTATATATAAAGTAAGGAATTAAGTTTTCCGATGTTTATCAAAGTGTAAACTACATTGGGTCACAAGCAAAGTTTGCATAAACCCCTTCGGTGTTCATTCACTTTGCACGCGACCAAATGTAGTTTACACTTCAACTGCCCTTAGAAAAATGAAATGCATCAAGTTCCTTAAATATATGCACTACGTGGGTGGAATCACATGCACTTGTGTCCTTTCATATAGTTTCTGATTACAAATAATGTCAGACTCATTGTATCATTTTGGAAATAAGGAAAGATAAATTCTGATGGAAGATCCTCTGGAAGCAAGGAAAACATTAAAGAAACGAGACAATGAGACTCAGTTTAATTGTCTGTTCATGTGTATTAATGTAATGTTGAAACACTGCCCACGTCCTACACCCCTCCCAGCAAACCCGATTTTCAAACTGACTCAGAATGAACTCAATTATCCCAATATAATCTGCGTTATGATGATGTACGGGGAGATTTAATTCTGCTAACGTGACCTAGAAAATAGCATTCAGTTTAGATTTGTAAGACAATAAGTATCACGCCAATGGGAATTAAGCATTTGGATCACTGATTCCCTCCTGAGACAGCCGTGATTGATTTTACCGTAAACCCTCTAAAATTTTGGACACCAAAAATAATTACCGCTATTATCCTATAAAAGAAATTGGGTTTTAAAATAAAGTATTGTGGACAAAAAATGCAGATGCAATGGCAAACAGTGTAGTCCCTGATCAGACTGCTCCTTTAGGAGCAGTCAGATCTGGGACTGCGCTGTTTGTTAAGACTTCTGTCCCAATACGAAGACTTTTCACGGTATTCTGTTTGTTATAGAAATGAAAAATTAGAGGTGACACATATGTTATTGGAGAGGTTGTTGGTATTCATGGGCGGAGAATCTCTTGAGTTAGGCCTAATTATCAAACAACAAAAACCCCTGAGAAGAGATGAACTTCAAAATGGGTTAAGTAAATACAAGAAAGTTTTTTTTTCAGTTTAAATGCGGTTTAGCAACTTCAAAATTGTTCTGATTTATGGATATCCTTAATTTGATTTATGGATATCCAAATATCTTTTTTGTATCTTTTTTGATATCCATAAATCAAATAATGGGTATCCATATTTCGATTTTTGGATATCCATTTATCAATTTTTGGATATCCATTTATCAATTTTTGGATATCCATAAATAATTATCGATATCCAATATCATTTTGTTGATTTCCAAAAATGAATAATAGATATCCATAAATGGAATAAACGATTCCCCAAAAATAGATAATTGATATCCAAAAATAGGGAATAAATAGTAAAGCTGCACCCCATAGGGTTTAACCTGGGGCCCGATTTATAAACCGACTTAAGTGGTTGCTATGCTGTTGCTAGGGCTGAGTTTCTATGAAGGAGATTCAATACAACTATGAAATTTGCTCTGGAGGAACAGTCTAAATAGTTTCATAGTTGTAGTGAATCTCCTTCATAGAAATGTAGCCCTAGCAACAGCATAGCAACCATTTAAGTCGCTTTATAAATATTGCCCATGGTCTTACACACATACAAGACTCTGTCCTAAGAAATTAAACTGCTTGTCTTTGTCTCGTTTCTAGGATGATGTATGTACAGCCCATAATGGATGAGCGTAAAATCACAACTTTTTGAAAGACATATGGTTAAACCTCTCGTCTTTATTGGTCTGGGCAAATAATTACTTCGCGTATTCATGCTCATAAACTACGGAAATTCTCATGCTTGCAAAGCCGTTGAGGTTGTTGTTAAAATATAGATATAGGAGGTTTTGGGCTTGACGTCTAGGAAGATGAAGAAAACACATCCTTCCTCAGAATTATATGTTGAATTTGTTAAAAGGTCTTAAAACTGATGAAATATAACCGATTTTCATGAACTGCTATTATTCGTATCACTGTATGGGTCCATTAAATGATTGTTCTTCAGGTTTTGACCCATACTGGCAATACAGTCAAATTTTGAAAATACCACCATATTTTCGGCAAATATCAGCAATTTAGCAATACGAGCAGTCTGTCAAACTGATCACAACGCTCGAGACGCATTGCTTGGAAATCTAAGTCGGAATTCCGGTTTACAGGGACAATGACTTTTCCCTTGCACGAGCGCTTGTGCAAATTCAGTATTGCAGACGACAATTCACAGTACAAAGTGACATTATAAGTAGTATTTTCTTTTATAATCCCTCTTTGCCTGTTTTAATTTGTACCTGTCTGTTCGTTTGTCTGTCAGCTCAGAAACATGTTTAAAATCTATCCCTTCCCTCATTCCCGCCACTCATCCTCTTCCCTTTCCAGGCAGTCGCCAACAGCATTTTTGTAGCTACCTGGGGCCGTATTCATAAAACAACTTAAGTGGTTGCTATGCTGTTGCTAAGGCTAAATTTCTTTGAAGGAGATTCCCTACAACTATGAAATTTGCTCTGGAGGAACAGTCTTACAAAGACTGTTCCTCCAGACCAAATTTCATAGTTGTAGGGAATCTCCTTTATAGATATTCAGCCTTAGCAACCGCATAGCAACGACTTAAGTGGCTTTATGAATACGGCCCCTGGTTTTGTTTGATCTGAGTGGTGTTAAATTTTAAAGATATGATGCTGAAGTTTGAAAACATAGAGCTCATTGGTGAGGACTTCTGGTAAATAAGCATCTTGCAAGTTTACCAAGCAGCAGAATTCCTCTAGGGATAGCATGTTTTATTTCGCCAGCATAGACAAGTTGTACTGAAAGAGTATTATATATCATTTGAAGACCATACATATTTGCTGGATTTGACATCTGAATTCCCAAGGGTTTGAGTAAAACGATCACTTATGTTGAAGTACTAGTACAACGAAACGTCTTGATTATAGTAAATGCCCAGTATAGTAGATATAGGACATGCTCGACATAATTGCTTGTGTAACGCTATGTATATCTTCGAGTAGCCCTAAGAAGAATAGTCACAGTTTTTATGGACTGAAAATTGTCTTCACTCGCCGCAAATTTCATTGCTCTCTTTTAATCAAGTAGAGTACCTCATTGCGGGACAAAATCACATCAGAAGACCTCAAGGTAAGTTCACACATCTCCATGATTTTTTCCGCATTTTTCAACGGGGAACAGCATTCTTTGACCCTCTGTTCACTTCCTCGAACAACGAAACCCTACCAAATAAACACCGGAAAGGTGGCAATCGAAAACGCTCATGAAGTCAACGAATGCGGATCAGAAAACTATTAGAAACAGAGTTTTCGATTGCAAATTGTCGCCAATTTGCAATCGAAAACGCTGTTTCTAACGTTTTTTGATCCGCGTTAATCGATTGTTAAGACCGTTTTCGATTGCCGCCTATCCGGTGTGAAATAGATGTCTACTCTTAATGGACAAAGTTTGTCCCTAGAAGAACAAATTCTTTCCTCAAAGGATTGATACCTGTTGGGCAGGCAGGCAAATGAAATAATAGAGTTCTTTCCCTTGAAAGGTAACCATTAGCCTAAAAGTATTTTCTTTATATTCCTGACAGATGAACCTCCTCCTTAAATGGCAATAATAGTGCAATAATCTGAGCAAGACAATTACTTCCATCATAAATAGGTCCACAATCTGTTTGTTTTGCTGAGGCTAGCTCATTTGTCACCTTTTTGATGAAGAAAAAAACTTTCACTTGAACACCTGCTGTTGGAAGGCAGATCACGAATTATTAATTCACGACGGCCAAAGGCCGGAGTGAGTCGATATTCGTATCTGCCCGACAACACATGTGTTAATCAGCGATAATGCACGGAAAAAGAAATATTAATTTTTTATTCTAACATTATACAGAATCAAAATGCAAGTATATCAAAACGTTTTCTAAAGGACTTTTTTTAGAGGCGGACGTCAACAGAAGCAAATGATTATGTTCATTCGGCGTCATCAAGGTGTGAAACGTATTGACTTTAACAACGAACATTATCACAAATTTTCACATGCTGCCGCTTTTTATGCTTTCAATGGAGAAAACGTTAACGTCATGTTAGAATATCTTATATGTGGTGTTTCTGTAGTAAAGGGTGGCTCATTATTTTAGGTCAGAGTGATTTTTTTGTCTTAGATGTCATTTCTTGGCTGCAGTTTTTTTTTTATCTTTTATATTTTTATATTTTGTCTTCACTCTTTTAGATATGCTGTGAGACTCTTTTTCACACAGCGTACCTCATTTCAGGACAAAATCACGCCATAAGAACTCTGAGTGCAAATTTCTTCCCAAGACAGACCAGACTGATTTGTTCCATTTTATTATAAGGATGAAAAATTGGACATGACACATATGTTATTAAAGAGACACTTTATTAGCTCTAGATCTTGGGATAGGCAAATATCAAACGGTGAATTAGAGCATATACATCCAGCTTTATCAGATCATCTACTGTTGAACTACAATGTTAAAAACTTGGTGAGCCCTTGTTTCAGACAAGACCACTCTGATCAGATTGAATGCGGGTAACGTCTTTAGTGTATAATAGTGTATAGAGTCTGTGTTTGAATCAATGCTTCTAAAGTGCTCTTTAGAGATCGCTTTCAATTATTAAAACTGAACGTATATATAAGAAGCTGTACATTACATGTGGCATTAGACCAGTAATATACTGTAGAATAAAATGCAATGCCTGCTGCAATAAAAGCAATCAAAGTGATTAAACTGCTTTTCAAGTCTGATGTGATTTTGCGAGACACATTAATCTGTTTGTAAACTAATGCATCTCCTTATAAACTTCAAACCTAAACGTTTACTGCAAATGACCCAGTCAATGCCTTATGATAAATTCTGAAAACCTTGGAATATATTCACAGACTTTGACAGCTGATTGACCAACTGTCTGGGAAAGAGCTGTTCATTTGGTTTACCGTGCGTGTCTGTTATGAACTGTTGTCAATTTCCCTTTTGGTTTTGAGGGTGAGACTTGGGATCTGATTGTATTAGTTCCTGATTACAGCTCATCTTTTCGACAGATCATCATACATCTCTAATGTTGTCTTTCAAGCTGCAGCCCCAGAAGACTGCAGATTGAAAGATAGTTAGAATATAAGACTGTATCTTGAAAGACAGAAAGAAATAATAACATGACTTGAGCCTCTCATTTACAATGATCTGTCGAAGTTTCCAAAGGAAACTTGGGAACCAGCCTTCTCTTTGTTTTCAGCGATACATAAGTCTGAAAATATCTAATTTGAACTTTATTTTCAATTTTGAAATCTTTAGAATGTATTCATGAACCTCTGCTTGAAAGATTTCAGAAAAACATTGACATACCATATAGATAGTCTAAAATGATACTTGTGGCTATTTGTTTCAATTTAGCCTCACTGAATCCGGTCGTCCTAGTCGATGAGTTAACCATCCGGACTCATAAGTTTGCGTTCGTGGGTCCGAGGCTGACATAAGTATGTGATTCTTTTCTATCTTTGGATTCCTTCACCCTCATCAAAATGTGGTGCTCATTGCCTTATTGGGCCAAAGTGACTAAAATTAGTCTAAAAGAGTTTCTTAAAGAGCAGAGAACACATTCGAAAGCGTGAATATGGGCCATACTTCGAAGTGTCGGCTACTAAAGCCTCATCAGTGACCCTGACATAATCTAGTGACGAAAGCCAGAAAAAATACTGTAATTTTCTTACTATAGTAGGGCATACGAGTCAAAGACTGATTAGCATTAAAAATGGTTGAAATAAATAAAACGTGATGATCTAGAAAATGACTCTAGACCATCCAAAAAGTTTGATTAATATATATTTCCTCTGATCTCAAAGGACAAATATCTGCACTATGGATGATGTACGGGGAGACGCTTTACGGCCACCACACGGCATAACACCAACTGCAGTGAAGTCAAGTTAAATCTAAAAGAGTTCCTTCAAGAGCAAAGAACACAATCGAAAGAAGGAACATGGGTCATACTTCGACGATTAGGCTACTAAAGCCTCATCAGTGATCCTGACATAAGCTGGTGACGAAAGCAAGAGATAACATACTGTAGTTTCTTAATTCTGCCAAAAGCCACTCCATCCCCAACCACCCAAACATGAGCCACTCAGCTATGATCTTCTTCCGTGCAATTGTATTGTTACTGAATGATCAATATATGATTACTATCCTAAATGTCTGGAAAATTACACCATTTGCGAAGACAAGTAGTTGACCCCGTATTCTCAGACCAGTCTAGACAATCTAGTTTTATCATATGGTTATGAAATATAGAATACCTAGTCTAGCAGTTACTGTTCCAGAAAGGACAGATAAAAATGATCTGTTCCATTTCCGTTTCATTTTATACTTTCTTGATTCCGCTAGCGGCAGGTCCGTTTTCTATTACAGACATACATACCCTTTTGCAAAAATCGGGGAGAAATGGAGAGGAAATATGCAATGACAGAACCGAATAGTCGAACATCCAAATTTTCTGTCCTGGCTCAGTTATTTGTAGCACCAATCTGACAATAACAGATATACTGAAATTCCGTGTGGCATAAAATGCAGTTAAAATGATTGAAAAGCTTTTAAGTCTGTACTTAGAGAAGTTTTCACACACGAGCCAGACGCATTAATTTCAAAGAAAGAGAACAAAACCGATGGAAATAAATTTTGGAGAGGAAGTCCTTATATATAAAGACTACAGTTCTACAATTAAAATGCTTGACTTAGTAGGCGAGGTTTCGAGATACTTATTTAGCGAATTATAATGCAAATGTTTTGGAATAAACTTCCGAATGTCGACATAAACACAACTGATGTTCTTATTAATTATTGTAACAATGTAGCCGTATCTGTATGTGATCAAATAGCCTGGCAGACCTACAAAAGTACTGAGTGTGATATCAACTAAAGTATTAGGAGCATAAGGCCTTCTTGTAATGTTTGGACAAAGCAGACTGTCAGAAAATCCTGTAGATTTTACTGTAAAAAACTTGGCAGCTGGTTGCCTGGCCTAAACCTAAAAAAGAACGAGATAGTTCCGTAACGTTTTTTAAAAGATAGAAAATGACTGCATTCTGTAAAAATCTTGTTTTCCTTCCGCATTTGCTTTTTGTTTATTATTGATTATAAAGAAATTAAATGCGGATTTAAAGCAATGTTGTATACAATGCAGTCGGTTTCTTTATTAAAACTTACGGTAATCTCCCATTCTTTTTACGATAAAGGCCATGGCAGCCAGCTGTCAAGTCTTTACTGTAATATCTACGGGACATTTTTACAAAGCAGTCTTCATAAGTTCTGAAATATGTACGCCTCGCACTGACTATGTTACTTTCGACAATGTCTAATGATATTTAGAGTGCAAATAAGTATAATGCTTTTAAGACCATGAAAATGATCAAAACCTATGCGCTATTCGCAAAGTCAATAACTAACACTAATGGCAATAGACTAATATAAATTGATTATGAGAAACATTGATATGAGATCATGCTGACAAATGAGGCCTTGTCTTTTATCTTCATAGCTTATGTAAATAATGATCTGTTTTAATAGTATATGTATGATCAAATGGTGTTTCCAAGAAAAAGGCAATAACATACATGTATATGATCAGGCAGGATGTAATTGGTCTTATTTTCCAAAGCACCAATTAAATATATCAAAGCGCCATTATATGCTACATATAGAGTGAAAATCTGATGATACTGCAACTCTGATGAGACCGATAAATGTAATGTCTATCCGCCCACATTATAAGAAACACTTTGGTTATAGATGGATATTGCTTTTCAATACTAGACATTAGCCTAGGGTCACTTCCGAGCATGGACATAATGGAATCTGTTTGAAGTCCAACAGCAGAAAATAATATCATCAGGTCAGTAAGTAAGTGTTACAGCGCTGTTTCCGGATCTTTAGCACTGGAGTCAGTAATTAAATACTGATTAAAATTAAAGTAACTATTAATTATATCTGGAGATGACTATCATATGAGTACGCTTACTGTCAGATACTATAGTCAACGAATTTGTATATATATATCTTCATGTATGTAACAAATTATGAATAAAATATTAATTAAACAAATAACATTTATTAAATTTCTTTCCAAACTGTCCTAAATCTAAGACTAGCCTGTCATAGGGACATGAATCTTAGCGGACTTTAGCTTCCGTTCTTTTGGCCTTTTGTTTTGGCTTTTGCAGGTTCTCGCTGCGTCGGATATCTCTTTCCTGGTCCAATGCCCCGCCTTTCTCGGAACGCAGACGTTGAGGTGTATCGGTGAGGATGCTCACACTCGCGAGTTAATTCGATGCATCTCTTACATGATGTCTGCAGCTGCTGTGTCTCGCGGAATGTGTCAGTAAGTGTAGCTCGGAAGGGGATGTTCGTTGCTCGCCGAGACTGTCTATCAACTTTTGTTTCTAACTTTGTGGGTGTTGCAACACTGAAAAAGTTAAATACAGAAACGCGCGTCTGTCGCCCTAAGTTTGGTAAAGGTACGTTCATGTATTGACATCACTGGGCCGATATCACTGCTGGTGGATAATTCATCCCCGATGATGTCATAAACCCAAAATGTCAGTGTTTCGGTGCTGGTCCTGTTTCTTTAGCACTAAACAAAGGAAAGCCAAGGCTGTACCAGAAGGGAAAACCCCCCAGATAACTCCGATTAAACATACAATATAACAGTCTCTTCAAAATATAAGAGTTTTATGATAATAATAAACTTGCTAATACCGCTACGATTCATGCGTTTCTAGTCAGATATGCATGTTTTTACATTAGATGAAAATCGTTTGCATATAAAACTCTGTTTCGGCTTTCTCATAATCAGTTACGTGAAGAATTCAAAGTGAGCTGAATTGTTCCTTTCAGTTAGAGTAAATATTAAATAATAAGAGGCTGGAGATTGTATTATGCCGTTCAAAAAAGACAAGTAGCAATATTACAGCGAAAGTTATTGGTTTTCTGAAAGCCTAGAAATGTAATTGTTTGTGTAATACTAATATGATATTCTTTTGTGAACAAGATTAAATTCAAAACCAAGACATTAATTCCAAATGATATGCAATAGTGGCCCGAGATCTGTCCTGAATTTAGAACTAAGGATTACGAAAACCGTTATAACAAGTACAAAATTTATCAAAAGCGTTATTTCGCGCTTCTGCTTGTCGCATGCGAGACAAAAACGACTGAATTTTCGAAATCGATGAAATCTGAGTCTTGACTGATTCTGTATTGCAGTCATGGTTTGCTAGAAAATTCAATAAAGATGAATTTTTTCATGAAATAATAGCTATGAGAGTCTGAAATTTGGGATGATTGAAAGCAAAATACAAATTTCCTGACTACAACTTCAGCTTTTACTTTCATTGTTCTTTAAAAAAAAAGAAAAGAGAAATGTTTCGTAAAACGGGACAATTCATACTACAATTTCTTTTTCCTCTTGCTAATCAATCCAAAGCAACTGCGTCTATCACGTGAGTTGCTAGCTGATGTCCGTTTTGCAACTGTGATATTGGCTTTCAACGAAAGGTCGATTATGCTTCTTAGCTTTGCCAAGTAATGACATCTTTTCAAAAACAATCGGTCCCTCTGGGAGTAACCCACTTAACTTGGTCAGTATTAATCTAATGTTGAGTATCTGAAATCCTTTTACAGCCTCTAAAAGCTGTGTTTGACATTCGAGTTCCCAAAGGATACAGTAGACATGCACTATTCTTGTATATGATATGAAAAGCAGGGCTAAGGTTAGCTTATATAGAAGTCGCTAGTCAAGGATTCATTAAGTCTTTAAGTATACACAACACCTAGTGTGTTAATATTTTGCACTGCAAAACATATCAGTAGTTTTAGATGAACTTCTACTTTGAGATATCGAGAGTTGAATGTTTTCTTTTAAATGTATGTATGTATGTATGTATGTATGTATGTATGTATGTATGTAATGCAATTTAACACACAATATACAGTCGACGAAATCACTGTCTCAAGCAGCCACATTATCTGGGTCCCTTAAACAAAATACAGTGCAACTGAATTTGTATTAGGGAATCACCTGTCTTAACCATCCAATTTGTCTCCTTCCCTCAGGTGACTCCTTTAGACAGATTTGACTAGTACATAAATTTAGCGATGGCTGATCGTCTTGATGTTCGAAAAAATTGACTGGTACTGTGACAGTTAATTTGAACAGGTTTATTTGGTGTACGATAATCCTGATGCTTTGCTCCAAATTTTGATTTTCAAATTCATTTAATCGCTAATTAAGGAAAGCTTTGCTGAAATCATAGATCGATGAAGTACAGTGTTTGTAGCTTTAAACTATCAGATATTAGATTGGTCTCTGTTATTTTCGGTACAATGAAATACTGGAGGAAAAAACGTCCCTTCACTAAATTGCCATTTATCTCGCTGAAACTGATGACAAAAATGAAAAATCACATTTTGATTGCATTCATAAACATGGAATTCATAAGCTGAACGATTATATTGAATTGTTCTCGCTATAGCATGAAAACTAAGATCAAATAAACTATTTCGAACGCTGATCACGAGGAGCTTTTGGTCAACTCTGAGCCTACGCATATATGAAATAATATTGCACAGCAGTCGTTAGGTGCAGTTCTAATTTCTGTTTTGAAAAGGCTCCAGTTAACAATGTGACAGGATACACTACAGTTTGCATTAAATTTCATTTGTAAAAAAGACACACAAAAAACTGAACTTATCAGCTGCGTATATAAGCATATGGACATTATATAAACAGCATTCAGAAGTAAGTCAGATGACTGATGAATGAGTATCCTTACCTGCAAGTACCAGTAAAACACAAAAAAAACACGTGATTGATTGA
Source organism: Ctena decussata (assembly GCA_963989385.1). NCBI lineage: Eukaryota > Metazoa > Mollusca > Bivalvia > Lucinida > Lucinidae > Ctena > Ctena decussata. The sequence continues at coordinate 11,269,103 of OZ022514.1, read as the reverse complement.
AGCGTACGGTTACCGCCGACTGTCTCTGTTTCAATTTCAAGGAACCATGTGATCGTCCTTTGATACATGTTTAAGACAATAAAAGTCAACGATATCCCTTTCTTTGCCAGTAACTTAAAGATCTCTAACTGTAAATCCGCAATACGTTTACTGTGTAAACAAGGTGCATCGCATTCACATTTTAGCTCTGATCTCACTACAATTTATGATTCAAACTGCTACTATGTTTTCATTGACCAGTGCATTATTTTTTTTCATGACATCCAAAATTTTAAACTTTATTTATCTTCTGTATAAGTCCCAAATTTGCTAAATTAGACCCCGGTTTCCCCCATAGAGCTAAAACATGCATCAATATGTATAAAATTTTGGTCAATATTTAAATCATCGATAAAATTATAATATCACATAAACCACTCATATATCTTTGACAGACTGAGAGTAAGGTCTGATTGATATTATCTGAATAACTATATTTACTCGCGGATCTTTTACAGACACAATTCACCCTCAGTGGAGATGGAACTTGCACCATCATCATTATACGTAATGACTGATAAGAGGCACAAAACCACTTCAGCAACTTGCAAGAATCGTTCATTATCAAAGTCCACAAATGAGGGCTTGAAGCCAAGGAACAGACGGTTATGCTACATGACCAGGCCCCGAAGTTATAAAACTTAAGTACATTCTCCAACTCAAAATAAGGCACACTGATTGGCTGCTTCCGAGCATCAACTGACAGACGCAATCTATGAAAGAGTGCTGTTGCAAACATCAGATATTATCCATCTCCCAAGTTGTTCTAAAATTAGTGCAGTATATGAATTTGTCAGTTTAGGTCACTGAGACTTTCACTATGACTCCATTATGTCTATCATTAGCCTTGTTGTCAGACGGACTTTTGATCGGACTCAGAGTAGTATTATGAATTGGAAAATGTGTCAGAATCCATCACGATAACTCTAGTACATGTATCATTACTAATTAGAGATAATGGCTATATCTTTACTCAATGACCATTCTGGAAATCTGAATAAGATTTGTTTTCGTAAAAGAGAAATTTCAGATTGCTTAAGATGAAATAAAGTGTATTTGGTACATGCCACGAAAGCACTGAATATGTTTCTTCGTTTCTTCTAGGTTTTTCTTACATGTTTTTAAGCATTTTTCTTATGTCAGAAATATGTAGCCGTAAAAGTAGCTGTTTATTTATATATTGTGAGTTAATATTATTGTAGTTATGAGCAAATATTGTACGTATTTGTATTAAAGGACCTCTGACAGTTCCATACAAATTTGTCTATTTTTCGAGAAATTACTGCAGCATTCTTGAGAAGCCAGTGGATTAACAGGTAGACATATGCATTATGAAGAGGTTTTGATACTGATTTTGATCAGTTATCATATCTGCACTCTAAAACTCACTGACTTTCGAAAGAGGGGTAAGTGAAATTTTCGGTCATCCAAAATTGATCTAGTTTTGGTTTTTTCCTATTTACTGATTATTTATGCTTAAAATGAAGTAAAACACTACACTTGCTAATAGCATGCAATTATATGTAAATAAAAAGTATGTTCGCTTATTTTTTATATAAAGTGGGTCCTATTACCCCACCCTCTTTTCAGTTTTTCAGCTTTAGACTCTCTTTCTCCCCCCATGCCTCAGTATGCCACTCATATATAATGTGTATTTTGATAGTACAAATATGCATGCAAAGTGGCTTGCTAAGGCACGTGGGGAAAGCATCTTTATAAAACTTTTTCGATTTTCCATACATTCAATTATACAAACCTGCTGTTTACACCAAAAATCTAAGTCTTGTGCAATATAATCGAAAAATATTTTTTGTGCCAATTACAGGGAGTTCAGGGCTACACATTTCGATGAAAATTTTGAACTATACCTAAAGTTCATGTTTGACCATTTTTATATGCAAATTTACATTACAACTGTCAGAGGTCCTTTCTCAAATCTGCTATTGTAATTTAAAGCCATCATGATGATTTACAAAATTATCATTCCCAATTTATTCCTGAGGAAGGCTGACTGTAATTCTCGATGACAATTCACAATGCTAACACGAGACAGACAAATTCAGCTTTCTTGGCCAGACATAGGAACACCAGTCAGTATTATTTCTAAAGGTTCAAAGCAAAGATCAGTAAAGTACAGCGTTTTTTACCATTAACCCTTAAAGCGCCTGAAGCAGTCGACAAGACTTTACGGTTGCATAATTTGAAAACATGTTTCGTTCAAGCTATATTATATTGCATATTTCAAGCCTGGAAGGCAAGCAGTGTAGACACAGATGAGCTGTCTCATCAATATCTTCTTTGCTTGCAAGTTCATCCTTTCTTTATTTTGGTGTTCCAAGGATAAAACGAACTGATATTAGATTCTCATCTGCTATTTTTTGATGAAAACAAATATTGGCAAACTGCCTCCACTCTAAATTGCCACTTACCACGCTGAAATTGATGACAAAAATAAAAAAATCACATTTTGATTGCATTCATATGAATGGAGTTTGTGGAAGGAACGATCGTTTGCAATTATTCTCTCGACAGCAGGCAAAGTCCTATATAATACATGTAACTTTTTTAAAACGTCGTCCCCGAGCGAGCTTTCAAGTTACACATAAAGCAGTACAGTATATATGTATCGTTATAGTATACAATATGTAGCTATTGTTGAAATCATTTTGGCTTATTTTCTTTACAAGTAAATCGGCAAATATACACTGGCAGACTGCGAGTTAAGACCATTCAGTATTATCTAAATATGTCAAAAATTTTCGCGGAGATGACATTTTGCCAATTATTGCTTTCCGAGTTGATTGATCATATGCATAAAATCGCTTCTGCATACTTATAGAATTGTTCATTCCTTAAGTCAACAAATAAGGTAGTTAAGCCAGAGAACAGACGGTTACGCCGCATTAATTACAGAGAACTTTTTGTGCACGAAACAGTAAACTGGAAGCACAAAAATGAGGCAAAACAAGAGTCTCTTTCTAACGGGTTGTCCGGTCGTGATGCCCGAAGAGTTAATACCCGCGATACAAAATTAAAATATCACGGATTTAAATCTGGCCTAGGTCCTAATTCTACAAAAGCCTCTAACTTTGCTGAGCCACTTTAAATAACTACAGCTGAAACGGTCCTAAACGTATTCCTAAATCATGCATGCTTCCATAAATATTTGCGCAAATTGCTTGACAAAGTTGACATTTTATGACAGTTAGTTTACTGTATCTGACATTAAAGACTGCGTCTCATGATAAATTGATAGCTGACAAATTTGAAATGACTTCTTAGAAAAATGAAGTGAGCTATTTTAGATGGTTGATGAGTCGTTTCTAGGATAATGCTATTCATAAATTCGTTTAGATAAAGGTCAGTATAATAACTGCTTTAATGGTACAAATGGATCTCCAAGGCTTATCTGTCATTGAATTCTAAACCTGAGGTATTTGGGTCCTGTAACGGAAAACGTGTATTCAATACTGAATTATCTTCTGTAGACACTTAGTTACTATATTTAGAAATAATATCAGTGATATCTGTAATTTTCATTGTGCAATCAAAGTTGATTGCATTGCATTCGATTATACGTTCGCTGTCTGTAAAAATACGAAAGGCAATTCGGTAAACATGTTAAGTCGTATACATATAACAGTTTCACCAATGTGGGTTCGTTTAGACAGTTGACTTGAAAAATGAATGCTGCTTCTACAGCAATATCTTTACGTTTCTTGCGAAAACTATTCAGAAGCACCGAAAAGGAATAGAAAGATTAAGCCTATTAAGTGCTGACACTCTTTAATAGAGAATGTATTTTAGATCACTGGATTCATTCCGAGTCGGTTTGAAAATAGAATTATGCAGAAGCTAGAGCTGGGGGAGGGATGGAGGGTGAGTAGTGTTTCAACATTGTATTACTGATCTGAATCTAACCCACTATTTTCGTCTGTCTAATGCCTTCCTTGCCTCCATAGGAGCTTCCTCAGAATTTTTCCTATCTTTACTGCAGAAAACACAAATGAGCCGCGACATGAGAAAACCAACAATGTGGTGCGCCCAGCGAAGATTCAGATCAACCTGGGAAGCCGCCCAGTTTTATAAGACTCTTCGTTAAGTGCTCAAAGGGTAGCTAAGGGTCTAAGCTACCTCCATGCGGACAGCGAAGACTCCGATCAGACTGGGCGGATGCCCAGGCTGATCTGAGTCTGCGCTGGGCGCACAACAACATTGTTAGTTTTGTCGTGTCGCGGCTCAAATACAAGACTCTTATAGTCTGACTGGTCTGTCCTATGATATTATACTGCGTACCTTTTTTCTCGTTTCTAGGATGATGTATGCACAGCTCATAATGGAAAAGTGTAAAATCACAACTTCTTGAAAGGCATATAGTTAAAACTTTAGGCTTTAATGATCTGTGCTAATAATTACTCCGCGTATACATGCTCATAAACTATGGGAATTCTCATGCTTGCATTACCACTGAGTTTATTGTTCAAATGTATGATGACCCGAAAGATATAGGAGGTTTTTGGGTTTGACGAGGAAGATGAAGAAAACACATCCTATCTCAGGTGATATTTACATGATGGATTTGTTAAAGAGATCATAGAACTAATGCAATATAACAGACTTTCTTGAACTGCTATTATTCGTATCACTGTATGGGTCCATTAAATGATTGTTCTTCAGGTTTTGGCCCGGACTGGCAATATAGTCATATTTAGTAAATACCACCATTTATCCGGCAAATATCAAATAATCATAAATTTAGAGAACTTGACAAGAGTCGCGATATAATCTATTAGAATACCCCGAATTCTGGAGCATCCCGAAAACTGGTACATCGACCATATAATACATATGAGCCGCGACACGAGAAAACCAACAATGTGGTTGTGCGCCCAGTGCATACTCAGATCAGCCTGGGCATCCGTCCAGTACGACCAGACTATTCGCTAAATGCTTAGAGGGTAGCTAAGAGTCTAAACTACCTCCATGCGGCCAGTGAAGACTCTGATCAGACTGGGCGGATGCCCAGGCTGATCTGAGTCTGCGCTGGGCGCACAACCACATTGTTGGTTTTGTCGTGTCGCGGCTCATATCTTCGAGTGGCCCGAGGAATACCCGGTTATTGTTCTGGTTTACCCTAGTAGTTATGTCAAACATGCCCTATATCTAATGCACTGACATTATCTTTAATCAAAAAGCATCGTCGTATATGATTGTTTTACTCAAACCTTTTGGAATTCAGATGTCAAATCCAGCATATATGTATGGTCTTACAATGATGTATGATACTCATTCAGAACAAAGTGTCTATGCTGGCAAAAGAAAACATGCTGTCCCTTGAGATGACAAATACTTCTTGCTAACCTTGTAAGGTGCTTATTTACCAGAGGTCCTCAACAATGAGCCCTATCTTTCAAACTTCAGCATCATATTTTTTAAAATTTTGCACCACTCAGATCAAACAAAACCAGGTAGCTACAAAAATGCTATTGGCGACTGTCTGGATAGGGCAGAGGATGAGTGGCGGGAATGAGGAAGGAGGTGGAATTTAAACATGTTTTTGAGCTGACAGACAAGCGAACAGACAGGTAGATAAAAACAGGCAAAGAAGGGTTATAGAAGAAAATACTACTCGTAATGTCACTTTTGACTGTTAATTGTCGTCTGCAACACTTAATTTGCGCATGCGCTTATGCAAGCGAAAAGTCATTGTCCCAGTAAACCGGAATTCCGAATTAGATTTCAAGCAATGTGTCTCGAACGTTGTTGAAATAGATTAAATGGACCCACTTTTCAGTCTCCATCAGTTTGACAGACTGCTGGTAATCTTAAATATATGATTATTTTTTGCAAACAGAAAATTGAATCATCCTGTTTCATCATACACTAATTGACGCCCGAGAGCACGTTAATTTTGACGTCATCCGTGACGTCGTCGTTGATGACCGTGGGAGCGGCCATATTGGAAATCGGAAGTACCGACGAAGATGACACGGCGATTTATTCAATTGTGAACGACACAACTTTTAAAAACGCCAGTAGCAGGTTATTACTTTCCCCACTGAAGTTGTTTTGCAACTAAATGAATTTTTGTCAAAGAATGCATTTAAAAGCGATATTTTATCTTCACTCTTCACATAGGCTACACTATTGGACTCTTTTTCACATAGCCTGCCTCCAATTGTAACACCGCTCGGCCAAGTCCGTGAATCGAGCAGCGTTCCTCTATTCAGGACAAAATCACGCCATAAGAACTCATAGTGCAAATTTCTTTCCCAGACAGAACCAGATCTATTTGTACCATTTTATTAGTAGGATGAAAAATTGGACATGGCACATATGTTATTATAGAGACACTTTATTAGCTCTAGATCTGTGGGTCAGGGAAACATCAAACGGTGAATTAGACATCCAGTTTTATCAGAGTATCTACTGTTGGAAAATGCAAAGCTAATATTTAACATCCCAAAGGGTTTGGGATCTGATTCAATCAGTTCCTGAAGTGTAGTTACTCTTAAAAATTAACAATTTAGAGAGCCCTTGTTTCAGACAGGATCACTCTGATCAGATTGAATGCGGGTAACGTCTACAGTGTATAATAGTGTATAGCTTCTATGTTTGAATCAATGCTTTCTAAAGTGTTCTTGGGTGACTGCTTTCACTTTTTAAAACAGAATGTAAAAAGCTGTATATTACATGTGGCATTAGCCAACCTATATAGAATAAAATGCAATATCTGCTGCAATAAAAGCAATTAAAGTTCAAGTCTGAAGTGATTTTGCGAGACGCATTAATCTGCTTGAAACATAATGCATCTCTTTATAGATTTCAAACCTAAACATAAACAACAAATGACCCAGTCAATGCTTTATGATAAGTTTTGAAAACCTTGGAATATATTCGCAGACTTCCACTTCTGAATGACCAACTGTTCGGGAAAGAGCTGTTTATTCGGTTTACCGTACATGTCTTTTGTGAACTGTTGTTAATGCTTGTATATAGCCTACTTCTTTCCCTTGTGGTGTTGAGGGCGGGATATGGGATCTGATTGTATTAGTTCCTGATCATTGCTTATCTTTTTACTTCGACAGAACTTCGTAAATACAATTCTACGGTAATGTTAATATTTTGTCTAAAAGTTTTAAGCTGCAGTCTCAGAAGGATGCAAATTGAAAGATAGTTAGAATATAACACTGTGTCCTTAAAGACAGAAAGAAATAATAACCTGACTTGAGCCTCGCAATTTCAATGATCTGTCGAAGATCCAAATGAAACTTTGGGAACATCCTTCTTTTTTAAGCTAAATATAAGTCTGGAAATTTCTAATTTGAACTTTATTTTCAATTTTAAAATTTCAAGAATGTATTCACGAACCTCTAATTGAAAGAAATCAGAATACCATGTAGATATTCTAAAATGATACTTGTTGCTATTTGTTTCGTTTTAGCTTTACTGAATCCGTTCATCCTGGTCGATGTGTTAATCATCCCGATTCATATGTTTGCGTTCGTAGATTCGAGGCTGGCATATGTTTGTAATTCTTTTCTATCTTTGGATTCCTGCACCCTCATCAAAATTTGCTCTTTCCCTAAGCGGACCAAAGTGACTAAAATTAGTCTAAAAGAATTCCTTCAAGAGCTGACAACACATTCGAAAGAGGGAACATGGGTCATACTTCGAAGTTTCGGCTACTAAAGCCTCATCAGTGACCCTGGCATAATCTGGTGATGAAAGCCAGATAAAAAATACAGTAATTTCCTTATTTTAGTAGGACAGTCGAGTCAAAGACATATTAGTATCAAAAACGGTCCAAATGATTAAAAAATGATGATCTAGAATTTGACTTTAAACCAATTAAAAAATTCTGATTAATCAATATTTCTTCTGATCTCAAAAGGACAAAAATCTGCACTATGGATGACGTACGGGGAGACGCTTTACGGCCACTACACGGCACAACACAAGCTGCAGTGAAGTCAAATTAAATCTAAAAGTATTCCTTCAAGAACAGAGAACACATTCGAAAGAAGGAACATGGGTCATACTTCGACGATTAGGCTAGTAGAGCCTCATCATCGACCCTGGCATGGTCTGGTGACGAAAGCCAGATAAAAATACTAAAATTTCTTAATTCTGCCAAAAGCCACTCCACACTCAACCATCCAAACATAAGCCACTCATCTACGATCTTCTTCCGTGCAGTTGTCTCGTTATTGAATGATATATGATTACCTATTCTAAATGTCTGGAAAATTACACCCTTTGCGAAAACGATGTTGACACCGTATTCTCAGACTAGTCTAGACAATCTGGTTTTGACATATGAGCCGCGACACGACAAAACCAACAAAGTGGCCTGTGCACCCAGCGAAGGCTCAGAACAGCCTGGGCAGTCGCTTTGTCATATCAGAGTCGCTGTGCGCTTTAAGTGTAGCTAGGGTCTAAGCTAGCTCTACGCGGAGGCGAATGCGTTGATCAGACTGGGTGGATGCCCAGGCTGATCTGAGTCTTCGCTGGGCGCACATGCCACATTGTTGGTTTTGTCTTGTCGTGGCTCAGTTATAGTTATGAGATGTAAGACAAATAGTCTAGCAGTTACTGTTCCAGAAAGGACTGATAAAAATGATATGTTCTATTTCCGTTTCATTTTATACCACCGTGATTCCGCAAGCGGCAGGCCCGTTTTCTATTACAGACATAGATATCCTTTTGCCAAAAGGCGGAAAAATGGATATGAAATGTGCAAAGACAGATCTGAGTACTGCTGAGTAGTCAAACATTCCAACGTTTCTCCTGTCTTAGTTATCAGTGGCACCAATCTGACAATAAGAGATATACTGAAATTCCGTGTGGCATAAAATGCAGTTAAAATGATTGAAAAGCTTTTAAGTTTGTACTTAGAGACGTTTTCACACACGAGCCAGACGCATTAATTGCATAGAAAGAGAACAAAACCGATAGAAATAAATTTCGTAGAGGAAGTTGTAATATATAAAGACTACAGCTCCACAATTGAAATGCTTGACTGAGTATAAGTATACGAGGTTTCGAGAAGAAACACGGCACACTCATTTAGCGAAATATAAAACGAAAGCAAAGCTGTTTGAACTAAACGGTTTCACCCTAGATATCAACATAACTGATGTTCTTCTTGATTTGTGTAACAGTGTAGCCGGTATGTGAGATCCAATAGCCTGACAGACCTACGAAAGTACTGGTTGTGGTATCAACCAAAGTGTTTGGGACATACAACTATTGTAGTAAAATTTGAATTGTAACAGTTCGCATAAGGAGTCTTTATGAGTTCTTAAATATATACGTCTCACACTGACCATGCTACTATTGGCAATGTGTAATGACATAAAGGCAAAATACGTATAAGACCATGAAAATGATCAAAACCTGTGCGTTATTCGTACAGTCAACAATAACTTACACTAATGGCAATAAATTATATACAAATAAATTGTGATGAACGTAAATATGAGATCTTGCTGTCAGATAAGGCAATGTCCAGCCCCTTGGTAGTTTATGTAAATAAATGAGCTGTTTTTATTAATATGTGTATGATTAAATGGTGCTTCCCAGACTTAAAGCGAATACATACATGTATATGATCAGGCAGGATCATATATGTATAATTGGTCTTATTCTCAGAAGCACCATTTACTTATACCCAAGTGCCATTATGTGCTACATATACAGTGAAAATCTGATGATACTGCAGTTCTGATGAGACCGATAAATGTAATGTCTATCCGCCCACATTATAAGAAACACTTTGAATATAGACAGATAATGATTTTCAATACCAGACAATTGCCTATGGTCACTTCCGAGCATGGACATGATGAAATCTGTTTGAAGTGCAAAAGCCGAAAATGATATCATGTACTCAGTCAGTCAGTGTTACAGTGCTGTTTATGGTTCTTTAGCACTGGAATCAGTACTTAAATACTGATTTAAAGTAACTGTTTAATTATATCTGGAGATGACTATCATATGAGCACAACGCTTACCGTCAGATAGAGAAACGCGCGTATGTCGCCCTAACTTTGGTAAAGGTACGTTCATGTATTGAAATCACTGGGCCGATATCACTGCTGGTGGACAATTTATCCCCGAAGATGTCATAATCCCAGCCAGTCAGTCAGTGTTTCGGGGCTGGTCCTGTTTCTTTAGCACTAAACGAGTGAAAGCCAAGGCTGTACCAGAAGACAAAAAACCCATAAAACTCCGATTAAAGATACAATATAACGGTCTCTTCAAAATATAAGAGTTTTATGATAATTATAAACTTGCTAATACCGTTGTGATTCGTGCATTTCTGATCAGATATACATGTTTTACAGTAAAAAAATGAAAATCTTTTGTAAATAAAACTCTGTTTCGGCTTTCTCATAATCAGTTACATGAAGAATTCAAAGTGAGCTGAATTGTTCCTTTCAGTTGGAATAGATATTAAATTTCAAAGCGCAACCAAGAGGCTGGAGATTGCATTATGCCGTTCAGAAAATACAAGTAGCAATATTACAGGGAAAGTTATTGGTTTTCTGAAAGCCTAGAACTGTAATTGTTTGTGTAATACTAATATGATATTCTCTTGTGAACAAGATTAGATTCAAAACCAAAACATTAATTCCCAATGATATGCAATTTGGCCCAAGATCTGTCTTGAATTTAAAAATAATACGAAAACCATTATAACATGTACAAAATTTAACAGAAACATTATATCGCAATTCTGCTTGTCGCATGCGAGATAAAATTGACTGCATTTTCGAATCGACGTAATCTGAGTCTTGCTTGATTCTGTATTGGAGTCATGTTTACTAGAAAATTAAATAAAGACGAATTTTTACATGAAATAGTAGCTATGAGAGTCTTAATTTGGGATGATTGAAGGCAAAATACAAATTTCATGACTGCAATTTGAAAGACTGTCAGTTTTTACTTTAATTGTGCTTGGAAAAAGGAAAAGAGAAATGTTTCGCAAAATTGGACAACTCATGCTTCAATTCGTATTCTTGTCGCTAATCAACCCAAAGTAACCGTGCCCATGGTTATCAAACTTTTTCGCGCTCAACTCAGCTGAGCATGAAATTTTCTCTGCTGAAGAATATGAAAATGCCAACTAATTTTGGCATTTTCATATTCATAAGCAGAGAAAATTACATACTCAGCTAAACTGAACAAGAAATCAAAAGTACTTATCAGTTATTTCCTATCTATTATCAGTTAAAATTTCATGCTCAGCTAAGTTGAGCATGATAAAGGTTTTCTACCCTCGGGACCAGGTCTATCATATGAGCTGCTAGCTGATGTCCGTTTTGCAACATAAGATATTGACTTTCAAGCAAAGGTCGATTATGCTTCTTTGCTAATGCCAAGTGATGACATCTTGTCAAAATAACAAGAAACAGTCGGTCCCTCTGGGAGTAACCCACTTAACTTGGTCAGTATTAATCTAAGGCTGAGTATCTGAAATCCTTTTACAGCCTCTAAAAGCTGTGTTTGACATTCGCATTTTCAAAGGATACAGTAGACCTGCATTATTCTTGTATATGATATGAAAAACAGGGCTCGGAATAGCTCATAGAGGTCGCTAGTCAAGGATTCTTTCATTCTTCTAGCACACATCATCTGGTGTGCTAATATTTTGCACTACAAGCGCCTTAATTTTTTTTTTCGGCAAAATCTTGCAGTGCTTTTGCGTACAGTACGTTTGAAACTTAAACTACTCGTTACTTAACGCCGTCGCTAGTTTTGCACAACTGAGCTGAGAGCTTCAATTTTTATGGTAAGAGGATGATTAAAGTTTTAGGCCATTTAAACAGTGATTCTGTTATACGAGCCGATGTCGGAATAGTATAAACGTATCCATACCAAATTTAGTTGGAATAGATGATAAAATGATGAGGATAAGATTATCCAGATTAAGACTAGACAAATATTATGACTTTGCACAGGAGCTGATGGTGAGTGAATCTCCTGTATGAAAGTTGTCTGAGAGTTATTTCCAGGATAGTGTAAACAAAGATAAAGCATAGATGTTATTTTAATATAATAAAAATATTGAACTGCCTTTCTCGTATGAAGCAATGGCAAAAACCGTTGATTTAAGGTTGTATTCAATGTCGAGTGGCTGCAGGGCTTTTATTTACAAGAAAATAGACATGATTGTCAACAGCTAAAGCTAAACAGTTAATATATTATGTAAACAGTAAGTTAAGGTCATTGTGACACTATCACGTACATCATTGGCTTTGTTGTCAGAGCTTTTGCTCTGTCTCATAGAGTCACGAACTGGAAAATGTGTCAAAACCAATTATTAAAGCTCTGATATTGTCACTAATGAGAGATAAATGGCTCATTTTCTACTTGATTACCACCCTGGTAATGCAGACATTTTTCACACTGCAGATTTCGATTTCTTCTGTCGCTTCGTTAATAATTAAGAACGAAACTAAATACATGTAAATGCACGAGCTGCAAATGGGTACAACATCTGAATATCAAATTCATTTACTGTATATTTTATTTTATTTCATTAAAGCATTAGTCTTTATACATCGCAGTAAAATTGTTTAACGCCAGCACTGTACTTTTATAGTTTGTAGTTACGATTATTCAAGAAAAAGTGACGTCTTTGTGCAACGGTTCAAGGGTGTACTTATTTTCTCAGTTCAGTACCACCTTGTCTGTCTGTGCATACGCTACTTCTGGTCACAGTTGGTTCTTAGGATAGTCTTGGGCTGTCAATCCTATCTAGGGAAAGCTGTTCACTTTACTTCACTTTAGTTTGAGATGAACTTCGACTTTCAGATATCGAGACTTGAATGCTTTCTATGTATGTATGTATGTATGTATGTATGTATGCTGTTTAATGCAATTCAATACACAATATACAGTCGAAGGCATCACTGCCTCAAGCAACCACATTATCTGGGTCCCTTTAACCAAAATACAGTGCAAATGAACTTGTATTTAGCAATCAACTGTCTTAAGCAGCCATTTTTTTGTCCTTCCCTCGGGTGACGCCTTAAGACAGGTTTGACTATAGTGTATAAATTTAGCGCTGAGACAGGCTGGCTGGTCTTCTTGATGTTCGAAGAAATGAATATATATGTAACTTTGACAGTTAAATTGGACAGGTTTATTTGGTGTACAGTAATTTTGATGGTTCGCTCCGAATTCCGATTTCCAAATTCATTTAATCACTGATTCAGGAAAGCTTTGCTGAAATCATAGATGGATAAAGTACAGTAGCTTTAAACTATCAGACATTAGATTTGGCTGTGTTATTTTCGGTACAATAAAATATAGGAGGAAACATGTCCCTTCACTAAATTGCCACTTATCTCGCTGACATTGATGAAATAAATGAAAAAGTTTGATTGCATTCATATGGACGGACGCTCGGCGCCCCGCTACTGCGGCTATGGATTCGTTCCGCTGAGGTGCGGGGGTAACGTCGATATGAGAATTGAAATATGATGATGATGATTGCATTCATAAACATGGGATTCATGAGCTGGACGATCATATTGGATTCTTCTCTCTACAGCATGAAAACTAGGATCAAATAAATTATTTCGAACTTCGATCACGAGGGTGTTTTATTTTTTTTTATTTTTTTTTGTTTAACTCTGTGCCTACGCATATATGCAATAACCTTGCACAGTAGTCGTTACGTGCAGTTTTATTTTTTGTTTTGAAAAGGCTCCAGATAAACAATGTTACAGGATACACTACAGTTTGTATTAAACTTCATTTGTACAAAAGCTTTACAAGCACAGGAATTATTAGCTGCGTCTATATGAACACCATACAAACGGGATTCGGAAGTAAGTCAGATGACTGATGAATGAGTATCCTTATCTGCAAGTACCAGTAAAACAAAAAGCACGTGATTGAAGCGTACGGTTACCACCGACTGTCACTGTTTCAGTTTTCAAGGAACCATGTGATGGTCCTGTGAGACATGTTTAAGACAACAAGGGTCGACCATATCACGTTCATCTGCCAGTACCTTGAAGATCACTAACTGTAGATCCGCAATACGTTCACTGCGTAAACAAGGTTAGGGACGAGTCATTTATTATCAGGTGGGGGGGGGGTACATTTTCATATGGTTCACCAAAATTTTTCCGACCCCCCCCCCCAGTCTCACCAGAATTATTTTACCGACCCCCCCCCCCCCCCCCAGAGAGGTGACAGAATTTTTTATGACCCCCCACCCTATTCCCAGTGCCCTTCACCCACACACACATACCATATTAGCTATATTATGTCAGACTGACCTCAATCAAAACCTAGCTCAATGAAACACAAAGAACATTTTCTTATTCTAACAGGTTAATTACATGTAATCCTGGTCTGTTTAAACTTTGTCTGCATTTCTTGCACTTTTTCTTCTGCTAATGGCCATCCAGAAATCTGTTGTTGAATGCTTAGTAATTATAACTGTAAATAATATTAATTAGGCCTGTGGGTGGTGGGGGTCTGGGGCCACACTGGTTTTGCTGATGAAAAGGCACAAGGAGAGCTGATATCACAAATGCAGGCATTAACTTTAATTGAGCACAAAATCATCTACCTGACATGACTTTATAGACATTTTATACTGTTCTAGCAAATCAATATAAAGATCTGTTTTTGGATATGAAGCTGTCCAAGTTTTCTTTTGTCATTTCCATAAAGACTTTTAAGTTTAAGTTTTGAGTTTGAAAGAAAAGGTTCTGAGATTTCAACAGTAATGGGGGGTCTGGGGGGGCGAAGCCCCCTAGAAGCTGAGACATTTTTAAACATGAAGACTGATGGAAGAATTCTGACCCCCCAATATGCCTAATAAAATATATGACCCCCCCTGCTCCAAGGCTTTTTTTATTTCCGCCCCCCCCCCATTACATCACCAAAAAAAATTCTGACCCCCCCCCTAAATGTACCCCCCCCCCCCCCCCCCCCCCCGATAATAAATGACTCGTCCCTTAATCAATTTTCATTTTGAATTCTGATCTCACTACAATTTATGAAACCAAACTGCTACTATGTTTTCATTGACCAGTGCATTATTTTTTATTCATGAAATCCATATTTTTTAAACTCTATTTATCTTCTTTACAAATCCAAAGTTTGCTAAATTAGACCCCGGCTTCCCCCATAGAGCTAAAAACATGCATCAATATGTATAATATTTTGGTCAATATGAACATCGTCGATACAATTATAATATCACATATTGTGATATTATAATCCTTCAAGTTGTTTTTATATTGGCCAAAATGTAGTTAGAAAAAGATCCCACCATCTTACAGTACATGACATTTTTGACAGACTGAGAGTAAGGTCTGATTGACATTATCTGCAAAAAAACTATATTTACTCGCGGGTCTCTTACAGACACAATTAACCCTCAGAGGAAATGAAAAGTTGCACCACCATTATTATCCGTAATGACTGATAAGAGGCACAAAACCACTTCAGCATACTAGCAAGAATTGTGCATTATCAAAGTCCACATATGATGGCGTTAAGCCAAAGAGCAGACAGTTATGCTGCATGACCAGAATACCAGCGTTGTCTAAACTGTGCGATAGAGTCGCGTCTCTGTGTTTAATTTTTGCATGTCGCTAATCTCCAGCAGATTGGAAGAGCTGTAATGATAACGGAATTTCTACTCCGAGTACGCACCAACCATGAAATATTGCAGGTTCAGACATCAGATATTATACACATCTAAAATTGTTTTTAAATTAGCACTTCGTGTGAAATTGTCAGTTTAGGTCACTGAGACCCCATTATGTCTGTCATTAGCCTTATTGTCAGATGAACTTTTGCTCGGACTTAAAGTATCATTATAAACTGGAAAATGTGTCAGAATCCATTACGATAATTTTATTATCATTTCTAATGAGAGATAGATGCCTATATCTCTCCTCGATGACCATTCTGGAAATCTGACCCAGATTTCTTGTCGCACTTGAGAAATTTCAGATTTCTGTAGATTTGGTACAAGCATAAATCCACTGAATATGTTCCTTCATTTTTTCTTGGATTTTCTTATAGGCTTTTAAGCATTTTTTCTTATGTAAGAAATATGTAGCCGTAAAAGTAGTTGTTTATTTATATATTATGACTTTATATTATTGTAATTATGAGCAAATATTAAATTTGTATTAAATTTTGCAAATCTGCTATTGTGACTTAAAGCCATCGTAATGATTTACAAAATTATCAATTCCAATTTAATCTTGAGGAAGACTGACTGTACTTCTCGATGACAATTCACAATGCTAACAAGAGACTGACATTCCCTCGAGTATCAATTCAGCTTTCTTGGCCAGACATAGGAATACCAGTCAGTGTTATTTCTAAAGGTTTTGAAAGCAAAGATCAGTAAAGTATAGCGTGTTACCATTAACCCGTAAAGCGCCAAAAGCAGTCGACAAAACTTTACGGTTGACAAATTTGACAACATGTTTCATTCAAGCAATATTATATTGAATATTTAAATCATGGAAGGCAAAACAGTATAGACACAGATCACACACCTCATCAATATCTTCTCTGCTTGTAAGTTCATTTTTGTTTATTTTGGCGCTCCAAGGATTAAACGATCTGATATTAGATTCTCATCTGCTATTTTTTTATGAAAAAATATTGGAAAACTGCCTTTATTCTAAATTGCCACTTACCACGCTGAAATTGATGACAAAAATGAAAAATCACATTTTGATTGCATTTATATGAATGGAGTTTGTGTAAGGAACGATCGTTTGCAATTATTCTCTCGACAGCAGGCAAAGTCCTATAAAATACATGTCACTTTTTTAAAACGTCGTCCCCGAGCGAGCTTTCAAGTTACACACAAAGCAGTACAGTATATATGTATCGTTATAGTATACAATATGTAGCTATTGTTGAATTCACTTTGGCTTATTTTCTTTACAAGCAAATCGGCAAACATACACTGGCAGACTGTGAGTTAAGACCATTCAGTATTATCTAAATATGTCAAAAATTTTCGCGGAGATGACATTTTGCCAATTATTACTTTCCGAGGTGATTGATCATATGCATAAAATCGCTTCTGCATACTTATAGAATTGTTCATTCCTTAGGTCAACAAATAAGGTAGTTAAGCCAGAGAACAGACGGTTACGCCGCATTAATTACAGAAAACTTTTTGTGCACGAAACAGTAAACTGGAAGCACAAAAATGAGACAAAACAAGAGTCTCTTTCTGACGGGTTGTCCGGTCGTGATGCCCGAAGAGTTAACATCCGCGATACAAAAATTAAAATATCACGGATTTAAATCTGGCCTAGGTCCTGATTCTACAAAAGCCTCTAACTTTGCTGAGCCACTTTAAATAACTACAGCTGAAACGGTCCTAAACGTATTCCTAAATGATGCATGCGTCTTCGCATACTTTTTACTTTTTTCCATAAATATTTGCACAAATTGCTTTACAGAGTTGACATTTTATGACAATTAGTTGACTGTATCTGACATTAAAGACTGCGTCTCATGATAAATTGATAGCTTACAAATTTGAAATGACTTCTTAGAAAAATGAAGTGAGCTATTTTAGATGGTTGATGAGTCGTTTCTAGGATAATGCTATTAATAAATTCGTTTAGATAAAGGTCAGTATAATAACTGCTCTAATGGTACAAATGGATCTGAAAGGCTTATCTGTCATTGAATTCTAAAGCTGAGGTATTTGGGTCCTGTAACGGAAAACGTGTATTCAATATTGAATTATCTTCTGTAGACACTTATTTTCTATGTTTAGAAATAATATCAGTGATATCTGTAATTTTCATTGTGCAATCAAAGGTGATTGCATTGCATTCGATTATACGTTCGCTGTCCGTTAAACGTGTTAAGTCGTATACATATAACACTTTCACCAATGTGGGTTCGTTTAGACAGTTGACTTGAAAAATGAATGCTGCTTCTACAGCAATATCTTTACGTTTCTTGCGAAAACTATTCGGAAGCACCGAAAAGGAATAGCAAGGTTAAGCTTGTTAAGTGCTGACGCCCTTTATTAGAGAATGTATTTTCAGGTCACTGGTTTCATTCCGAGTCGGTTTGAAAATAGAATTATGCTGAAGCTAACGCTGGGAAAGGGATAGAGGGTGATAAGTGTTTCAACATTGTGTTGCTGCGCATGTACAGACTCAGTTGAATCGAACCCACTATTTTCGTGTGTCTAACGCCTTCCCTGTTTCCATAGGAGCTTTCCCAGATTTTTTCTTATCTTTACTGCAACTTACACACATACTATAGTCCGGCCGCGATAAGTTGGCAATGTTATGTTTTTGTGTTTATTTTGATTTTGTGATTGACTGGCTATATAGCAGAGTTCAGCTTATCCAACTCAAGGGAACGAAAGAATAAAATTTGAATAATTTCGTTACTATTTTGTTGTCAATGATATTGTTAAACCAGAGGCAGTTCCTGTCTTTAAGCTTTCAAAAAGTGTCATTTAGATAAACTAGAACTGCAAGTTGACCGTAATGTTACATCATGACCATAGATCAAGAAGTTACATGAACTGCACCGTAATGATAGTACAGGTACTGTTGACATTAAAAATGTCAACAAAACATTGCCACTATAGCGCGACCGACCTATAGACTCTTATAGTCTGGCTGGTCTGTCCTATGAAATTATACTGCGTACCTTTTTTCTCGTTTCTAGGATGATGTATGCACAGCTCATAATGGAAAAGTGTAACTTCGCAACTTCTTGAAAGGCATATAGTTAAAACTTTAGGCTTTAATGATCTGTGCAAATAATTACTTCGCGTATACACGCTCATAAAGTACGGAAATTCTCATGCTTGCAAAATTAAAATCTGAAAGAGTTCCTTCAAGAGCAGAGAATACATTCACAAGAAGGAATATGGGCCAGACTACGTAGTTTCGGCTAATAAAGCCTCTTCAGTGACCCTGAAAATATCTGGTGACGAAACCAAAGAAGAGCACACTGTAATTTCTTAAGCTTAATTGGCCAGTCGATTCAAAGACTGATTAGTATCAAAAAGGGTCCAAATAATATATAAAATGATGGCTTAGAATATGAGTATAAACCAATCTAAAATTTCTGATTTCTCAGAATATATCCTCTGATTTCAAAGGACGAAAATAAAATATAATCTGCACTATGGATGATGTACGGGGAGACGTTTTACGGCCGCCACACTGCACAACACCAGCTGCAGTGAGGTAAAATTAAAATCTGAAAGAGTTCCTTCAAGAGCAGAGAATACATTCACAAGAAGGAATATGGGCCAGACTACGTAGTTTCGGCTAATAAAGCCTCTTCAGTGACCCTGAAAATATCTGGTGACGAAACCAAAGAAGAGCACACTGTAATTTCTTAAGCTTAATTAGCCGTTTAGGTTCTTGTTAGAATATTTGGTGATCCGAAAGATATAGGAGGTTTTGGGTTTGACGAGTAAGAAGGTTGAGGAAACACATCTTGTCTCAGGTTATATTTATAATATATTGAATTTGAAGATATCTTAAAACTAATGAAATATAACCGATTTTCATGACCTGCTATTATTCGTATCACTGTATGAGTCCATTAAATGATTGTTCTTCAGGTTTTGACCCGTACTAGCAATACAGTTAAATTTAGTAAATGCCATCATATATCCGGCAAATATCAGCAATCAAAAACATTTAACATTACCAGCAGTCTGTCAAACTGATGGAGACTGAAAAGTCGGTCTATTCAAACTACATGAACAACGTTCGAGACACATTACTTGGAAATTTAATTCGGAATTTCGGTTTACTGGGACAATGACTTTTCGCTTGCCCAAGCGCATGTGCAAATTCAGTGTTGCAGACGACAATTAACAGTCTTTTAACAGTCAATTAACCTTCGTTGCCTGTTTTCATCTACCTGTCTGTTCGTTTGTCTGTCAGCTCAAAAACATGTTTAAATTCTACCCCCTTCCTCATTTCCGCCACATATCCTCTGCCCTATCCAGGCAGTCGCCAACGGCTTTTTTGTAGCTACCTGGTTTTGTCTAACCGGAGTTATGTAGCATTTTGAATTCATATTACATATAGCTTTCGTTCTGATCCATTTCATTTTTTTAATTACGTTGTCTGCATATTATGATGTGAATTTATTGTGTTTAAACCAATTACATATGATGCTGAAGTTTGAAAACATAGAGATCATTGGTAAGGATATCTGGTAAATAAGCATCTTACAAGGTTAGCAAGCAGCAGAATTCCTCTAGGGATAGCAGGTTTTCTTTCGCCGGCGTAGACAATTTGTACTGAATGAGTATCATACATCATTGTAAGACCAAACATATTTGCTGGATTTGACATCTGAAATCCCAAGGGTTTGAGTAAAATTATCACTTACAACGAAACGTCTAGATTATT
The DNA here is from genome assembly GCA_963989385.1 of Ctena decussata. Classification (NCBI taxonomy): domain Eukaryota; kingdom Metazoa; phylum Mollusca; class Bivalvia; order Lucinida; family Lucinidae; genus Ctena; species Ctena decussata. The sequence goes on along the minus strand of OZ022514.1, from coordinate 11,248,641 downwards.
GTTAATGCCCAGTATAGTAGATATAGGACTTGCTCGACATAATTACTTGGGTAACGAAATGCATATCTTCGAGTAGCCCTAAGAAGAGTATTTACAATTTTTATGGACTGAAAATTGTCTTCACTCTTCACAAATTTTATTGCTCTCTTTTCATCAAGTAGAGTACCTCATTGCGGGACAAAATCATATCAGAAGACCTCAAGGTATTTTAAACACATCTCCAGGATGTTTTATCCTACTTTTTACAAACGGAAAGGAACAACATTCTTTGACTTTCTGCCACTTCCTCGAACAAAGAAACCCTTCCAAATAGGGGTTTGTTCTTAATGAAAAGAGCTTTTACTAGAAGAGCATTTTATTCCTTAAAGGAATGATGCCCATTGAGCAGGAGGCAAAATGACGGTATTAATTCATTCTCTGTAAGAGGAAAATACTTTCCATCATGAGTAGGTCCACAGAAACTTTAACTTGACTTTCTGCTACTATTATCTTATACGTAGTTGGTGTTTCTGTAGTAAAGGGTGGCTCATAATTTCAGGTCAGAGTGATTTCTTCGTCTGAGACTTCTTGGCTGCAGTTTTTTATTGTTTTTTTTATACTTTTTTTTTATTTTGTCTTCAGTCTTTTAGATATGCTGTGAGACTCTTTTTCACATAGCGTACCTCATTTCAGGACAAAATCACGCCATAAGAACTCTGGGTGCAAATTTCTTCCCCAGACAGACCAGATTGATTTGTTCCATTTTATTATAAGGATGAAAAATTGGACATGACACATATGTTATTAAAGAGACCCTCTATTAGCTCTAGATCTTGGGCCAGGCAAACATCAAACGGTGAATTAGAGCATATACATCCAGCTTTATCAGAGCATCTACTGTTGGAATGCAAAGCTAAAGATTTGGTGAGCCCTTGTTTCAGACAGGACTACTCTGGTCAGATTGTGTGAATGCGGGTAGCGTCTTTAGTGTATAATACTGTATAGAGTCTGTCTTTAAATCAATGCTTTCTAAAGTGCTCTTCTGTGAACGCTTTCAATTTTTAAAACTGAACGCAAGAAGCTGTACATTACATGTGGCATTAGCCTACTAATAAAGAATAAAATGCAATATCTGCTGCAATAAAAGCAATCAAAGTGATTAAACTGCTTTACAAGTTTGAGGTGATTTTGCGAGACACATTAATCTGCTTGTTAAAATGCATCTCTTTATAGATTTCAAACATAAACAGTTACTGCAGATGACTCAGTCAATGCTTTATGATAAGTTCTGAAAATCTTGGAATATATTCACAGACTTAGAAAAATCATCGTAAATACGATTCTGTGCAAATGTCTATTAGTGGCTGGATTCGGCTCAAGTTTTATGATCGAGCATTGGTTTATAAAAGAGATCGATGCTCGATTAAACATCGATTACCGAGGCTGTCAGAAGCCTATTTAGAATTCTAACACAGTGCGCCTATAGAAGCAATGAAAGTTTCCGTGTTTTATTCTGCAACAATTCACTGTTTCGGAGCGCGTGTGTCTAATTACTGACGTCACTGGAATTACTGACGTAATTTTGTGACGTTTTGAGACGTTAGACGGTCAAACGTCTCTTATTCTTTCTAAAATCGCCATTAAAATGTACATTTACCTTAGATACAGTTAAGAATATTGGCGGGAGCATGAACGCGCTGGCAGGAAGGTTGGGAGAGTTTGATTGAAAACATTACTTTTTCAGCGTTTTTGAGTGTTAGAATCGAAATAATTCAGCTCTAGTATTGAAATGCTGAGTAATAATTCATTGTTTGTCGGTCAGTTGTAAGTAGACATATAACCCGCGCTCTGTGCTCGTGATATGATCTACTTTACAACCGACCTCCAAACAGTGAATTATTACTCAATAATTCACTGCTAGAGCTGATCTATTTCTTAATCAACACTATTTTTTGTCTAAACGCTATTCCCTTCCTATAATTATTTTACTGCATCTCGACATAGAAGTCCATAGAAAATGCTTAATTTTCTAGACATAGAAGTCCATAGAAAATGCTTAATTTTCTAGGGACTTCTTAATGAAGATGCAATAGCAGCTTAAGTTGTTCTTGAGAAGGAGCATTAAATATGTAGTATACTGCATAAACCAGACATAATAGTATATACATATTTAAGAAAGGTGATGCATCGATTATAAGTGTATGATCGATTCATCACTCAGCCACCGAAACGAATAATAATCGAATAACTTTATTAATCGGCAAACCGCAAATGTTAATATTTTATCTAACTGTCTGTCAGGCTGCAGTCTCAGATTGAAATATAGTTAGAATATAAGACTGTAACTTGAAAGACAGAAAGAAACAATATCATGATTTGAGCCTCGCATTTATGATGATCTGTCGAAGTTCAAAATGAAACTTTGCGAACAGCCTTCGTTTTGTTCAGCCATACATAAGATAAGTATGGAGATCTTTAATTTGAACTTTATTTGCTATTTTAAGGTGGTGATTTATGGTAAATGTAAAAATCTGCATAAAACCATAAAAAAGTAAGGTATCCCCCTGAAAGTCAGCAGACTTCTTATTTTTGTTGTTCTTTACAGTTTAGAATACAAAATAGACGCACATGCTGCTTAAAAAAGTGTTTTTTATAAGGAAAGATTAAAGGGTAGTTTTCTGCGCAATAACAAAAAAAATTAACATCGTTATTGAAAATTTGTGTAGTACTGAAGGTGTGTTATTGCATGATGAAGAGCGTACTAGCAATTATTTATTCCAACTCTTTCTCAAATTGTAATGTAGACAAGATGAAAACGGCAGCCTTTTCTCCAATGTTCAACCATGTACAAGGTAATGTACACTGGATGCATTTATTAAATATAGGGTAGGCAAGCATACCTATGTAACACATACAGTATAAATAATACATTACTTACATGATCACTGGTGTGTAGATGAAATTGTTCAACCTTGTTAAAATAGTCTCACCTGTGTGTTTTGACAAAAAAAAATTTGAACACAGGCCACATCTTTTTTCATCTGCTCAGCCTGATAATGTGTGAAAGAGTTTGAAAAAATAATTGCTAGCTCGCTCTCCATTATGCAACAAGGAACTCTCAGCACTAAGTATATTTTCAATAACAATATTATTTTTTCAGATTATTGCGCACAAAATTACCCTTTGATCTTTCCTTATAAAAACACTTTTTAACATTAACAAATGCTGCATTTTGGGAGTCTGAATTGTGAGAAACAACATAAAGAAGGCATATACTAAGTTTTGGAAAGATTAGTGGTATTTTGGGTGTTTTATGCAGATTTTTGTCTTTGCCCCAAATCAGTGATTATCACCACCTTAAAGCCTTTAGAATGTATCCTTGAACCTCTGCTTGTTTCTTTTTGACCTTACTGTATCCGGTCGTCCGTCCTGGTCGATGCTTGGTTGGTTGTTATGAGTTTGACGGCCCTTCGAGACAGTTTTTCATTCTGTATTGAGCAGTCTCCCAGACAGAGGGACAACCACCACCCTCACCTACTGCAAGCACACTAGGCCCCTTTCCTACTATTATCAAAATAAGTAGGACGCCCCGCCCCGGCATTGAAAGTTACCCAGCACAGTCTCTCGACAACGACCCCTCGTCTTGGTCTATGAGGTAACCAGTCTAAGATGGCATTCGTGGATTCGAGGCTGACCTAGGTATGTGATTCTTTTCTATTTTTGAATTCCTCCACCCTCATCAAAATTTACTCATTCCCAAATCAGACCAAGTGACTGAAACTCTGTCAAAAGCCACTCCATCCCTAATCACCCAAATATGAGCCAAGCAGCTATAATCTTCTTCCGTGCAGTTGTCTCGTTATTGAATGATATATGATTACCTGCCCTAAATGTCAGGAAAATTACACCGTTTGCGAAGACAAGTAGTTGACCCCGTATTCTCAGAGCAGTCTAGACAATCTGGTTTTGACATATGATTATGAAATGTAGGACATCTAGTCTAGCAGTTAATGTTCCAGAAAGGACTGATAAAAATGATTTGTTCCATTTCCGTTTTATCTTATATATTGTACTTTCGTAATTCGGCAAGCAGCAGGTCCTTTTTCTATTTCAGGAAATAGAAAGGTAGTTTAATTATGGTATTTATCAGCTAACTTCAATTTCAAGAACAGCAACCTGTCAATTTTTTTTATTTTGGCCTCCGTTCTCAAAGGACGTCAACTCTCAAAGTAAAGAATTTTCCTCCCTTGGAGCTTATTCCAAATTTGGAAGGGCTTAGTCTTCCAGGGATGAAAAAAGAAACTCACAAATATTGTTACGCTTATATAAAAAAAATGGCGGGAAAATGGAGATGAAATGTGCAAAGACAGATCTTAGTATTGCTGAGTAGTCAAACATCCCATCTTTTCTCCTGGCTCAGTTATCAGTGGCACCAATCTGACGATCAGAGATAAACTGAAATTCCTTGTGGCATAAAATGCAGTTAAAATGATTGAAAAGCTTTCAAGTCTGTACTTAGAGACGTTTTCACACACGAGCCAGACGCATTAATTTCTAAAAAAGAGAACAAAACCGAAGAAAATAAATTTTGTAGAGGAAGTCGTAATATATAAAGACTACAGCTCCACAATTAAAATGCTTGACTAAGTATAAGTATGCGAGGTTGCGAGAAGAATCATGACACACTCATTTAGCTAAATATAAAACGAAAGCAAAGCTTTCGGAAATAAACGTCCTCACTCTCGATATCAACAAAACTGATGTTTTTGTTGATTTGTGTAACAGTGTAGCCGGTATCTGAGATCCAATAGCCTAAAGACCTGCGAAAGTACTAGTATACCAATCAAAGTAACAATCATCATGAGATCATGGCGACAAATATGGCTACTTCCAATGTCATCGTAGTTCATACAAATACATGAACTCTTTTCATTAGTATATGTATTAGAATTAGTATATTAGTTTATATGATCAACTTGTGATTCCCAGAATTAAACCATTAACATATATGATAAGGCAGGATCATATATGTAATTGGTCTTATTCTCAGAAGCACCATTTAAATATACAATCAAACATAAGTTAAGCATCACCTGAATAAGTTGCGTCATAGAAGGAGGTAAGTTTCAAGTAACGTTATCACAGGAATATCTTTACTTTTAGCATTAATAGTCTGTCTAAATATTCTTCACTATCCAAATAACTGAAATATTTCGAATTTTATTTAATTCATTCAAATATGCCGATTTGTCGAATATGAAATTTTACTTTCAACTAATTGGGGTGATGCTTAACTTATGTCTGACTGTATATATCCAAGTGCCATTATGTGCTACACATAGAGTGAAAATCTGATGATATGGCAATTCTGATGAGACCGATAAATGTTATGTCTAACCGCCCACATTATAAGACACACTTTGGTTATAGATTGATATTGCTTTTCAATACTAGACACTATTAGCCTAGGGTCACATCCGAGCATGGACATGATGGAAACTGTTTGATTTGCAAAAGCCGAAAATGATATCATCAACTAAGTCAGTGTTTCAGCGCTGTTTCTGTAGCACTGGAGTCAGTACTTAAAGACTGATTTAAAGTAACTGTTAAATTATATCTGCAGATGACTATCATATAGGCACTATGCTTACCCTCAGATACTATATTCAATGAATTTCTATATATATATTTTCATGTATGTAACAAATTATTAATTAAATATCGTTTAAACTAATTATATCTGTTAAATTTCTAAACTGTCCTAAATCTAAGAGTAACCTGTCATAGGGACATGAATCTTGGCGGACTTTGGCTTCCGTTCGTTTGGACTTTTTCGTTTTGGCTTCTGCAGGTTCTCGCTGCGTCAGATATCTCTTTCCTCGTCCAATGTCCTGCCTTTCTCTGGACGCAGAGGTTGAGATGTATCAATGGGGGATGCCCACACTCGCGAGTCAATACGATGCATCTCTTACATGATGTCTGCAGCTGCTGTGTTTCGCGGAATGGGTCAGTAAGTGTGGCTCGGAAGGGGATGCCCATTTCTTGCCGTGACTGACTATCAAATTTTCTTTCAAACTTTTGGGGTGTAGCGACACTGAAGAAGTTAAATACAGAAACGCGCGTCTGTCTCCGTAAGTTTGGTAAAGGTACCTTCATGTATTGAAATAACTGGGCCGATATCACTGATGGTTCTGGTTCTTTTGCATTAAATGAATGAAAGCCAAGACTGTACCAGAAGGAAAAACACTGAAAACTCCGATTTAAGATACAATATAACAATCCCTCCAAAATATAAGAGTTTTGTAATAAATATAAACTTGCTAATACCGATGCGATTCATGCCTTTCTGGTCAGATATGCATGTTTTTACATTTGCAGATAAAACTCTGTTTCGGCTTTCTCATAATTAGTTACATGAAGAATTTAAAGTGAGCTGAATCGTTCCTTTCAGTTAGAGTAAATATTAAATTTCAAAGCACAGCCAAGAGGCTGGAGATTGCATTATGCCGTTCAGAAAATACAAGTAGCGAGTAGCAATATTACAGCGAAAGTTATTGGTTTTCTGAAAGCCTAGAACTGTAATTGTTTGTGTAATAGTAATATGATATTCTCTTGTGAACAAGATTAAATATAAAACCAAAACATTAATTCCAAATGATATGCAATTTTGGCACAAGATCTGTCCTGAATTTGAAAATAAGGATTACGAAAACCGTGAGACAAGTACAAAATTTAACAGAAACTTTATAAAGCGCTTCTGCTTTAAGCATGCGAGACAAAAACGACTGCATTTTTGAAATCGACGAAATCTGAGACTTGATTGATTCTATATTGCAGTCATATTTGCCGGAAAATCGAGTAAAGATAAAATTTCACATGAAATAACAGATATGACAGTCTTAAATTTGGGATGATTGGAAGCAAAAAACAAATTTGATAGACTGTCAGTTTTTCTCACTGTCATTGTTCTTGAAAAAAAGGAAAAGAGAAATATATCGTAAAATGGGACAACTCACAATTACAATTCGTAATTCCTCTTGCTAATCAACCCAAAGTAACCGTGCCCCCGAGGTTGTAAAACTTTTTTCGTGCTCAACTCAGCAAAGCATAAAATTTTCTCTGCTGAAGAATATGAAAACGCCAACTAATGTTGGCATTTTCATATTCATAAGCAGAGAAAATTACATACTCAGCTTACATGAGCAAGAAATCAAAAGTACTTATCAGTAATTTCCTATTTATTGTCAGGTAAAATTTCATGCTCAGCTGAGTTGAGCATGAAAACAGTTTATAATCTCGGGGCCAGATCTATCACATGAGTTGCTAGCTGATGTCCGTTTTCCACATATGATATTGGCTTTCAACGAAAGGTCGATTACGCTTCTCTGCTTTGCCAAGTGATGACATCTTGTCAAAACAACAAGAAACAGTCGGTCCATCTGGGAGTAACCCACTTAACTTGGTCAGTATTAATCTAAGGCTGAGTATCTGAAATCCTTTTACAGCCTCTAAAAGCTGTGTTTGACATTTGCATTCCCAAAGGATACGGTAGCCATGCACTATTCTTGTATATGGTATTAAAAGCAGGGCTCAGGTTAGCTTATAGAAGTCGCTAGTCAGGGGTTCATTAACTCTTTAAGCACCGAAAAGCAGATAACAAAATTTACGTCTGCAAAAATTAAAAAAATGCCTTGTCCAAGACACTGCATATTGAGAATTCAAAGACTAAACGGTAAACAATGTAGAACAAGATGAGGGGGCTCATAATGAGCCGCCTCATCAGGATCTACGCTGTTTGCAAATTTTTCTAATTTCATCACTGGGGCTTAAAGAGTTAAAACTTTTAGTACATACAACATCTAGTGGGTTAATATTTTGCACTGCAAAAGATATCAGTAGTTTGAGATGAACTTCGACTTTGAGATATCGAGAGTTGAATGTATGTATGTATGTATGTATGTATGTATGTATGTATGTATGTATGTATATATGTATGTATGTATGTATGTATGCTGTTTAATGCAATTTAATACACAATATACAGTCGAATGTATCACTGTCGCAAGCAGCCACATTAACTGGGCCCCGTAAACCAAAATGCAGTGCAACTGATTTGTATTTAGAAATCACCTGTCTTAAGCTAAGCAGCCAATTTTTGTCCTTCCCCCGGGTGACCCCTTAAGACTGGTTTGACTAGTATATAAATTTAGCGCTGAGAGAGGCTGGCTGAGCTTCTTGATGTTCGAAGAAATGGACTGTTACTTATATATGTACTCTTGACAGTTAAATTGAACAGGTCTCTTTAGTGTACGATAATCTTGATATTTCGCTCCAAATTTCGATTTTCAAATTCATTTAATTACTGATTCAGGAAAGCTTGCTGAAATCATAGATCGATAAAGCACAGTGTTTGTAGCTTCAAAGCATCATATATCAGATTTGCCTCTGTTGATTTCGGTAGGATGAAATATCGGAGGAAAAAATGTCCCTTCACTAAATTGCCACATATCTCGCTAAAATTGATGACAGAAATGAAAATCACATTTTGATTGCATTCATAAACATGGAATTCATGTGCTGGGCGATCATATCGGACTGTTCTCTCTACAACATGAAAACTAAGATCAAATAAACTATTTCGAACGTTGATCACGGGAGAGCTTTTGCTCGACTCTGAGTCTACGCATATATTAAATAAAATTGCACAGCAGTCGTTAGGTGCAGTTTTATTTTCTGTTTTGGAAAGGCTCCAAATAAACGATGTTACAGGATACACTACAGTTTGCATTAAATTTCATTTGTAAAAAAGACACACAAGAACAGGACTTATGAGCTGCGTATATGAGTAGATGAACATTATACAAACAGGATTCAGAAGTAAGACAGAAGACTGATGAATGAGTATCCTTATCTGCAAGTACCAGTAACACAAAAAGCACGTGTTTGAAGTGCCGGTTACCGCCGACTGTCTCTGTTTCAGTTTCAAGGAACTATTTGATGGTCATTTGAGACATGTTTAAGACAACAAGAGTCGATCATATCCCGTTCATTTCCCAGTAACTTAAAGATCACTAACTGTAAATCCGCAATACGTTTACTGTGTAAACAAGGTACATCGCATTCACATAATTTTCATTTTGAGCTCTGATCTCACTACAATTTATAAAACCGAACTGCTACTATGTTTACATTGGCCAGTGCATTATTTTTTTTCATGAGATCCATATTTTCAAACTCTATCTATCTTCTTTATAAGTCCCAAGATTGCTAAATTAAATTGCTAAAATCTGTGTTAAATTTTTGCACAGTGCTGATCTCCAGCAGGTTGGAAAAGCAGGAATGATAACAGAAACCCTTCTTTGAGTACGCACCAACCGACAGTCGCAATCCATGAAATATTTCTGTTGCAGACATCAGATATTATCCACCTCTCAAGTTGTTGTAAAATTAGCACACATATGAAATTGTCAGTTTCGGCCACGGACACTTTCACTATGACCCGCATTATATATGTCATTAGCCTACTTGTTAGATGGACTTTTGCTTGGACTCGAAGTATCATTACGAACTGGAAAATGTGTCAGAATCCATTACGATAACTTAAGTATCATTATTAATGAGAGATAAATGGCTATATCACCCCTCGATGACCATTCTGGACATCTGAAAAAGATTCATTTTCGCACTAAAGACATTTCAGATTGCTAAAGTTTTCAATGTCCTGACCGATGTAGAATGGGAAAAAGTGTATTTGTAACAAGAAATGATACCACTGAAAACGTTCCTTTATTTTTTTTTTTTTTTTATTTTTTTTTTTTTAGTATTTTTTCTTGGGTAAGAAATATGAAGCCATAAAACTAGTTGCTTATTTATGTATTATGAATCTTTATTATTGTAGTTATGAGCAAAATTTATATTTGTATTAAATTTTGCAAATCTGCTATTGTGATTTAAAGCCATCATAATGATTTACATAATGATCATTCCCAATTTATTTCTGAGGAAGGCTGACTGTACTTCTCGATGACAATTCACAATGCTAACAAGAGACAGACATTCCCTCGAGTATAAATTCAGCTTTCTTGGCCAGACATAGGAATACCAGCCAGTTTTATTTCTAATGGTTCAAAGCAAAGATCAGTAAGGTACAGCGTTATTTACCATTAACCCTTAAAGCGCCAAAATCAGTCGACAAGATTTTATGGTTGCAAAATTTTAAGATATGTTTCATTCAAGCAATATTATATTGAATATTTAAATCCTGGAAGGCAAGCAGTGTAGACACAGATGAGCTGTCTCATCAATATATCATCTGCTTGCAAATTCATTTTCTTATTTTGGCGCTCCAAGATTTAAACGATCTGATATTAGATTCTCATCTGCTATTTTTTGAAGCAAACAAATATTGGAAAAATGCCTTCACTCTAAATTGCCACTTAACACGCTAAACTGGATGACAGAAATGAAAAAGTCACATTTTGATTGCATTCATATGAATGGATTTCATGGAAGAAACGATCGTATGCAATTATTTCATACATGTTACGTTTTAAAACGTCTTCCCCGTGCGAGCTTCTGCTACACTAAACAATCATTCAATAAAATACAGCAAACCTGACGCCATTAGAAATTTGCAAAATGGTTATATCACAATTTTCTGTACTTGGAGTATAAATAAGTGGCAAATAAAGTGTTAAAGCGAATTAGAGAACCTTAGGTAGAATATTTACATATAAAAACCCTAACTATAAGTAACTCATAACACAAAAACATCACAACGAATAGATAGATAAATGAATAAATAAATAAATAAATTATGAGGAAAGAAATCGTCTTAGTCTGTACGGATGTCAGTTGAAATGTTATGGCAAATTATCTTTGCGGTTCAATCAAAATGTCGTTTACATCGGAAACTGTTGACTGAAAGGTGGCGCAGCGCTCAACAATAGTAAATATTTGACAGAGAAACTAACCTTGACATAAACCAAGATTCTCTCACAGTGACAGTATCATCATTTTTCCGTGCAGCGTATTAGCGTAAATGCAAACAGAAGCAAAATAAAACAGAGAGAGAGAGAGAGAGAGAGAGAGCCCAAAACATGTGATGCCCCATCCTCATCTTATATTGGTAAAGATATACCACTGAAGCCGGTAAAGATATACCGGATGATATCTTTGGCAGACTGCGAGTTAAGACGGATCCCTATTATCTAAATACCTTTAATTTTTCGCGGATTTCTAACAGACATAATTAACTCTTTGAGATGACATTTTGCCCCATCATTATTGTCCGCAGTGGCTGATCAGACGCACAAAATCACGTCAGCATACTTATAGATTCGTTCATTACCCAAGTTAACATATGAGTGGCAAATTAAGCAAGAGAACAGACAGTTACGCCACAGGAATTATAGGTAAATATTTTCTCACGAAATAGTGTCTGCAGATTGGACGCTTAAAATGAGGCAAAACAAAGTCTGAAAATAAATGAGACTTTATAACGAACCATCCGGTCATGTTGCCCGAATAGTTAATACCCAGGACACAAAATTAAAATATCATGAGTTCGAATCTAGTCTAGGCCCTGATTCTTCGAAAGCTTCTGCGTTTGTTCAGCTGTTTTAAATAACTTAACTACGGCTGAATGGTCCAAACCCTACACATAAACCATGTCTGCATCCATAATAACTTGCACAAATCGCTTGAAAGAGATGACATTTTAAGACAGTGTGTTGACTGTATCTTACATTAAAGACAACGTCTCATGACAAATTGATAGCTTACAAATAAGAAATGAAGCATGTATTTAGATTGTTGATGAGTCGTATCTAAGATAACGCTTTTCATGAATTTGTTTACATAAAGGTCAATGTATCAGTGGAATACCTGCTCAAATGATACAAATTGATCTTTAAGGCTTTGCACATCTTTTTATATAGTGAGGATTGTACAGTTTACATTGAAAGATATATGTATGAAAGTCTAGAACTGAGATGTTTGGGTCCCGCAACGGAAAACTTGTACTTAGTACTGTCGGATATTAGGATATTGTAACAACCCATTTAATATGTTTTAGACAAAATATAACAGAGGCGACGGTGCTCAAACGCTAGAGTAAGAAATACGAACTAAAAAAATAATGATAATAATAATGATAAAAAAAGAAATGAAGAGACAATGTCACTCACTCACAGCATTCTCTCATTGGATCGCCATTTTCCCGCGCAGCGTATCAAAACAAAAACACGCGATTCTTCACCCTGATGCACTATCATGAAGTTTGCTTCGATGTTTGCGTTATGGTTCTTCACATCAGGTGCAGTGGCGATAAATAACCCTCTTTAGAAGCAAGGAATACATGAAAGAAGTAGAAATTGCCAACTAGGACATATCTTCACTTTTTGCATAAGCCCTGATGAAACCCTTCAGGGTTTAATCAAACACAACAACACTAAGCTAGGCGCAAGTTCTATCTGTCATGAAATATATGTTGTACCATCACCACGGTTGCTTGCCATGTTTTTGTGCGAGACAACATTTAAAGAATCAGTGGCAGGTTATTGCTTTCATAAATGGATGTTTTTGAACCTTTCTGGTAAATGACTGGATTCATCGATCTTAAGTTTTCACATATGCTATGAGATTCTTTTTCGCATAGCGTACCTCCAATCGTAACACCGCTCGGCAAATGTCGTGAATCACAGAATTTGTTGAGCGGTGTTCAGATTGAGCGTACCTCTGTTCAGGACAAAATCACGCCATAAGAACTGTGAGTGCAAATTTCTTCCCCAGACATACCACATTGATTTGTACCATTTTATTATGAGGATGAAAAATTGGACAAGGCACCTATGTTATTAAAGAGACCTTTATTAGCTTAAGATCTAGGACCAGGCAAACATGAAACGGTAAATTAGAGCATCTATATACAGCTTTATAGGAGCGCTTACTGTTAGAATGCAAATTTAAAGTTTGGTTTGTACTTGTTTCAGACAGGACAACTCTGATCAGAATTGGAGAATATGGGTAACGTCTGCAGTGTATAATAGTGTACAGATTCTGTGTTTGAGTCAAAGCTTTCTAAAGTGCTCTTGATAACTTTCGCTTTTCACAACTGAATTTAAGAAGCTTTATATTGCACAAGGCATTAACAAACTAATATAGGATAAAATGCAATCACTGCTGCAATAAAAGCAATCAAAGTGATGAAACTACTTTTCAAGTCTGAAGTGATTTTTGGAGACACATTTATCTGCTTGCAAGCTAATGCATCTCTTTAAAATTTCAAACCTAAATGTTTACCACAAATGACGCAGTAGATGCTATATGATCGATTCTGAAAAACTTGGAATATTTTCACAGACTTCGGCAGCAGAATGGCCACTTGTCTGGGAAAGAGCTGTTCGTTTGAGTTACCGTGCGTGTCTTTTGTGAACTTCGTCAATGTATGTATATTTTTCTTTCTTTTTTTTTGGTTTTGAGCGCGGGATTTGGGATTCCTGATCATTGCTTATCTTTTTACTTCGACAGGTCATCCAGCAACTCTAAGGTTATGTTAATATTTTGTCTAACTGTCTTTCAAGCTGCAGTCTCAGAAGACTGCAGATTGAAATATGTTTAGAATATGAGACTGTATCTTGAAGGACTGAAAGAAATAATATTATGGCATGAGACTCGCATTTACGATGATTTGTCGATGTTCCAAATGAAACTTGGGAAACCGCCTTCGATTTTTTCAGCTATACATAAGATAAGTCTGAAAATTTCTAATTTGAACTTTATCCTCAATTTTTAAATTTTTAGAGTGTATTCATGAACCTTTGCTTGAAAGACATTCAGAAAAAATATGGACGTATCATGTCGAAGTTCTAGAATGATACTTGTGGATATTTGTTTATTTTTTTGGCTTTACTGCATCCAACCGTCCCTGTCTGAACTCATAAGTTGGCGTGTGTGGATTCGCGGCTGACCTAGATATGTGGTTCTTTTCTTTTTTTGGATTCCTTCACCCTCATCAAAATTTGCTCTTTCAGAAATCGGACTAAAGTGACTGAAATTATGTTAAATTAAACTCTTAAAGAGTTCCTTCAAAAGCAGATGACGCACTTAAAGGAGGAACATGAGCCATACCAAAGCCACTCCATCCCCAACCACCAAAATATGAGCCACTCATCTATGATCTTCTTCCGTGCAGTTGTCTCGTTTTTGAATGATATATGATTACCTATCCTAAATGTCGGGAAAATTACACCCTTTGCGAAGACAAGTAGTTGACCCCGTATTCTCAGATAGTCTAGACAATCTGGTTTTGACATATGGTTATGAAATGTAGGATATCTAGTCTAGCAGTTACTGTTCCAGGTAAACAAAAATGATTTGTTCAATTTCCGTTTTATCTTATATATTTAAACATTGTACTTTCGTAATTCGGCAAGCAGCAGGTCCCTATTCTATTTCAGCAAATAGAAAAGTAGTTTTACTATGGTATTAATCAGATAACTGTTTCACTTTCAAGAACAGCAAGCAACCTGTCATTTTTTTCTTTTTTTGCCTCCGTTCTCAAAGGACGTCAACTCTCAAAGTAAAAAATTTTCTTCCCTTGGAACTGACCCCAAATTTGGAAGGGCTTAGTCTCCCATGGATGAAAAAAGGAAGTCACAAATATTGTTACGCTTATGTAAAATGGCGGAAAAATGGAGATGAAAATGCAAAGACAGATCTGAGTATTGCTGAGTAGTCAAACATCCCATCTTTTCTCCTGGCTCAGTTATCAGTAGCACCAAATTGACAATAATGGATATACTGAAATTCCGTGTGGCATAAAATGCAGTTAAAATGATTGAAAAGCTTTTAAGTCTGTACTTAGAGAGTTTTTACACACGAGCTAGACGCATTAATTTCAAAGAAAGAGAACAAAACCAATGGAAATAAATATTCAAGAGGAAGTCGTAATATATAAAGACTCCAGCTCCACAATTAAAATGCTTGACTAAGTATAAGTATGCGAGGTTTCGAGAAGAATCACGGCAAACTCATTTAGCGAATTATAAACCGACAGCAAAGCTTTTGCAAATAAACGTTCCGTCTCTCGATATCAACATAACCGATGCTCTTGTTGATTTGTGTAACAGTGTAGCCAGTTTCTGAGCTCCAACAGCCTGACAGACCTACGAAAGTACTGGATGTGATACCAATCAAAGTGTTTGGGGGCATACAGCCATTTTTGTACAGTTTGAACTGTAACGGTTCGCTTTAAGAGTCTTTGTGAGTTCTGAAATATGTACGTCTCACACTGACCATATTACTATTGACAATGTGTAATGACTTATAGTGCGAAAAAAGTATAATGCTAATCAAGACAATGACAATGATCAAAACCTGTGCGTTTTTCGCACTGTCAACAATAACTTACACGATGGCAACAGATTATAGACAAATAAACTGTGATGAACATAAATATGAGATCATGCTGTCAAATAAGGCAATGTCCGGCCTCTTAGTAGTTTATGTAAATGAATGACCTGTTTTTATTATATGTGTATGATTAAATGGTCAGGCAGGATCATATATGCAATTGGCATAATTCTCAGAAGCACCATTTAAATATATCCAAGTGCCATTATATGCTACATATTGAGAGAAAATCTGATGATATTGCAATTCTGACGAGACCGATAAATGTAATGTCTATCCGCCCACATCATAAGAAACACTTTAGATATAGACAAATATTGCTTTTCAATACTAGACATTAGCCTAGGGTCACTTCCGAGCATGGACATGATGGAATCTGTTTGAAGTGCAACAGCAGAAAATAATATCATCAGCTCAGTAAGTAAGTGTTACAGTGCCGCTTATGGTTCTTACGCACTAGAGTCAGTAATTAAATACTGATTTAAAGTAACTGTTTAATTATATCTGGAGATGACTATCATATGAGTACTACGCTTACCGTCAGATACTCTATTCAACGAATTTGTATATATATTTTCGTGTATGTAATACATTAGGAATAACATATTATATCTGTTAAATTTCTAAACTGTCCTAAATCTAAGACTAACCTGTCATAGGGACGCGAATCGTAGCGGACTTTGGCTTCCGTTCTTTTGCCTTTTATTTTTGGCTTTTTCAGGATCTCGCTGCGTCGGATATATTATTCCTGGTCAAATGTCCCGCCTTTCTAGGGACAGAGAAGTAGAGTTGTATCGGTGGGGATGCCCACACTCGCGAGTTAATACGATGCATCTCTTACATGATGTCTGCAGCTGCTGTGTCTGGCGGAATTGGTCAGTAAGTGTGACTCGAAAGGGGATGTTAGTTGCTTGCCGAGACTGTCCATCAATATTTTCTTTCAACCTTTTTGGGGTGTAGCGACACTGAAGTTAAATACAGAAACGCACGTCCTTCGCTCTAAGTTTGGTAAAGGTACGTTCATGTATTGAAATCACTGAGCCGATATAATTTATCCCTAAAGATGGCATAACCCAATTAGTTCATTTAGTGTTTCAGTGCTGATTCTGGTCCTTGAGCACTAAATGAATGAAAGCCAAGACTGTAACAGAAAGGGATAAGAATTTTATGAAAATTATAAACTTGCTAATGCCGTTGCGATTCAAGTGTTTCTGGTCAGATATGCGTGTTTTTACATTAAATGTAAATCTTTTGCGTATAAAACTGTTTTTCGGCTTTCTCATAATCAGTTACATGAAGGTTTCGAAGTCAGCTGAATTGTTCCTTTCAGTTAGAGTAAATATTAAATTTCGAAGCACAGCCAAGAGGCTGGAGATTGCAGTATGTCGTTCAGAAAATATATGTAGCAATAATACAGCAAAAGTTATTGGTTTTATGAAAGCCTAGAACTGTAATTGTTTGTGTAATACTAATATGACATTCTCTTGTGAACAAGATTAAATTCAAAACCAAGACAATAATTCCAAATGGTATGCAGTTTTGGCCCGGGATCTGACCTGAATTTGAAAATAAGGATTACGAAAACCGTTAAAAAAGTACAAAATTTAATAGGAAAATTATGTCTCTCTTCTGCTTGTCGCATGCGAGACACAAGCAACTGCATTTTCGAAATCGACGAAATCTGAGGCATGATTGATTCTGTTTTGCAGTCATGTTTGCCGGAAAATTGAATAAAAATGAATTTTTACATGAAATAACAGCTATGAGAGTCTTAAATTTGGGATGATTGAAAGCAAAAAAAAATCAAATGTGATAGACTGTTAGTTTATTACTTTCATTTTTCTTGAAAAAAGGAAAAAAAGAAAGATTTCGTAAAATGGGACAACTCAAACTACAATTCGTATTTCCTGTCGCTAATCAACCCAAAGCAACCGTGCCCCGAGTTTACAAAACTTTTTTCGTGCTCAACTCAGCTGAGCATGAAATTTTCTCTGCTGATAAATATGAAAGTGCCAACTAAAGTTGGCATTTTCATATTCATAAGAAGAGAAAATTACACACTCAGCTAAACTGAGCAAGAAAATAATTGTACTTATCAGTAATTTCCTATTTATTAGCAGGTAAAATTTTATGCTCAGCTGAGTTGGGCATGAAAAAAGTTTTATAACCTCGGGCGCAGATCTATCACATGAGTTGCTGGCTGATGTCCGTTTTCGCAACATAAGATATTGGCTTTCAAGAAAAGGTCGATTATGCTTCTTTGCTAATGCCAAGTGATGACATCTTGTCAAAATAACGAGAAACAGTCGGTCCCTCTGGGAGTAATCCACTTAACTTGGTCAGTATTAATCTAAGTCTGAGTATATGAAATCCTTTGACAGCCTCTAAAAGCTGTAACTGACATTTGCATTCCTAAAGGATACAATAGACATGCACTATTCTTGTATATGTTATGAAAAGCAGTGCTCAGGTTAACTCATAGTAGTCGCTAGTGAAGTATTCATTAAGACTTTGAGCCGCGACACGTGAAAACCAACAAAGACGTTGTGCGCCCAGCCCAGACTCAGATTGGCCTGGGCATCCGCCCGGTCTGATCAGTGTCTTGGCTTTGCGCTTAAAGGATAGCTAAAGGCCCAAGCTACCTCCATGCTGAGACTCTGATCAGACTGGGCGGATGCACAGGCTGATCTGAGTCTGCGTTGGGCGCACAACCACTTTGTTGATTTTCTCGCGTCCCGGCTCAAGTCTTTTAGTACAAACAACATCTAGTGTGTTTATATTTTGCACTGCAAAAGATATCAGTAGTTTGAGATGAACTTCGACTTTGAGATTTCGAGAGTTGAATGTTTCCCATGTATGTATGTATGTATGTATGTATGTATGTATGTATGTATGTACGCTGTTTAATGCAATTTAACGCACAATGTACAGTCGAAGGCACCACTGTCTCAAACAGCCACATTATCTGGGTCCCTTAAACTAAATACAGTGCAACTGAACTTGTATTTAGGAATCACCTTAAGCATTCAATTTTTGTCTTTCCATCGAATGACCCCTTAAGACAGGTTTGACTAGTATATAAATTTAGCGCTGAGACAGGCTGGCTGATCTTCTTGATGTTCGAAGAAATGGACTGTTACTTATATGTGTAACTTTAAAAGTTACGTAAACTGAACAGGTTTATTTGCTGTACGATAATTTGGATGTTTTGCTCCAAATTTCGAATTTCAAATTCATATAATTACTGATTCTGGAAAGCTTTGCCGCAATCATAGATCGATAAAGTACAGTGTTTGTAGCTTTCAACTATCAAATATTAGATTTGCCTCTGTTATTTTCGGTACAATGAAATATTGGAGGAAAAAAGGGTCCCTTCACTAAATTGCCACTTATCTCGCTGAAACTGATGACAGAAATGAACAATCACATTTTGATTGCATTCATAAACATGGAATTCAAGTGCTGGACGATCATATTGGATTGTTCTCTCTACAGCATGAAAACTAATATCAAAAAACTATTTCGAACGTTGATTACGGGGGAGCTTTTGCTCAACTCTGAGCCTACGCATATATGAAATTACATTGCACAGCAGTCGTTAGGTACAGTTTTGTTTATGTTTTGAAAAGGCTCAAGATAAACAATGATACAAGTTACACTACAGTTTGTATTAAACTTCATTGTAAAAAAGGCATACAAACCAGAACTAATCAGCTGTGTATATGAGCATATGCACATTATATAAACAGGATTCATAAGTAAGTCAGATGACTGATGAATGAGTATCCTTATCTGCAAGTACCAGTAAAACAAAAAGCACGTGATTGAACCGTACGGTTACCACCGGCTGTCTCTGTTTCAATTTCAAGGAACCATGTGATGGTTCTTTGAGACATGTTTAAGACAACAAGAGTCGACACCATATCCTGCTCATTTCCCAGTAACTTAAAGATAACTAACTGTAAATCCACAATGCGTTTACTGTGTAAACAAGATACATCGCATTAAGATAATCAATTTTCATTTTGAGGCCTGATCTCACTACAATTTGTGAAACTACTCAGTAGAATGCAAACTGCTACTATGTTTTCATTGATGTATTTTTGTTTTCAAGAGATCCATATTTTCAAACACTATATATGTTCTTCTTTATTCATAAGTCCCCAGTTTGCTAAATTACAATCACAAATTGTGCTACTATAATCCTGTAAGTTGTTTTTATATTGGCCAAATTGTAGTTAGAAAAAGATCCCGCCATCTTACAGTAGATGAAATATTTGACAGACTGAGAGTAAGATCTGATTGATATTATCTAAAAACAACTATATTTACTCGCGGATCTCTTACAGACATAATTAACCCTCAGAGGAAATGAAAAGTTGCACCACCATTATTATCCGTAATGACTGATAAGAGGCACAAAACCACTTCAGCATATACTAGCAAGAATTGTGCATTATCAAAGTCCACAAACGATGGCGTTAATTATTAGCAAATTGGACGACCAAAACCATATTCTAACCTTTTATTGGTTACTAAACTGTACCAGAAAAAAAAACTAGTTCTTGCACTGCAACTGAACTTTAAGAACTAATCACATCGTTCCTTACTGCTATTAGAAATCATTTGATAAGATACTGTTAAAAAGTTTACAAAAGCTGGTAAAATAGTTTTGGTAAGTGAAAATCTCCTATGAGATACACAAACTAAATTGCAACTAAGTTGTCAACTTACGCCTTCTTCGTGAAACTTATAAATAGAAAGAGCGTGTCAAATAGAAGAACCCTTTTACCTTTTGTTATGATATAAATGCTTCCTTTCCATCTGAAGAACATCAAAAGTATACATTATTATACCACCAAAATGTTTGCATGACTCTAACGTTTTAGCTAGATAATATTAACAGATGGACAATGTATTTGACCATTTTAGATGGCGGTGTTTCTACAAATGTGATGATTTTAATTTTGATAATCCTTTTTTATGAAAGGTATATTTCTCGTTGTACTTGTACTGCAGTAAATTCGATTTGTCATGGTTTCTAGTCACTTCGCTGACTTGAACATTCCTTACAAAACTTTAACAGACAAGTTAAGAAAAAGGCCAATTATCAGGAACTGATTGAGTCAACTTCCACATCCTGCCCTGAATATTAAACAGGAAAGGGTCATATACAGTTAATGCGGCACTAAAATAAACAGCATCAACGAAAAGTCATAGGGACAGCTCTTCCCTAAGAGATGGATGGCTACACTGCTATTCTAAATGAATAGAACGATGAAGTCAAAAACGATTGCAATTAGAATGACCACAATAGGAGCAAAGCCTTAGAACGTTCAGTAATAATTTACCGGACGGGAAGGAAGGAGGGTTGGGCGAAGGGATAAAACCGATAAAACCGGTTTTACGCTCGAACAACCTCGTCCTAGTTTATGCAGCGGCTCGTATACACATTGAAGTTATTCGGTCTTCGTGAAAGACCTCTACCAATCAAAAAGGTCAAAACAGACTTTTTTGTTAAGTATAGTGTTTTTACCATTAACCCTTAAAGCGTCAAAGGGCAGCCGACAGCTTTATGTCTGCAATATTTGAAAACATGTTTCATCTAAGCTATATTATATTGAGAATTTAAAGCCGGAAAGGCAAGCAGTGTAGACACAGATGAGCAATCTAATCAATATTTTCTCTGCTTGCAAATTCAATTCTCTTCATTTTAGCGCTCCAAAGGTTAAACGATCTGATATTAGATTCTCATCTGCTATTTTGGATATAAACAAATATTGGGAAAATGCCTTTACTCTAAATTGCCACTTATCATGCTAAACTGGATGACAGAAATGAAAAATTACATTTTGATTGCATTCATATTAATGGAATGCGTGGCAAGAGCGATCGCATGCAATTATTCCCTCAACAGCAGGCAAACTAAAGTACATGCAACTTTTTTAAAACGTCGTCCCCGAGCGAGCTTTCATACACTTAGCAATAATTCAATAAAACACAGTGTACTTGACGCCATTAGAAATGCGAGTTTAACAAAATGGTTATTTCACAATTTGGAATGAGAGAAAATACTTTACAATTTGGAAGGAGATAACCTTAGGTAGTATATCTATCACATAATAACCAAGATTAAACTTCTAGTATTTTTGACAATGTTGTATCTAGCCACCAACTTGCAGAATTAATGGCTTTAAGAATATATATCGCTTCAGTATAAAAATATGTAGCTATTGCTGAAGTCACTATGGCTTATCTACTTTACAATGCCTCGATCTGTTAAATTATGCCTCGGTCTTTCGGCACTGGCTTAACAACTACAATTAATTTATAAGACAATAAAATCACAATTGATTAAATGAATAAATAAAGAATCAGTAAAAAATCGAAACGGAATGATGACATAGTCTGCACGGATGTCATTTGAAATTTTGTGACAGAGTATCTTTGCGGATCAACTAAAATGTCGTTTATATCGGAAAATGTTGACTGGAAAGTGGTGCAAAGCTCAACGAGCGTAAAATATTTGATAGAGAAACTAACCTCGACATAAACCAAGATTCAGTCACTGCCTCATCATTTTTCCGCGCAGCGTATTAAGAAAAAACAACAACCCCAAAATCAAATGATGCCTCATCCTGATCTCACCCTTAGTTAACTATGTTTATGCAAGGGTTGTTACCAAACGAAAAAAAGAGTCTTAGTTCCCAAACGACCTGGTCTTCGAGGCTAACAAATTTGTTCAGCTACGATGACCAAATGCAGTCAACTCCCGATATCTCGAACACTGATATCTCAAAGTATTTTCTTGTATCAAAGAATATATTTTTTATTTCTATTTACATTTAACTCCTGTTATCTCAAATTACTGATATCTCAAAGTAAATTTTCTGATACCAGAAAATTTACTTTGAGATATCAGTAGTTTGGGAAGAAGTTCGAGATATCGAGAGTTGACTGTATTTTTGAAATTATGACTCTTTTTCGTTTTGTAACAGGCTCTCTTTCGTTCTTTAACAGCCTTAGAAACACAGCTACCCAAGTGTGGATCTTTCATCGGTAAAGATATACCGGATGATATCTTTGGCAGACTGCGAGTTAAGACTGATCAGTATTATCTTAATATCTATAGTTTTTCGCGGATTTCTGACAGACACAATTCACTTTCAGAGGAGATGGCATTTTGCCCCATCATTATTGTCTGAGGCAATTGATTAGATGCACAAAATCTTTTCTGCATACTTATATCTACTAATCGTTCAATACCTAAGTCAACAAATAAGGTAGTTAAGCAAGAGAACAGACGGTTACACCGCACTTATTATAGATCATTTTTTCACGAGATAGAGAATTGAAAGCACAAAAATGTGCCAAAACAAAAGTCTCTTTCTAATTGTATATCCGGTCGTGTTGCCCGAAGAAATTATACCCTGGACACAAGAATAAAATATCACAGATTCGAATCTGGTCTAGGCTCTGATTCCACTCAAGTCCCTGTGTTTTCCAAGCCACTTTAAATACCTTAACTACAGCTGAAATGGTTCTAAACATATACCTCAGTCATGCATGCATCCGTAGATGTTTGTGCAAATTGCCTGAAAGAGATGACATTTTAAAACAGTGTGTTGATTGTATCTGACATTAAAGACTACGTCTCAGGACAAATTGATAGCTTACAAATTTGAATTGACTTCTTAGAAAATTTGGAGTGAGCTAATTCAGATGGTCGATAGGTCGTTTTTAGGACAATGTTATTCATGAATTCGTTTAGATAAAGGTCAGTTATAATGATACAAATGAGCCACATAATGTGATTTCAAATAATGAGACATTGGTGACAAGCAAAGGCTCTGATCATAGTGCACAGAGACTTCACTTGTTACACCAATCATCTATGAATTTGGACTAAACCACACAGCCAACAGTGATGCCTCTGTAGACAACCATTGAGCCAATAATGAGGGCTCTATAGACAATCACACAGACAATGAGGCTCCTATAGACAATCACACAACCAAAAGTGAGGCCTCTATAGACAACCGCACAGCTAACATTGTCATCGAAGATGTTTGAGTCCCATAACGAGAAAGGTATACTGGTAAGTTTTACAATTTAACACATTGTAACAACCCATTTAAGACAAATACAACAGAGACAATGGTGTTTGTAAGCTGATTGAGCCAGATGTTTATACTTCTTACTCTCAAGTAAGTTCCATGGTACAGTCAAACATGACTGCGGTGCAATCGAAATATTAGATTTGATAATACTTTCGTTGTCTGTAAAAATATGAAAGGCAAGTTATTATGTGCCCCCCCCCCCCCAACCAAAGGTGAGGGGGACATATTGTTTTAAGTGCAGATCCCGGGCGTCGGCGTGACAGTTTCTTGCGTGCGCGATATCTCTTGAACCAATGGTTAGAATTTCACCAAACTCGCATGGATACATCATTGGGAAAAGTTTAAGAGCTGATTAGATTTTGGTGACATTGACCTCATTTTCAAGGTCGCTGGAGGACTTAGATGACAATTTCATGTACCCACTTTGCGTACGTGATATCTCTTGAACCAATGGATGGAATTCACCAAACGTTCATGGATACGTCATAGGGACAAGTTTAAGAGCTGATTAGATTTTGGTGACCTTGACCTCATTTTCAAGGTCACTGGAGGAGTTAGATGACAATTTCATGTACCCATGTTATCTCCTAAACCAATGGATGGAATTTCACCAAACTTGCATGGATATATTATTGGGACAAGGTTAAGAGCTCGTTAGATTTTACTGACCTTGACCTTATTTTCAAGGTCACTGGAGGACTTAGATGAGAATTTCTTGTACCCACTATATCTCCTGAACCAATAGATAGAATTTCAACAACATCGCATGGATACATCATTGGGCCAAGTCTAAGAGATAATTAGATTTTGATGACCTTGCCCTCATTTTCAAGGTCACTGAAGGACTTGGATGACAATTTGTTGTACCCACTATATCTTCTGAATCAATGGATGGAATTTCACCAAACTGGCATGGATACATCATTGGGACATGTTTAAAAGCTAATTAGATTTTGATGACCTTGACCTCATTTTCAAGGTCACTAGGGGACTGAGATGACAATTTCCTATTACCACAACATCTCATGAGCCAATGGATGGAATTTCACAAAACTTAAATGGATACATCACTGGGACTAGCTTAAGAGCTAATTATATTTTGATGACCTTGACCTCATTTTCAAGGTCACTGAAGGCCTTAGATGACAATTTCCTATTACCACAAGATCTCATAGGCCAATGGATTGAATTTCACCAAACTTGCTTGGATACATCACTGGGACTAGCTTAAGAGCTGATTTAGATTTTGGCAACCTTGACCTCATTTTCAAGGTCATTGGAGGACTTACATGGCAATTTTTTGAACCCATATCTCATGAACCAAAAGACGGAATTTCACCAAACTTGCATGAATTCATCACTGGGACTAGCTTAGGAGGTGATCAGTTTGTGGTGACCTTGACCTCATTTTGAAGGTAACAGGACACCATTAAATATCTCGTGAACCAATCTGTGGAAATTCACCAAACTTGCATGGATATATCAATGGGACAAGTTCAAGAGCTGATTAGATTTTGGTGACCATGACCTCATTTCAAGGTCACTGCAGGACTTAGGTGACAATTTCTTGTACCTACGATATCTCTTGAACCAATGGATGGAAGTTCGGCAAACTTGCATGGATACATCATTAGGACAGGTTTAAAAGCTGAGAAGATTTTTGGGACCTTGACCCTATTTTCAAGGTCACTGGAGGACTTAAATGACAATTTCATGTACCAATGTTATCTCCTAAACCAATGAATGGAATTTCACCAAACTTGCTTGGATATTTCATTGGGACAAGCTGATTAGATTTTGGTGACCTTGATTTCATTTTCAAGGTCACAGGTGGACTTAAATGGGGTTAAAATTTCTTGTATGCATAATATCTCCTGAACCAATAGGTTGAATTTCACCAAACTTGCATGGATATACCAATGGGACAACTTTAAGAGCTGATTAGATTTTGGTGACCTTGGCCTCATTTTCAAGGTCACTGGAGGACTTAGATGACAATTTCTTGTACTCAGGATATCTCTTGAACCAATGGATGGAATTTCACCAAACGTGCATGGATACATTATTGGGACAGGTTTAAGAGCTGAGAAGATTTTAATGACCTTGACCTTATTTTCAAGGTCACTGGAGGACTTAGATGACAATTTCTTGTAACCACTTTATCTCGTGAACCGATGCATGGAATTTCACCAAACTTGCATAGATACATCATTGGAAAAAGTTTAAGAGCTGAGAAGATTTTTGTGGCCTTGACCTTATTTTTAAGGTCACTGGAGAACTTAGATGACAGTTTCTTGTACCCATAATATCTCTTGAACCAATGGATAGAATTTCACCAAACTTGCATGGATACATCATTGAGACAGGTTTTAGAGTCTTTTAGATTTTCGTGACCTTGACCTTATTTGCAAGGTCACTGCAGGACTTAGATGACAATTTCTTGTACCCACGATATCTCTTGAACCAATGGATGGAATTTCACCAAACTTGCATGGATACATCATCAGGACAGGTTTAAGAGCTGATTAGATTTTGGTGACTTGACCTCATTTTCAATGTCACTGCCAGACTTAGATGAGAATTTCTTGTACTCACTGTATCTCCTGAACCAATGGATGGAATTTCAGCAAGCTTGTATGGATACATCATTTGGTCAACTTTAAGAGCTGATTAGATTTTGGTGACTTGACCTCATTTGCAAGGACATAATCATCTATTTAGGATATCTTTAGAATCAGTGGATGGATTTTCTCCAAACTTGCCTAGTATTTTAATTGTACAGGTTTTTTATTCATAAGGGGGATTGGAAATGAGCTGGTGGGGGGACATCAGTTTTTCTCTGAAAAACATTTCTAGTTTTATGTTAGGTCGCTTACAAGCATAGACCAAGTTCAATCGAGCGCACTATTTTTGCTTGTCTGATGTGTCAACTTCCTTCAGAATTTACTTTATCTTCACTGCAGCTGGTGATAAATACCATGGGACGGCCGTAGACAGTTTGCCCGTATTTTATCATCATAGTGCAAATGATACATTTTCTGGGACTTTGGGATCACTGGGCTTTTTTCAAGTCAATTTGAAAGTAGAATTCCACTGAAGCCGGCGCAAGTGGGGTGGGGTGTGTGTGAGGTGGGGGGGGGGGGGAGGGGCGTCGTGATCAGTGTTGCAACATGACATAACTGCACCTCAACATCAATTAAACCGAATCTGCTTTAATTTTCGTTTCTCTGATGTGTTCTTAGCTTCCAGAGGATCTTCCTTCAGAATTTATTTTGTTTAAAGAAAATATTAAAAGAGTGCTGCTGATACAACTCAAAAATACATAGCACGAATACGAGCTATGTAACTGTTTTTCACGCTTATCAAACAGATCATATGAGCCGTGACACGAGAAAACCAACAATGTGGTTGTGCGCCCAGCACAGACTCAGATATGCCTGGGCATTCGCCAAGTTTGATCAGATTCTTTTTTAAGTGTTCATTGGGAAGCTAAGGGTCTAAGCTACCTACATGCGGACAGCGAAGGCTCTGATCAGACTGGGCGGATGCCCAGGCTGATCTGAGTCTGCGCTGGGCGCACAACCACATTGTTGGTTTTGTCGCGTCGCGGCTCATATCACGACTGTCTATGGCTTCTCGCAATTCTGTTAATAGAATAAGTTCTAATGATTTATAATCTGATATCATTCTGTTAATATTATGATTTGAAATCTTATAAAATTTGGTTGATATGATAGTGTGAAACCTTACACACTGCATTATTTCCATAAAACTTTGTTTTCTTTTCCCTTCACAGGAAATCGGAAAAGGATACGCCTGCTGTACATGGGGAAGTGGGGGTGGGTGGATTGGAGGAGAGGGAAGCAACAGCACTTGGAAAGGCAAACACGTCGCTTGAAGATCCTCTACGTTGTGGCCCTGGTCAGGGCCAATGTTCCAGAGAGAGAGAGAGAGAGAGAGAGAGAAAGAGAGAGCCTGCTATGATGTGTTGCCTACCACTTCCTATGGTGTTTTTAGAGACGGGACGAAGACAGTCGCGGTGGGTGCAGCAATGGCTTCATACCGCTGAGCCCATCGGGCCAACATCGTTACGAGGATAAGATTGAAACCAGTATAGCTATTTTGCCAGTTTGATGGGGCACAGATGATATTAAAGAAGTCAATACCAAAGAAAGGACCAAGCACAGCAGACCAGTTGGAAGGAGATTGTTACGGGGTCATCTGTGGTCCCTCAATGAGCTTGTAAGCTTAAACATGAAACAGTTTCCTAGCCATAAAGAATCAAATCACGTATTCAGCTCACACTCAAACTTCCCCTTAATGATTTAAACACTGTCAGTTCTAATTTACATTATGTCAATAAGATTACGTTTAAATCTAGGGAAATTCGTGAGAGTAGTTTTGCCTATCAGTTTCTTGAACAAGTCGCTTCACCAGTGCCTTGTGGAGTGCGTACAGCCAAGTCTCTGAATAACAACACAGGGAGTAATACCAATTTAGCTACCTAGTCTGTACTATACAAAGTGGCTTTCGACCGAGATAACGATCGTAAACATTTCCAACAACGGTAAATGGTACTATTGTTAATGGCTGTCGACCGAGCTGATACTGCTGTCGATTGTCTCGGTCGACAGCCACTTTTGCATGTATGGTAATTGACTGACTCGGTCGAAAGTACAGGTAGGCGAATTGGTATTACTTCCGTGAACACATACCTTCGCCCTTTCATAAGTCTTTGCTTTCAGAAACGAGCCGCGACACGACAAAACCAACAAAGTGGCATATGCGCCCAGCGAAAACTCAGCTCAGCCTGGGCAGCCGCCCAGACTGATCAGAGTCTTTGCTGTGTGCAAAAAGGATAGCTAAGAATCTGAGGTAGCTCCATGCGGACAGCAAAGACTCTCACTGGACGGATGCCCGGCTGATCTGAGTTTTCACTGGGCGCATATGCCACTTTGTTGGTTTTGTTTTGTCACGGCTTAAATATACTTTCTTCAGGGCCCGTAAACTGTTTGTGTAAACAAAGGAGACAACGCGAATGCACTGAAGGATGAGTATTTATCGTTTGTCTTCACTTTGATTTTTTTTTATTTTTCGTGAACAACCCAGCTATTCCCCAGATCATTTATTTCAACACATCTGTGTAGAAGAAATGACAAATTACTCAGACTGGAGCAGAAAATTAATCAGAAGCAGAGCAACAATCTACTAAAGTACAGAAAAAATTGACAAACAACTACTTGACATTATCTAGAAGGAAGAGAAAAGTGTTAACATAAACACGGAAACACTATATTATTTTGCCCTTGATTAAGATATATTGAATTAGGGACATAACGGACCACGGACAAAACGGACCACGGACAAAACGGACCACGCTTGGGACAAAACGGACCACGTTCAGGACAAAACGGATCACGTCTAAGGATAAAACGGACCACGTTCAGATCTTCCGTTAACCTTGAGAAAGCATGTTTCATTTTAGTTGCAACACTAATAAAGCAATTTGCATGCTTAAAAGGTGAAAATCTTATCCATTTATCAACGTATTAAATCAAAAGATAGTTAAGATCATGAATATTTGTGACCATTTAATATTGTCTTTGGTAGTTATATACTCTTTCATCTTTTAATTGACACCAATTAATGGTCTGGTTTGTCTTCTAGCGTGGCCCGTCTGGTCCTGAAACGTGGTCCGTTGTGTCCTGAAACGTGGTCCGTTTTGTCCTGAAACGTGGTCCGTTTTGTCCTAACCGTGGCCCGTTTTGTCTGGTCCGTTTTGTCCATGGTCCGTTTTGTCCGAGTACCGATATATTCAATGACGCCAAGATTGAAAAAGGTATGAAACAGCTTCTGGCTTTCCGTTAGAAATATTACAGAATTGTGACCAACACACAACATGTATCAAATTAAAATTTCGGACACATTTGAATGTGTCTCGAATAGCTGGTAGCTAAACTGAATCATATATTGTGGAACATGTACCCTTGCTCAGCTACTTCGGTATGTCTGTTTATCTAACGTTTTAGGTTGCAAGTACTTTTCAAGACAAATGAATGTCCTATTAATTCAAAGTGACTTCATAGAACAGTTCAGAGGGTTTCTTCTTCTTTGATAATGTAATGTTATTCATGAAGTCATCTATATACAGGTCAGTGAAAGATGTTGCTAAAGACAAAAATCGAAGGCCAAGGCTGCGACCATAGAAATGAGCTGATAAGCTGACCGAAGGCAAGGATGGAAATTGTGTGACGAACACTCAAAAAGGGGATGTAGAGTGCAAACCGAAAAAAGACAGATTAGCCTGGCTGCGACCAGATCATACATACCGGGTACTGTCATTTTGAAATACCTGTATTGTAAACTACACCGAACAGGGGCCGTATTCATAAAGCCACTTAAGTCGTTGCTATGCGGTTGCTAAGGCTAAATTTCTTTGAAGGAGATTCCCTACAACTATGAAATTTGGTCTGGAGGAACAGTCTTTGCAAGACTGTTCCTCCAGACCAAATTTCATAGTTGTAGGTAATCTCCTTCTAAGAAATTTAGCCTTAGCAACAGCATAGCAACGACTTAAGTGGCTTTATGAATACGGCCCCAGAAGCTAGCTAAGCATGCATAATATGTACGGCTTATTAAGTATCACGAGTGACATTTATATAAGCTTCTTATGTTTTCAAATTACAAATTTAAACTGTCCAAAAGTTCAACCACTCTGGGCATAGTTAAGTCATTTTTAACTACTATTTTTACTATAATAGACTTCTGACAGAATTATTGAATTGTGATAAATGGAGTTTTTCACTTTCCATGGCAACGCTGGGGTGCAGAAATGCGCCCCTCCTCAAACAATAGATGTACTTATCATATGTATGTTGCGGACAATGGAAACGCGTACTGGATTAATATTTTTCCAGTTATAAATTTTGACGTCAAGACGGCACTTTTGAGCTTGATGTAATTATGGCGGATCGCCATTTTTCAGCTCGACGTGCACACAATAAATCATGCGCTTTTGCGGAGCAAAATAAGATGAAACACTAAATTAATCAAGACAGTTTGTGGAAGCAGTAGTTATGCCAAATCTCATGTTTTCAAAGGACTTCTATGATTAAGGCGAGAATTTTCCCCATTAGATCGGCACAACAGGTCCAAATTTTCAAAAGTATAAAGTGTGTAAATTTTTCTTAGCAGAGCTTCCATAAATATGTAAACCGTATGAAATCAGATCATTTGTGATTCAGACCCAAAGACATGGGGAGATAATCCATGCTGACCCTACCTACCCTAAATTCAAGGGTTTCGCATACTTCATTTTTTAAGGTAATAAAAGAATTGAAATCAGTCGTTCATTCCATAAATTTTGTCATAAATGCATGCTAAATACACGCATATAATAATACAAAGCAATGATTTTCTTCTCGTTACGCCTGATTGGCATTCAAACATGCAAAACCACATTTATACTTCCGGTCAAAGCGGCCAAAAGAGAGCGCTTCACTAAAACTAAAATACAAGTACTCCCCCTCCCCCCCCCCCCATGACCCAGCATTTCCTTCATGCAGCAGACTTATGCGATGCAAGTACGCAATATATATGAGTGGGAAGCTGGGTCACGGGGGGGGGACGATACTCAGTAAGCCTTAAAAAAAATGGTCATCAGTAGCACTGTGATTTTCAAGGATTATATTGTGTACCATGACCTTGAAATGAGTTCAAGGTCAAATACATATAGTCAATACTATCCAGTGTTCTCTGTTATATTAGTGACGTATGTCCAAAACGGGTGAAATGTATACAATAAATCATTATTTCAACGCTCAGTTTGAGTATAATTTACAATTTATCTCAACACTGACGTCAACGTCAACATATGTTTAACGTACTTTACATAGACACAAACACTTGAAAATTCATTTGTCATGCAAGTTACATGTCATAGTCATAAATGCAAAGCAGAAGTCAGTAATCGGTATAACTTTTTAATCATGGGGAAAATTCACGCCTTAAGCATAGAAGTCCTTTTATTATTGGTTCAGCCACAGGAGAGAAAACAAAAGTCGTTCGAATTTAAGACTATTTAATCAACGAATGCTGCTGATGAAGTAATGCTTTACTGGCGAACAATGGGCAAGATACTTTAGGTTCGCTTGGTTTCACGTAAGATAAGTTTTAGGTGTTGTATACCATGCTTGTTGTTAAAACAATGAACCTTGAGAAAATGCAATAGGTGCTAAAGTAAACGCAGGTTATTTCCGGATCACGTCGACTTCAAAAAAGTGAAATACGCCCCCGAGTTCTAAGTAATATTAAGCGTCAATTAGCAACCGATGATCAGATTCATTAGTAGTTTTTTTTACGTAGACGATATACTTTACTCGAATATTGGTCATATTAACTAAGTTAACAAAGGCTGTGACTCCAGCAACAAATGGCCGAAACAAAAATCGAAAGCCACATGCACATCTTCACATCATGAGAAATACATTCTATAAAATTTCAAAAAAATCTAATGAAAGACTTAGGGGGAGTTGCTGGGACAAGATTTCTGACGCACGGACGTACACACAGACGGACGAGGGTCATTTGTATACCCCCCCCCCCCCTGCCTACGTCGGGTGACAAATAGTGACCCGACATGTTTCAGGTCTACTTTCTTAAGCAATATTCGGCTGTCGGTGTGCGGTCAAAATTATAATAATTAGCTCTATCATTATAAGAAATCTGGATATGCCTATGAATACAATGTCTATGATTAGAGTAAAGGCTCAGTAATGTGTCTTAAGTTTTATTGAAGAGTCCATACGGCTGCAGCAGTAGATGTAATCTAATGACATGTTTTGAATAATAATGCTGGCGTTGCCTCTGGTATTCCTATAAAGACGATTCTGCATATCTTAGTCAAACGCATCGGAATACGCCAAATAAGCAAGACAGCTGCCTCAGAAGCAAGGAACATACTAAAGAAACAAAACCAGCAGAGTTGGTTTATTGGGTCACTTCTTATGATGATATGTAACAGTGACCTAGCTCTTGAACACAGACAGTCTTGTGCAGAGTTCTATTTCAAAAGTAGCCGGAAGATGGTCGAAACACCAAGTATCCCGGTCTGGCCACATACTTTCGTTTCTCCTTCCGCTGATTCAAGAAGGGCAGTTGTCAGTTACTGGCGAAAGTATGTGCACTTAGTACTGGTTAACCGCTTAGGAGGTCTAAGCCTGTCCAGGAATAGTGTGGTTAGGTTAACTGACCGTCCCGACATGACCTTAGTTGTTTACCGTGGACGTTAAGCATCAAATCAACCAACCAACAACCAAGGAGTCTGACGGAAATTACGAAATCTACAAAAACGAGCATTCAGCGATAGTACTATCTATTGCAGGCAGAGGCGGAAAACGCATTATAATTGGTCTACACTTCACCAGACTGACGAACACAACTAAACAGAGAGTCCAGAACCGCCACAATCTTTGCCACGCACTATTAAGGAAATTGTGACAATCTCAAGAAGTTACATTAAAGTCTCAAAGAAAAGACAAGTAGCGTCTGAGTTATAGTGCCCTTTGGCATCCTTCTCTTATATTTTATGTCAAACGTCAATTGAAATGTACTTTGAACAGGCTCCACTGACACCAATGTCGTGTTGTGTTTAGGAGAAATTGATGTGATATTAGTGGAGATCACTACAGCACTTTGGCCACCGAAATTTGCGTAGAAAACACGAGAAAGTGTTACAGTCTGTTTCATTGGTGTAAAAGAGTGCCTGTTCAGATATAAATGATAATCAGTCTACTTAATAAAGTTATTTTTGCTTAAACCTATCATGGCTAGGTGGCAGTAAGACGCTCTACGTACAAACACACACTATCTTTGATTCATTTTATAGTCTACACATAGAGTATTTATTCATTTTATGTTTTATTATTTTATTTTTTTATTTTTGTCCTTTAGCATCTTTTCATATTTCATGTTAACTTACAATTCAGAGCAGAACAATAGAACAAGCAATAGAAAATACTATACATTTTACTGTCTTTATAAAACGGCTGTAGATTTGACGTCATTACGGTGTGTTACTACCCATTTTTTTGCACTTGAACAAAATCAGCATAAACAACTCGATATAGGATCATATTTTTGTCATTTCGTTTCAATAAATTGTATAACCATAAAGTTTATTTCGTGTTTCAATGATGCACCAAACAAACTTTCATTCCAGTCTCGTCTTTTTCATCGATGTCTTGTAACAGCTCCATGACAGACGTACTACTCTTCAACTAAACATGACGCCACGTAATTACAAAAGGGATATTGGAGAGTTGATTAAATTGTGGGAATGATGAAAAGTGACTCATGTGAGATAGCTTTGTTGCTATATTATTGGGTAAAAAATAAGTTAGATGCGAAAGACAGACTTGTTCATACATTTGGATTTTGAAGACACAGACAGTACATTTTCTTCTCTCGTTTTTACAATAAATAAACGTGTGATGAAGCTTTGTCTCAATATGTCCAAGGACATTTTGCCCTAAGATCTATTCTGAAACAAACATTATTATGATACAATGTTACCAATATCTTTCACGAATTGTCAGCATACTATTGTCATGGATCTCCCTCCATTCATTTCCTGCTACAAACATCAGGGAAAGGAATTACTTGTTTTATTATGCAATTCTCCACTTTTCTTACTTCACTTTGAATATGTCTTCTTGTACTCTTAATGATTTCTTTCTTTATGTATTCATTCTTATGAAATCAGACTAATAGAATACTTCACTATGTGTAGTTTTAAAATGATAATCCTGATTTAATCTTGAGTTTTATGGTTTTTGTAGTAATCCATCCTCGATATCTGAAACTGAAATTAGGTCTTGGTGTTTTAGATCTACATGGATATTCAATGGTTGTTCCGTAAAAAATGGTAGATGATTAAAGACGAAAATCTCCAACTTTTAGTTAAATCAAGAGTACAAATACACGAAGCGGGTCATTTAAGTTGAATTTTCCCCATTTTTTACGTAAAAACACATGCATCTGCATATTTTTTTCTCTAGAATGGTCCAGTCAAGTTCCTTAAGCATTGTTGTAATGCTAGTAGTGCGGTCAAAACAACTTATTGTCCAGCTTTCTCGATTGGCTGTATTGTCCTTATCATGAGAGTCCCATTATACCGCAGCATATTCAAGCTGCAGCCGGACCAGGGTACTAGCCATTGTACTTGATAAATCCAAGAGCTCTGTTTGCACTGATGGTAACTCTTATCTATATAGGAGCCTCAAGACAAAAATCTCTGGTTCAATTTACCTTAAAATATTTAGCACATGAGACGTTTTTCAGATCTGGCCTAATGGAAATGAATAACACCAATCAGAGACTACGGAGAAGCGCTTACTGACTTAACTCAGCGGGGGGATGGCGTCGAAATGACGTCAAACGACGTCATAAGGTCGCATCGACGTCTGTTAAATGACGCCAAAAACGAAGTCGATGCTACGTCATCAAGTCGCATCGACGTCGGTATGACGTCATTTCTACGTCATGTGCCTGCTGGGCTGCGTCTTTCTGTAAGGTACCTACTTTATTTGCATGGCTCATGTCCATTAGTTTAAGCTAACTTTACTGTGAGAGTGAGCTACAGACTTTGATTAAAGAACCTCCGAGAAATTTCGATTTACATGCTAAGTTGCTATCGGGATAATTTTGCTTAATTGCTATCTTGGGCAGAAAATAAATTCAGAAAGATAAGCATGGCAATTATATTGGAATCAGGCTCTCTCTCTCAAACACTGAAGCAAGAATCGAGTACTTTAATACAAGGAAATTCGATTCAAACTATAGTCAAATCTTGATATCTAGAAAATTGATATCTTAAAGTACCTCTAGTATTAAAGAATATTGTTTAGACATATTCCGTATTCTTTTTTTTCATTTTGAATTATGTTATCACAAACTACTGATATCTAAAAGTAAATTTTCTGGGTAAAGTAAATTTACCTTGAGATATAAGTAGTTGGGGTGTATCGGCTTTGAGATATCGCTAATTGACTGTATAGGATCACTTATCTCATTCGAACTCAGTTTGAAAATAGGTTCCATTAAGGCAGGTGCGAATGGGCGTGGGCAGTGTTCGGACATTACATTACTGCAAAGAAACCGATCTCGTTAAACAAGGCTGCTATTGTCGTTTTATATAATGCGGCTCCTGCTCCTAGCGGATCTTCCTTCAAAATTTATTGAAAAAAAAAAAAAAAAAAAATGATGTTAAAATAATACTGAATACAAGAGGGCAATCATACATGTTATTTCTTGACGGATTAACTGGCATAATTTCATCATGAAAAATAATTATGTTAAAATAAGAAGAAAAAAAAAACAGTCAATATTAGCCAAACTAAATGGCTGTCAGTATGACTTATAAATAACTGCAGATACGTTTTTATTACATGAAAATAATGACAACCTTCAAGATGATCTGTTTAGCTGTTGTTTAACTAGTGAACATTTTCGATATTCGGAAATTCCAATGCAATACAACCCTATACAATTTTAAATCACTTGACACAGCTGAAAAATCAATGAACCAGTCACATCTGAGAATTGTAATTTACAGAATAAAAATCTGAAAGCACATAATTAAATCAAGTCTTCCTACGATTTCTGTCAGTGTTTTCATCAAAATGAGACCATCATTTAACGTGAATGGGTGCACTTTCAGGGAAAGCAACTCTGTCATATTCTATTTTGCCTCCTTTTTCAATGGGACTTAACTCTCCAAGAGGAGCAAATCCTTTCCATTAAAAGGTTTTGCTCCTCTAGAATAGTTAAGTTCCATTCAAAAGGTTATGTCGTCTACAAAAATATGCAGAAATTAAAACAGATGTTTTCCTTTGAAAAAATGGCGGATAAAATCATTCGCCCGAAGAGCGGATGAGCTGCACGAATTTGTACGAAGGTATTTTTATTTGCACTTGCTAAGACCGGTCTGGCCACAAGCACGTCTGGTTTGAGAAGGTAATACAATATATACATTCTCAGTGCATTTATTTAAAAACCCTATGGTAAACATTTAGAACGTAATGTAGTTCATACGTCAATAGCTACATCAGTTCACGCGACGTTACATGAGGTAAAGTGACGTCAAAATAAACAATGGTTCACCCCATTATGATTAGACGTAGGCGACGTTATGACGTCGTTAACGTTGTTCCGTTTTTAGTAGAAAACTGCGTTTAAATGCTTTTCTGCTTCAACTGTAGCCCCTAATGCAAATTTGTGGTCAATTAATATATAGAAAAGAATGTAAATATAAGCAATGAACTTAATTTTTCTGGTGTTTATCAAAGTATAAACTACATTGGGTCGCTACCAAAGTTTACATGAACCCCTTCGGGGCTCACTTACTTTGCACGCGACCCAGTATAGTTTATACTTCGATAAACACCAGAAAAATGAGATTCATTCCTTAAATACAGCCACAATCTGTGCATGCTCTGTCTAGATCGCGCATGTGCGAAGGCTAGCTTGCGCATGTGCATTTTACATTTGCACAAGACATGGTTTCTTGCAACTAGACTCAGATGATAATTTGCTTGAGCCGCCGTGTTCCCAATCTCTTTAATAATTCCATGGAGAACTGACGACATTACGTTTGTATAATGGAATGATAGAGTCTGACTGAGTAACGCAATAAAATCAGACATTAAATTATCGAAGACACGTGATGCTGATAGGAAGAAAGGCTTTATCTAAGTATGTAATAATCATTCCGCTACAGCAGGCCAATTTTCTCCACTCTTCTCTCTATCTATATTATCATATTTATGAAAAAAAAATTCTCAATATTTTTGGTGTATACTTTTGTTTTCCGACATATCAAAAAGCGGGCACATGACGTCGGCAAGACTTCGTAATGGCGTCGATCTGACGTCCTCACGGATGGCCGCTGAAGATGTATGGGTACACCTTAATGCTTTTCTGCCATTTTGCTAAGAGAAACAAGTTTTGTGTTTCCTGTTTGGTTCGCTAGAAGATGAATCCCTGCCACAATGGGAATGACTCTTACACTATTTTGCCAGTGCAGAATTTATAGAATAATTATTGTGATTTGCCTCTTATATCTGGATTTCCAGCAGACTCAGAATAACACAATCAGGATGTCTAGTCAGTTTTCCAGTCCTCAAAGGTGAGAACAGTGCGTAGATTTTTTTTCAACATCAGACACAATTTTGTTATATAGTTCATGGAGCCAGTGCTTGCAAAAGTGTCATGATTATCTACAAAAGCGATTTCAATTTACCTCATAACGAAATAAGAGAATACCAATTGCATGAATTGTAAGTGAGGAAGCTTTCTGAAATTGTCATCCATCACTTATCAAGAGACTTGTATACAATGGCTTGGTGCATAAACGTTACAGACAGTTCAAAACCGAATTTCAGAAAACAGTATTATTATATGACGTCACATCTGAGAGTGTTATAAAGCCATGTGCATTAAAAATCGATAATTTTCTAGTGGATTAAAAATATGCAAATTACGTAGTAACGTTATGTGTTCACGTCCATAAGAACGTCGCGTTTTATGGCAATATCGTGACGTAATAATGCAAATTCGCTAACAAAATGCGATTTTAGTGTGATATGATAAATAGAATCTTGTATTAGTAATCCTGTATTATTGAATTTATTAAACTCGTTTGGAAAAACCAGACTCGCATCTTATCTTTTTCCCAAACTCGTTTAATAAATTCAATAATAATATGAGCACTCATGTAAGAACCTCTGTTTAATTGACGGTGTATGTGTAGTAGTGATAGGTATAAGATACACTTGTACTGCCTTGCGGTATAAGCCGGCTTTTATAGCGACGTGGTAGAGTGCGGGACTGTCACGCAGGCGGCCCGGGTTCAAAACCCGGCCGGAGCTCTTTGGTTTTTTATGAGTCCGTTACATATGGGTATACCACAGTGGTTTTCCGCCAAGTTTTCAAATGTACACAGCTTTCGTAACTTCCTATTTGCTTTCCTACACAACACATTCTTCTCAATGGAGCTCAATTCTCAAAGGAAAGAATTTGCTGCTCGAGAATTATTTCCTTTAAAGAGTTGACCTCACTGAGAAGGAGACAAAAATGAAAATGACATAATTGCCCCCCCCCCCCCCCCCCCTGATAGTGTACCCATTCATCTTAAGCGAGATCCTCATTTTTTATTATTATTTTTTTTTTAACTTACAATTCACGGGGCACAGAGGAATTTCTAATGAACTGCTTACGGTTTCTAGGCGATTCATTTAGAACAGGCGTAAGGAGGTCTGAGTCGCCTTTGAGTCGTGACCAGTTCACAATTTCATTCCTTCCTGGAAGAGCAAATATATAGGGTTTTGCAAATGCATGTCTAGAGTATCACAGTGAGCATAAATTTAGTTCTTTCTTCTTTTATTTCTTATTCCGTACTCCTAATTCCCTGTTCCTTGTTCCATATTTCCTGATTACTTATTCGGTTGATTAACATAATTGTATAGGCTCTTTCATTGTTGATTTAAAATTGCTCCATTAATTAGAATAGCAATAGTGTAAAATAAGAACACGCATAGTTCTACATATGTTTATCACCCGAATAAGGAAAAGGAATAAGGAAAAAAAAAGAATAAAGGAAAAACGAATAAGGAAAGGGAATGGTGTTGTGCGTCTACCAGGCGTGCTCAACAAACGTCATAGGCTGCTACATAGCGGTATCGGGTCCAAATCCCGCTGGAGGCTAAAATCTTTTCAAGCGTAAACTGGGTTCCATTGGACCACACAGCCTTTCATTAAAATCCCCCCGCCCCCCCACCATTCATATATGACTAATACTGACAAAAAGGACGTGAAATCGCAATTAAACCACCCATTCACCCATTCATACAACGTTTAAAACATAAAGCTACAAAGAAGGGGAAACATAAACCCCTCAGTTTCTATGGTAATTCAAAACAAATGTTAAGAACAAAGTAAGGCCTGGAGACGAGAACTTAGATCTCTGTGTATAAAAAATTGAACGGACGCATCCAAAGACAAAGACTTGGAGAAACACTGGGACAATTTCCCCAGAAAGAAATGATAGCTAGCCAATTTAGATAAAAGAAATTGCTGTCAAGGGTAATGTTATTCATGTATTGGTTAATCTTAAGGTCAGTCCAACTGATATTTTTCATATTATAAACCGACACAGGAAGATGGCCTGCATCTTTTTCAATCATTTTTCTTCAGCTGAGTCATCAAACAGATTAAGACGGATGAAAACACTATCAGTGGAGTGATAAATATGACTGAGCAGCGACACGAGAAAACCAACAATGTGGTTGTGCGCCCTGAACAGACTCAGGTCAACCTGAGCATCCGCCCAGTCTGCTCAGTCTTTTCGCTAAGTGCTTGCAGGGTAGCTAAGGGACTGAGCTACCTCCATGCGGACAGCGAAGACTCTTATCAGACTGGGCGGATGCCCAGGCTGATCTGAGTCTGCGCTAGGCGCACAACCACATTGTTGGTTTTGTCGTGTCGCGGCTCATTATCGTTTTCTTTTCCTATGAGTAAATTATTTCTTTTAAGGTAAACGGAGCATTTTTAGGTTGGTTGGTAGGTTGTTTGGGGGATTCAACGGCTCTTTGAGACAGTATCTTATATCGAGCCGTCTATGGCAAAAGGGAGAAAGAAAAGAGATACGATAGGCAAGAGAAAAATTGTCCATCCAACCCCCACCCGCACCTATTGCAACTTGACACGACAGGCCCTCGCACTACTATTATCCAAGTTAGTAGGACGCCCCTGGAAGTTACCCAACGCCATCGCCCGACCGCAACCATCCCCTCACATTTTTAGGAAATGCAAAATTCTGCCATTTTCATTCTGACCTCTTTTCTCACTTGAGGTCACTATAGACGCAAAATTTGTCTCCTGTAGGAGCCAATTCTTTTCTTTAAGAGTTGAACCCTTTTTTGGAAGGGTTTCACTGCCCAGGGGCGGGGATGGGTAGTAAACAGAAATTCTTTTTACCATTCCCCCGCCCCCATCCCCCATTGTGTTCAATAAAATGAGAATAACTTCCATGGACAAAAATTGAGCTGCGAGAAATGTACCACATGGCATGTGGGAACACAAAGAACCTTTAAAATTAACCAACGCGGTCATGTGAAGTTACGTCAAAGCTAAAATCGAATTTATTATAAGATATGTTTGGACGTCGTTTTAACGTTTGGGGGACGTCGAGCTGTGGTTACGGCTGTTTAACATTTAGATAAAATATGACGGTTTTTGATGCATTTTAAGCTGACTGGCTGTAATTGCTCAACAAATATGATACTAAATAAAATGTAAATATAAAAATTGAGTTTTAATTTAATGTTTCACATGTCACTTATACTCATTTAGGAAAACAAGTAGAGGTAATAGCCCGGACAAGCTTTCTTTATGACAATTTTATCATTTGACCTTCGAGTATGACCTTGACTTTTGACCTACCTGAAAAGATGCTTCAAATGACACGTTTGCTCATCAAGGAGAACAATTGTGCTAAATTAGTTTGAAATCCATGCTTAATGTAGAAGTAATATTTCGGACAAGCTCAATTTATGACCATTTCATCATCTG